>JAFEMH010000132.1:600000-1020561 GCA_022495995.1 Adenophora triphylla var. japonica | reverse complement strand
ATATGAATTTAATTGATAAAAAGACTAATTTTCGGAATTACAATGAAGGCCTATCTTATAGTGCCCGAAAACTTGAAAAGACTCCTAAACCTTCTAAAATTAATCCTAACCTATATAGTAACCTAATAGGACTTAAAACTAGTAAATATATTGAAAATCTATTCTAAATCTACCTATAATCAACCAATTAAAATTAAATCCGAAAATACAAATGAAATAATAAAAGATACAAAAACAATAAACGTCCCAATTTACATCATACACCACCACTTCAAAAGAACTCGTCCCTGAGTTCTCATCCAACGTTTGGAAGCTGCCATCCCATTTAAAAAGCTATTTCGAATAAATCTTTTTTTTAAGCATACATTGACGTAAGATGATCTCTTTCGTATATAAAATTATTCCATCAATCACATCCTCCTTGTGTTGATTTTCCTCCCCTTCCTTCCCTTGATCAACAATGATCAATAAATCTTCAAAAATAATTTCTTTTCTTGTTGTGAAAAACACCCAAATTTTCATAAAAAATTGGGGTTTTTGAACAATCAATACCAACCTCTTTCTTTCTCCTTGAATTCAACTAGGACATTATCGTGGACTATAATATTTGAAGTAATAATATCACCACAAACCTGAACAATGCTCAAATCTTCTTTGAACTCACAAATAACCTCCTCATCAAAAGCTTCTTCTTGAGTAGGAAATTCTTCAATAGACAACTCACCATTAAAGACCGGAATATCCGCCCTAATCTTGGGTCGTTGATCTTGAGGAGGCCGCCCGGCCTCCCTTCAACATTATCCGAAGTATCCCCGCCATCGGATCACCACGGTGGAGATTTTCCCTGCGAGGACCAGCCCGATTTCGTGGGTTGACACCATCTCCACCTACACGCAATCCGACCAAAGCCGCCATGAAGTTCCGTATCTTTGTCGATCTTGGGCCGCTCTGTGCTCTCTAGCCTTCTTGATCCAAACGGTCCATACGTTCCCTAGTTGCTTGATCCTGACGCTCCATACGCTCCAAGATTGCGGTAAGAATGGTTAGGTTGTCTCCGTTGTCTCCACCGGAATTGGCCATCGTCCAAGGATCTCGCCTTTTCTGATACCAACTGATGTAAACGCAGCGGAATAGTAACGATAATTAGCCTAAACTAATTAACCTGCAAGGATTAAGAAATCCCAAGATAACAATTCAATGAATTCTACAAAGAAGACAAAGAACTTTGATGAACTTGCAATTGCAATTCAAGAGAAAATAATAGTAATCAACGTGTCTAAAACTAAAACTAGGGAGGAGTATTTATAGATCATACTCTCCTAAATCCTTAAGGAAACATAAAAGAAAATATAGAAAATCCTAAAAGAAAATACTCTCCTAAATCCTTAAGGAAACATAAAAGAAAATATAAAAAAATCCTAAAAGAAAAAGGAAAACAAAATAAAGAAAATCCTAACCTATATAGTAACCTAATAGGACTTAAAAACTAGTAAATATATTGAAAATCTATTCTAAATCTACCTATAATCAACCAATTAAAATTAAATCCGAAAATACAAATGAAATAATAAAAGATACAAAAACAATAAACGTCCCAATTTACATCAGCTTTCCAAACCAATCTCCCCACCGCAAACTCTCAAATCGACCGGAGTTCCTTCACATCCAAACCAACCCGCCGGCGATAACCATTCCTTCCTCGCTAAACCCCTTCGCCGGCGGTCACCCACTACCTCTCTAATCGCCATTGTTCCTCACCGGCCTTCACCACATCCAAGTCAGCCGGCGACGCCTTCTCCCCTGTGCTAAAACCAGTGCACCGGCAACCCAAGCCACCATTCTCAGCCAAGCACATCACCGAACTCCCTCACTTCCAAAATCAGTTCACCGGTGGTCCAAATCCTCCGACGCCATCTCTCCCTGTTTCGGAGCTTGACGAGCCGTCTCCACTCACCATCCGCCTTTCCTTTCGGGCCTCTTGGCTACATATTTGCAACTACAAATATTCTCGAAGCCCGAGCTTGGTCGGAAGCCTATTGAAGACTCTCTATACCAACGGGGTATAGAGAGGTGTGGATCTACGAGGGTAACGAACCCTAACCTTCTCTCTCCCTCGTTTTATGCAATTGCTATTATTGAGTTCTTTGTTGATCCGGGATTTGGTTGACAATGTTTTATTTTAGTGTTTGAATGTTTTATTCATTCTCTTGATAATGCATTTTGGGTCATTCGTTGATCTCGTAGTCATATGTTGCTCGCCTTGGAGTTTATCGGTGATAAGTATGTATTGATTCCGAATATGGTGTTTGGTTTACACATATTGCTCGGTTCATGTTATTTGAGCTTTAATATATTAAGATGAGTGTGAATCATCTATATTCACACTCATCCGAGTGTGGATCCCTTCCCGTGGTTTCGAATGCGTTGAATCATTTCGTTGAGTTAGGAAGCAAGGGTTCTTTTGATTTGTGACCCGAGAGATGTGATCATTCACATTGGGTCACTAAAACCCCATGACCTTCCCACAATACTCTTTTTGATTTCAGCCTCTTCATTATTACGCTTTACCCCTTTGTTTGAGTTAGGAGGTGATGACCCATCATTCATATTTGGCCATCAACGCCATATGATCCTCCCACAATATTCATGTTTTGCTATCGTTGCTTGAGTTAGGAAGCGAGGGTTCTTTAATTGTGACCCAAGAAATGTGATCATTCACATTGGGTCACTGAAACCCCATGACCTTCCCATAATACTCTTTATCTCATTATCTTCATTGTTCTAGTTAGCTTCTTAGCTTTAGAATGATATTGGTGGCATGACCACTCTCTTTTGTAAGAGACAGTCTGAGCATGGCTCCTTGTGTCATACGACATCCACGTTCCTGGGTAATCCTGTGTCGTGTGACACCCAAGGCCTTGAGCAGTCATGTGTCGGGAGAGGACACCCGTGGCCCCTGGGACAAGACCGCCTTCAACCCATTGCCTTGTAATTCATTTTCATTAATTAATTGTAAGTGGGATGTGGCCTCTCACAGTAAAAGGCTCACAAGATGTAATCCCTCATTCTAATTAATAAAGCAAAGCATCAAATGCATTTTATTACATATATCGTCTCACACAATTGCACACACGTTTGAATGATTTGAATGTTGAACATAGAAAGACTCGTCTACGGACGAGGCGTGTTGGGTGAACTCTCAAGTTCTTCCCAACACGTAACCTGACCCCCGAACCCATATTCTCTTTAAAGGTTTTTCGATGTTTTCCTTAAAACGGCGTGGCGACTCCCATAAGATAAATTCATATTTATCTTTTACATTTAATATTCGGCGAGCGTTCATTCAGTGGCGACTCCGCTGGGGACTTGAAACCTATTTTCAAAAGTGGGTTAAACTTTCGTGATTGTTCAACATTCACTTCATTCGTATATGTGTGCTTTGTTATGTGGCATAATATGTGTATAAATGCATTTAGTGCTTTGTTTTATTCCCTCCCTGGCTTCCTGCTTTATTGCATTAGGTGCTTGGGGGTGAGATTTTGCATTGTGCTGGAGGCCGGGCCGGGTCCTTTTATTGTTCGGATTATGATGTGACTCCTTATGTCACGTGGACACAATTGACCTCATCGGTCTTGTGTCACGCGACATAAGTGGTCAAGTTACATGATTTGATTTCTTTGCACGGAGTTGTGATTGTGGGGCGGTCCCCATGATCAAATTATTGATCCCCGATTATTATACTACGTGGGGTGTGCGTGTGTTATTTTCCTTCATCCCCTTTTCCATAAAAAAAACATAAAAAAAAAAACAAAAAAACAAAAAAAAACAGAAACAAAAAATCTTTTACAAAAAGCAAAAAAATATATTTTTCTAGAAGTTACCTTCACACTACTCGCACTCTACCTGCACATAGAGTTAGAACCCGGGAGTGCATCGACGGCATCGCGGACAAGGACGTGTTTCGCTTACGCTTGAGCGCCTAAAGTCCTCCTAGCCTGTGAGTCAGCCAACACTTATCCGTGACACACTTTTTACCGTGACCGGTTGGTTTTTGGCAAAATACTTTTCAAAACATTTTTCAAACTCGACTTTCAAAATTTTCTCACAAAGTCCGAGTCATGCTTCGTCTCCAAAAAATCTTGGCATACTCTCCCTCTTCATATCGGAATTACGACATAATTCAAACGTAAGTACACGTTAAGACCTCTACATATCTCAACGTAGGTACATATCGATTTCTCGACTTGGCTTCGTAAGAAGTCATGACGCGTTCTCGACATGTGTTAACGCGGGACCATGTTGAATTCTTAACGCATACTAACAAGAGTTATGCCGAAATTTCGCCACTAAGTGACAAGAGGCCATGCCGGATTTTTTCAACTCGAAATGAGGAGAGGTCATGCCCAATTCTTCCAGGGTTTTACCTGCAAATTGCGGTCTCGTACATTCAAATGTACTTTTGACCCTCTCTCCTCTCGAGTCTAGACGTTGACTTGGACTTGGTTTTGAAAACCCCGAGTTTGACTTGTTTTGGATCGTATGCCCATAGGTTCGTTCTCCCTTTCGATTGGTGGGTTCCACGTGCCCTATATGACCTCTGTCGGGATTGTCCATCCCGGGAGTGCAATACCGGCGGAACCCACTAGTCCAGGAACAGTGTAGAATGCGAAAAAGAAGGTGTCCCCCTTTTCCAACCATTCTTAGGATTAATAATAAAAAAAAGAAATGAAAAGAAAAAAAAAACAAAAGGATGTTGCATGAGTCCATCTCCTTCCGTCCTCCCTCTCCCATACAATCTCAAGGTTCTCTCCTCCGCCACCTTACAAATCACCCCTTCGCCTCTACAGCTACGGCAAGTTGGGTGTGCGCTCTCGTTCCCGGCGCTCATTGGTCTATATTCCCGAGGCGGCAACAGTTCAAATGCCCGAGTGATTGTCCCTCTGATCCAGAATCCGAGATGTCTGGTGCAGAGAATGTGGTAGCTAGCCAGCCTAGAGTTTCTCCATTTGAAGACAGAGAAGTCAATCAGTCCTCGTAGGATCTAGAATGTCCGCTGTCGGACATGAGTCTGTCGAGTCCACTTTGGACCAATTTTTGCTTTGCAATAATAAAAATCTTTGTTTCTCTTCTTGCTAGACTCGAGACATCACTAGCACACCCACATTACACTTAATTGAAATGGTCTTATCATAGATGATCACTTGTGCTGCTCAACCACTAATGCTTCGAAATGACTCATGTCTAAATTAATCGGAGTGAGAAAATCAATTGATATCCTTCTCAAATTGGGGCTTACAAACTCCCCATCTTGCATCTCATATGCTCACATTTCTTTCATCATCCTCATCATCTCGTTGCTCGATGAATTTGCATGAATCTTCCTCAATTAAAGCTTAAGCAAGCAATGAAGACTTAATTTCGTTTAGGTCATCCGGTAAGGATTGCGGTTGAAGCCTTTCATCCATAGGAAAGCCATTACCTCACCCTCACCAAACAATATCCTTTCATTTCAAGATCGGCATGTTTTGAAACCATGTTTAGCCATCACCTTCACTCCTTATTGAGAGAAGTCCAATCAACGCCAAAGAAGTTAGCTTCGAGAGTCGGCGATGCATAAAATACTCAAGTCGTGAAGGAAGGAAATATAATCCTCAATTCCTCAAAGAGGCCTTCCAAATTGTCAAAAGAAAGATTTTAAATCCTCACAATCTCAGATAGAGTCCTCATCTCCTCAAAGAGGCCATCCCAAATCATCAAAAGAAGGACTTTAGATCCTCACCATTCAAAAAAAAAAAAAAAAAAAGAAGAAGGATTTTAAATCCTCACAATTCAAAGTCATCCTCTCGATTTTAGAGGATATCACCATTTCCTTAACCAATCCCAAGCCATCCTCTCAATTTTAGAGGATATTTCCTTGCCTTTGGCCAAAGTCAAAAATTTGACCTCTCATTCTTAGAGGCAATCAATTTCCTTACCTTAGAAATTCCAAACACATCCCTAAAAAGCCAACCTCTCATCTTTAGAGGTTCAGTCAGCAAAAGGCCCAGCCGACCTCTCATCTTAAGAGGTCATCCATTTCCAAAATTACCCGATGGCCGATCGAAGCCTGGAAACCTGGGCCATTAGCCCCTACCGGATAGTAATTTCATTCCAATATCCTCGAGGTCTGAATCAAATTAATGCTTCATTGCTTGCTCAAATTGGAATCTAATCCATCTTGGCTCGAAGCCATCAATCAAAGATTGTGCAAATTCAATCCTTCCCTTCGACACTTCATGTGAGCATATTTCACTTCTCCTCCGCAAACACTTGCCGTGGATGTCCCACTGGGGCTTTGCATCCGTGTCTTTCATCGACACTCCAGGAGGACATGCTTTCCAATCCTCCAATCCTCGGAAAAATCCTCAAAGGTCCTCAGATCCTCGAATTTCAACATTCGTTCTCTTTTCAATCGGGACTCGCCCGAACTACGGCGACCTGAGCTCCTCATCATGGAGGGGAACGTAGGCAACCATAATTGGTCCGGTCGAAATCACAAACAAATCTCAGAAAATTCGGTCTCCTCAAGGGCCGTCCCTATAGACTTTCCATCCTTCCGAGTTTGATTCTTGATAACAGTTGATTTTCTCCTCAGGATTAATCAAAATATTTGTTCATATCAGGATTAGTGTTTGAATAACCCGAACATCAATAAAGGGTTTTAAGCAGCCTTGTGATCATCACGAATAAGACAAGTTTTCAAGTGTCTCGACAAGTCTTCTCTTTCTACATCATAGGAAGATAGAGCCAAACACTGTTTCAGTCAGCAGGGGCTTCCATACACTTTTTCACACCTTGCAATGTTTATACTCTCTCAAAAGAGTCAAACCCAAAAGCGAGTGTCATACACAGAATCGGGATCTATTCCCACCTTCGAAAAATGTGCCCCTGCACATATACATTTCCGAGTCTTGTCCAGCGACTGATTGACTGCGGTATGAAACGACGAGTCGTCTCCTCGGCCACAAGATGACTCTGTCTGCAATAGGGATGCATTGAATCTCTCCAAGCTGGGGCTTTGCTATACTGTCCTCTCAAGCTCTCCTTACCAGACTCCCTCCGGGTTTGCCTCGCATCATCAACTGGGGCTTCGCCTAGTCATCCCTTCTTCAAAGTCGGGATCATTCTCTGCACTTTCTCTGCTGCTTGCTGCCTCAGGCGCGCGACACACCTTGTCCTTACCAGCAACAATCAACCTACTGTCATCTGCACTCCCGGGAGCATCCCCGACTTGCCTAGCTGCACCATCCATACACCATCACTCATACATTTCCCCACCTCATGGGAGAGGGTCCAACCCATACAACATCATATACACATTCACCCCATCATAAATCCATCATAGCATAATTGCTCCATACATATCCGCTTGTCAAGCCTTGCAAAAAACCTCACTTCCCTTCCATCCCCAGCTGAGATGGACTTGTGCAACAAAAGGTTAATAATGCATAAGCAGAATTTCAATAATCGAATAATATGCAAAATGCCTAGAGTTTTGTATTTTTCCCCACAGGGTACAATAATCAGGTGATCATAATCTGATCATGGGGATTGCTCCTCAAATCACAATCTGGACGAAGAGTTCAAACCTTGCAAGTGGCACTTTTTTGCCTTCATCATCAGTCTCTTCTTCAGACTTATAAACATCATCTGAAAGAGCCTCAGCTACCTCAATCTCCAAGCAGTGCTCGTCGAAAATAGTTTTAGCTGCTTCAATCTCCAAGCATTAGGGCTCTTTAGCCTCATTTTCGAAAAGCCCGTTCTTAAGGGCAAACCATCATCAAGAGCCCGTTCTTATGGGCAAGTCATCTTCAAGAGCCCATTCTCAAGGGCAAACCATCTCCAAAAGCCCGTTCTCAAGGGCAAACCATCTTCAAAAGCCCATCCTCATGGGCAGCTCATCATCAAAAAGCCCATTTTCACGGGCAGATCATCTCAAAAAGCCCGTTCTCATGGGCGAATCATCAAAGCATGTTCCACACAGCGAATTATCTCCAAGAGCCCATTCTCAAGGGCAAACCATCTCCAAGAGCCCATTCTCAAGGGCCCTTCACCATCAAGAGCCCATTTTCAAGGGCAAACCATCCCCAAGAGCCCATTCTCAAGGGCGCGTCATCATCAAGAGCCCGTTCTCATGGGCAGATCATTATCAAGAGCCCGTTCTCATGGGAAGATCCTCATTCAAAATCCATCCTCATAGGCAGACCTTCAAATAGGCAGACCTTCAAAGAGCCCGTTCCCATGGGCAAATCATCTCAAAAAGCCCGTTCTCATGGGCAAATCTTCACCAAAAGCCCTTTCTCATGGGCACGTCTTCATCAAAACCTGCCACACCGGCACGTCTTCATACGAGTCTTCATGAGTGGACGGAAGATCATCCACGAAAGACTGTCCCTTGCACGGCGAACCATCCAGACCAAGAATCAGCGGGTCCAACCCCCAAGACAAAAAATCATTGGGTCCACCCCTCTTGTCAAAAATTCTCGGGTCCGTACCCTCCACAACCATCAGTCGTAACATCAATCCCTCCGGCAGCTACAGGTAAGCACAGCACAGGTATGAAAGCATATCTTAGTCAACTACTTTTCTAAAAGGCATTAGCAAAATCGCGGGTGACTCCCAAAGAAAAAAAAGTCATATTCGCGGGTGACTCCCAAAGAAAAAAGTCATATTCGCGGGTGACTCCCAAAGAAAAAAGTCATATTCGCGGGTGACTCCCAAAGAAAAAAGTCATAATCGCGGGTGACTCCCAAAGAAAAAGTCATATTCGCGGGTGACTCCCAAAGAAAAAAGTCATATTCGCGGGTGACTCCCAAAGAAAAAGGTCATAATCGCGGGTGACTCCCAAAGAAAAAAGTCAAAATCGCGGGTGACTCCCAAAGAAAAAAGTCAAATTCGCGGGTGACCCCCATCAAAACAGTCAAATTTGCGGGTGACTCCCAAAGAAAAAAGTCAAATCATCGGGGTGACTCCCCATCAAAACAGTCAAAATCGCGGGTGACTCCCAAAGAAAAAGTCAAAATCGCGGGTGACTCCCAAAGAAAAAGTCAAATTCGCGGGCGACTTCCCAAAGAAAAATAGTCAAATCCTTGGGTGACCCCCATCAAAACAGTCGAATCCTTGGGTGACTCCCAAAAACAGTCAAATTCGCGAGTGACTCCCCATCAAAACAGTCAAAATCGCGGGTGACTCCCAAAGAAAAAGTCAAAATCGCGGGTGACTCCCAAAGAAAACAGTCGAATTCGCGGGTGACTCCCACAGAAAAACAGTCAAATCTTCGGGGTGACTCCCCTTGGAACAGTCAATCTCGGGTGCAAACACCCATCTTCGGGGTGACTCCCCTTGGAACAGTCAATCTCGGGTACAAACGCCCATCTTCGGGGTGACTCCCCATTCAACAGTCAATCTTGGGTACAAACGCCCATCTTCGGGGTGACTCCCCTTGGAACAGTCAATCTCGGGTACAAACGCCCATCTTCGGGGTGACTCCCCATTCAACAGTCAATCTTGGGTGCAAATGATCTTCGGGGTGACTCCCCATTCAACAGTCAATCTTGGGTACAAACGCCCATATTCGGGGTGACTCCCCTTGGAATAGTCAATCTCGGGTGCAAACACCCATATTCGGGGTGACTCCCCTCATACACAGTCAATCTCGGGTGCAAACACCCATCTTCGGGGTGACTCCCATTGGAACAGTCAATCTCGGGTGCAAACACCCATCTACGGGGTGACTCCCCTTGGAACAGTCAATCTCGGGTGCAAACACCCATCTTCGGGGTGACCCCCCTTTGAACAGTCAATCTCGGGTGCAAACACCCATCTTCGGAGTGACTCCCCTTTGAACAGTCAATCTCGGGTGCAAACACCCACCTTCGGGGTGACTCCCATTGGAACAGTCAATCTCGGGTGCAAACACCCATCTCCGGGGTGACTCCCCTTGGAACAGTCAATCTCGGGTACAAACGCCCATCTTCGGGGTGACTCCCCATTCAACAGTCAATCTTGGGTACGAACGCCCATTTTCGGGGTGACTCCCCATTCAACAGTCAATCTCGGGTGCAAAAGCCCATCTTCGGGGTGACTCCCCTTAACAGTCAATCTCGGGTGCAAACACCCATCTCCGGGGTGACTCCCCTTAACAGTCAATCTCGGGTGCAAACACCCATCTCCGGGGTGACTCCCCTTGGAACAGTCCATTTCGGGTACAAACACCCATCTCCGGGGTGACTCCCCTTAACAGTCAATCTCGGGTGCAAACACCCATCTTCGGGGTGACCCCCCTTAACAGTCAATCTCGGGTGCAAACACCCATCTTCGGGGTGACTCCCCTCAGACAAAGTCAATCTCGGGTGCAAACACCCATCTTCGAGGTGACTCCCCCCTTCACAGTCAATCTCGGGTGCAAACACCCATCTTCGGGGTGACCCTATTTGGAACAGTCAATCTTCGGGGTGACTCCCCTTGGAACAGTCACTTTCGGGTACAAAGCCCGTGGCCTTTCATTGGCACGTCCACCTTTGTTGAACTACGACTCGGCTTGATTCCCCCATGGGATACGTAGGAATCCTTTCCACAAAAGTTCCAGCCACTTGACCATCTTGGTCATCTCTTTCCCCGCCGTTCGTGTTCGGCTCGGGATTCTCATTTTTATCGACGACCCCACTTCCCGTGGAAGTGACGTCGCCGAGGGGCTCTGTGAGTACCCCGACCCGAACTCGTGTTTTTGGGTATGCTTTCTTTTTTTGGGCTCATTTAATTTTGGGCTCATTATTTTTATTAATTAGTTTTGGGCCTTATTCACTTCGACCCATTTTGTTTGAAAACGACCGGTGTCATACGACACCCAAATTCATTCCAAAACAATAATAAATAGGGATAATATCCCATTTGTAAGAGAGAGACACACGGACAAAAGTGGAGAAACTCAATAGCTTTCTCCCTAAGCTACTCTCTCTCTCTCACTTCTCTCTCTCTCTCTCTAAACGGGAATAAGCGAGCTCCCTCCCGGAATGGTCTTCTTCCTCCAACGACAACAACAATGGCTACCTAAATCGCCATCACCACCATTTAATCCTAAATCGGCCTCAACCATCTAAACCAGTTCTGGGCTTTCCAAACCAATCTCCCCACCGCAAACTCTCAAATCGACCGGAGTTCCTTCACATCCAAACCAACCCGCCGGCGATAACCATTCCTTCCTCGCTAAACCCCTTCGCCGGCGGTCACCCATTACCTCTCTAATCGCCATTGTTCCTCACCGGCCTTCACCACATCCAAGTCAGCCGGCGACGCCTTCTCCCCTGTGCTAAAACCAGTGCACCGGCGACCCAAGCCACCATTCTCGGCCAAGCCCATCACCGAACTCCCTCACTTCCAAAATCAGTTCACCGGTGGTCCAAATCCTCCGACGCCATCTCTCCCTGTTTCCAGAGCTTGAGCCGTCTCCACCACCGTCCGCCTTTCCTTCCAGTCCTTGGCTACATATTTGCAACTACAAATATTCTCAGTCTGAGCTTGGCCGGAAGCCTATTGAAGACTCTCTATACCAACGGGGTATAGAGAGGTGTGGATCTACGAGGGTAACGAACCCTAACCTTCTCTCTCCCTGTTTTATGCAATTGCTATTATTGAGTTCTTTGCTTGATCCGGGATTTGGTTGACAATGTTTTATTTTAGTGTTTGAATGTTTTATTCATTCTCTTGATAATGCATTTTGGGTCATTCGTTGATCTGTAGTCATATGTTGCTCGCCTTGGAGTTTACTGGTGATAAGCATGTATTGATTCCGGAGATGGTGTTTGGTTTACACATATTGCTCAGTTCATGTTATTTGAGCTTTAATATATTAAGATGAGTGTGAATCATCTATATTCACACTCATCTGAGTGTGGATCCCTTCCCCGTGGTTTCTGAATGTGTTGAATCATTTCTGTTGAGTTAGGAAGCAAGGGTTCTTTGATTTGTGACCCGAGAGATGTGATCATTCACATTGGGTCACTAAAACCCCATGACCTTCCCACAATACTCTTTTGATTTCAGCCTCTTCATTATTACAGTTTACCCCTTTGTTTGAGTTAGGAGGTGATGACCCATCATTCATATTTGGCCACCAACGCCATATGATCCTCCCACAATAATCATGTATTGCTATCATTGCTTGAGTTAGGAAGCGAGGGTTCTTTAATTGTGACCCAAGAAATGTGATCATTCACATTGGGTCACTGAAACCCCATGACCTTCCCATAATACTCTTTAACTCATTATCTTCATTGTTCTAGTTAGCTTCTTAGCTTTAGAATGATATTGGTGGCATGACCACTCTCTTTTGTAAGAGACAGTCTGAGCATGGCTCCTTGTGTCATACGACATCCACGCTCCTGGGTAATCCTGTATCGTGTGACACCCAAGGCCTTGAGCAGTCATGTGTCGTATGACACTCGTGGCCCTGGACAGACTGCCTCAACCCATTGCCTTGTAATTCATTTTCATTAATTAATTGTAAGTGGGATGTGGCCTCTCACAGTAAAAGGCTCACAAGATGTAATCCCTCATTCTGATTAATAAAGCAAAGCATCAAATGCATTTTATTACATATATCGTCTCACACAATTGCACACACGTTTGAATGATTTGAATGTTGAACATAGAAAGACTCGTATACGGACGAAGCTTGTTGGGTGAACTCTCAAGTTCTTCCCAACACGTAACCTGACCCCCGGACCCATATTCTCTTTAAAGGTTTTTCGATGTTTTCCTTAAAAACGGCGTGGCGACTCCCATAAGATAAATTCATAGTTATCTTTTACATTTAATATTCGGCGAGCGTTCATTCACATGTTGGTTCCCACTTTCCCAGTGGGTTGGTTCGAGTGGGAGGTTTTTCCTTGAGTACCAGATCGCCTTCCCTGATTTCTCAGGACTTGACTTTCTTGTCGAAAGCTCCGGCCATTCTGCTTTGGTAGGCTCGAATGTGCTCCATGGCCTTTAGTCGGCGTTCGTCTAACAGAGCCAGTTCATCGTGTCGGCTCCGGAGCCATTCAACTTCGTTGATCTCGTTTTCTAGCAGCACTCGGAGTGAGGGAATTTCCAATTCAACGGGCAGTACTGCTTCCATCCCGTATGTCAGGGCGAATGGAGTTTCTCCCGTGGCTATTCTGACTGATGTTCGGTAGCCCCAAAGTGCAAGGTGCAGCTTCTCGGGCATGTAGGGAGAAGACTTGTGGCCTGTAGGGAGAAGACTTGTGGTGTGTGATCTTGAATTCGGCCAGCAGCCTGTCGCATTCTCCTTCGAAGTGGGACCCGTTGTCTGATATGACCTCGTTCGGGATGCCGTATCAGTATAGGATGTTTTCCTCGAGGAAATGTGCGACCTTTTTGGAAGTGAGTACTTTGTATGACTTGGCTTCGACCCATTTTGTGAAGTAGTCGATGGCTACCAAGAGGAATTCGTGGCCGTTGCTGCCTGGCGGAGTGATCTTCCCGATAACGTCAATTCCCGAAGTGGCAAAGGGCCAGGGAGTAGTCATGCAGTAGAGATAGTGAGGAGGTAGATGATTGAGGTTGGAGAATCGTTGGCACTTGTCGCAGCTTCGGACAAAGTGGATGCAGTTTGCCTCCATGGAGATCTAATAGTAGCCCATTCGAAGAATGATCTGCATCAGGGCTCTGGCGTTCATGTGGGGGCCGCAAGCCCCATTTTGGACTTCATTCATGAGCTCATTTACTTTTTCCTGGCTGATGCAACATAGGAGCGGTCCTTGGTAGCGCTTTTTGTAGAGCATGTCTCCAAGAATGACAAAGTGAGAGGCGAGGCATTTTAGGGCCATGATGCTCTTGGATTTGACTCCTTCTTTGCATTGACCTTCCTCGTTCATGAAGGCGGTTTCCCAGTTCTTAAGCTATTGGAAGATCTGATTGACGCGCTGTGCTGGCGAAGAGGCTTCTGACGTGCGTCTCTTTGACTCTTCAGCATTTCCCAAATTCACTGTGATTAAAACCTTCTCGACAGCTTAGGCCAGGTTTTTCTCTCGCTTGACAACATGCTTAAATGTTCGTTTAATGCATTGTTCAATTAATGTGTCTGCTTCTTTATTAGATGAATAGTTATTAACTGTTTGTGTTTTAGTAAACTCATCATTTTGTTAAAGATGCAATGGAAGGATATCTAGAAAGGTCGGACCTTTTATTGAAAGCGTAGAGAAGATACATTGTTGATTACGGACTTACAATCTTTCGGCGTAGAGCCATCAGATGACTCGAAAGACATGAATTCACAGACAACATGACTCGAAGCTAGACTCTAGGCGACGAGGGATTGGACCAGGCTTCATTGCTCTTTGTGGTTTGTAGGTCTAGAGAGGGTGGCGATGGCTTTGGTGGCCATTCTTTAGTAGATGCGGTTCTCGGAGGATGGCTTGCCTGCGGTTTGACTTCAAACCAGATCGCGGAGGTTTTAGGTTGCTCCTTTGATGGTGTCCCTCCATTGGTGTTGCTACCAGATCTCGAGGGGCCTTGATGATAGAAGTCATGGAGAGCTTCTTCCAGGAGGGCGAAGCATTCGCTGATTCGGAGTTGATTCTTGCTGATGTTGATTATCTTCATAGAATCTGCTTCCTTATCTGAGATCTTTGCTTGGATGACATTCACGATGTCTGAATTGAGGGGGCATGCTATCTCTCCTTCTCTGATTAGACTTTGGAGGAGGTTGCGCCATTGTTCTTCCAGGTCAGATACCGGGATGTTGAATTGGACTATGCAGTGATGGCTGTCCCCGTGAGATCCGAGCGTGTCGGCAAGAGGTTTGTCCTGCACTTGCGGGTCGGTGATGAGCCAGCTTTCCTCAGGAGGATTTTCGGCGAAGTATGAGTCTACTTCTCGGTCAAGTTCCATCTGGGAGTCTATCTCTTGATCTTCTTTCATGCATTCTTCGTAGTCGCATAATTCAGCGTTGTCGTCTTGGCCCATGAGTTCTTCGATCTCTAGCTCATCACGTCTTAGAGCGTGGATGTAGGGATCTATTTCGTAGCGGGTCATGACTGGAGACTTGCCTGCAGAGGAATATTCGGTCATGTCGGGACCTTCTTCTAGGTCATAGCTTGCTGGCCAAGCGCTTTCCATCATGCTGCTCCCGCAGATTACTTCGAGGTTTCCGTTGGCGTTGATGAATTTCACACATTGGTGAAGAGTTGATGATACTGCTCTCATCTGGTGCAGCCAAGGTCTTCCCAGTGGGGCGAAGAAGGTTGAGTTGATTTCCACAACTTGGAATTCTACTGACTCCAGTTGTTTGTTGAATTGGATCCTCAGATTGATTATTACTCCTACGACAGGGCATGGAGTGGAGTCGTAAGCTCGGATTATCCGAGGCGAAGGTCACATCAGGGAGCGGTCGACACGGAGCCGTTTTATTGTGCACAGGGCAATGATGTTGAAGGCGGAGCCATTGTCGAACAAGACATTTGGGAGGTAGAACCTCTCTATCTTTATGAGGATGAGGAGGGCCTCGTTGTTTTTGTTTTCACATATCGGTAAGTCTGCGTCTGTGAAGGTTAGACCGCTTTCGGTGTTGCGTTTGATTCAGTCTCCTCCGGGGAGCGTTCGATCCATCCATTGGTGTGTTTCGATCGTGGCAGAGATCATAGGGAGACAGTCATCCTCGGATTTCCCTGTCTAGATTTCCGGTCACGAGAGCGTTTGACTCTAGTTTCGCATTCCCAGTCGTAGCGGGATAGTATGTTGACGGTTTCGGAGATAGTAGGGGACTTACTCTTGCATGGAGTCTCGCTGAAGGCTATCATGTTCACCCTGTCGTTCCAGGGGAACGGATTTCCGATTGTGTTGGGGCCACGGGGGCGTTCCAACTTTCCTTCTTCGATGAGCCCCTGGACCACTTGCTTTAGCATGAAGCAATTGTCGGTGGTGTGACCGGGGTAGTTGTGGAAGGCACAGTGCTTGCTTATATCCATGTTGGGTTTGAGAGTCTTTGGTTGGAAATTCTTGAGAGGCTTGAGGAGATTCCGCTTTACCAGTGCTTCGAATACTTGGCCCAGAGGCATTTCGAGGTTGTCAAAATGCTGGAACTGTGGTATGCGGGGGGATTGTTGTTCCTCAGGGGTGCTTGATCGCAGTTTACTTGAGCTCCGTTCTGGATGTAGTGGACGGTTCCGGCTGTTTCCTTTCCTTTGTTTGGGACAAGTGCTGGATTTGACAGGTTTACCCGATAGCGGTAAGACGAAGCAGGGGTCGCTGTTGTCTTCTAGAGACTTAGGGTCTTTTCGAACTTGGTTCCGGCGTTGACCATGGCACGGAGGTCTTGATAGAATTGATGGCTGATCAAGGTCCTCAGAGATGGTTTGAGGTAGGAATGGAAAATGTCCATTTGCTCCTCCTTGGAAAGCGAATCCATTATCTCGCTTAGTTTCCAGTTCCATCTTTTGTAGAACTCACCCATAGGCTCATCGTCCTTTTGTTCGGTGATCATGGCGGTTGGTTTCCCATTCGAGGTTGGCGCGGTACTTCTCCAGGAAGATTTCGCTGATTTGATCCCACGTGGAGCGGTTTTCAGCCTTAACGCTGTGGATGTGAGGGAAGAATGCTGGAAGTGATCCACCATTTGTTGAGGGGTTGCCCCTTTGGCTCTCATACCCAAGCATAGGTGTCGATGTGGGTTTTTGGGCATTCTGTACCGTCAAACTTTTCCATTTCCGGCATTTTGAATTTCGGAGGAAGCGGGACCACCTTGTTTGGATCAGTGGGCATGAGGGAGTCCTTCCGAGAGTTGAGCAGTTTGTCTTGCATGTCCTTCATTTGTTCGACCAGCCAAGCCATGTGAGGGTCAGTAGGCTGAGGCAGGTTACCATTTTCAGGGATGGAAATCGAAGATGGAGGTGGATTGGCTGATGGGATCGCCATTCGGGAGTCTTGGGGAGGTAGTTGAGTGTATACCATCTCGTATCTCGGATTGTTGAAATTAAGGGCGTAGTTGCCAGGATCGACAAGGGTTGTGTTTGGGAATTGGGGAAATGTTTCATTAGCCCCAAGTGGCAGACCAGCGGGTGGTAGGTTTGAAATGTCGGGATATCCGCTTGGGATATCTGTCCCGGGTAAACATTGGGATTTTTGGTTATGGCTGCGAGGCTCGTATAGCGGCAGAGGATTGAATCCTGGGGATACCGAGATGCATTGGGATCTGGCGGAGCAGGCACGTATGTGTGTTATTGATATTGAGCTTGTGGCGCAGGGCCGGGAAACTGATTGTACTGAGGCGGGCAGATCGGAGCTGCTTGACTGATGCCCGAGTGAAGCTTTAGGCGAGAGCTGCTTTACGTTGCTGGGATCTTGTAGCTTGGCGGAGGCGGGACCTACTGATAGCTTTGAGAGACCGGGGGAGTCGGTATTTCTTCGTCTTCTATGAGAATGAAAGTCCCATCTGTTTGGGGAACGGCCACTGCTCCGCGGCGGCGCATGGTGTCTACTATCTAGGCTTGCTGCTCTTCCTGGAGCTTCTTAAGAGTTTCGAAGGCTCGCGCACCTCCTCCATTGTCTGGAGGTTTCTCAGTGGCGGGGTTCCGTTTCCCTTACTGTTATCTGTTGATCCCGCCTTGGGGGAGTAGTGGACTGTTCGGACCGCTGAATCGGAAGGGCTGTCGGACCTTGTAACTTCGATACTGAACAGGCAGCTCCCGGGTACTCTCAACCACTCTCGGTTTGCTGGAGGGGGTGACGGGTAAGGTTTAGACATGGGAAGTCCTTTTTTGGAAAAAGGGGGGAAAGCTCATGTGACTTGCAGTTTCCTCTTTATTTATTTATTATGTTTTTTTTGTTGTTTTAATCTACTTAAAATAGTGTTTTCTCAGAATCCTAAGTTGGTTAGAAAAGATTGCTCTTCTTTTTCGCAACTATGCTAGATCCTGGGTCAGTGGAGACCATTTGTGCGGCTATAAGCCCTCATTTTGCACCTGTATTTTGACATCCCGGGGTGGACAGCCCCGGACGAGGGTCCTATAGGGTAAGCGGTTTCCACCGGCCTGAAATAAAAATCGAACCTAAGGACCGAGCTTGTCATGTTCGTTTTAATGCGTTGGCCATGTGAATAGTGAGCAGAGCCGGCACCTGAGTCAAGATCTGGTCGAGAGTTCGGCATGACCTCTCTTTACCTTGCTTACGCAAGGGATCTGTGACATTAGGCGTTGGCTAGGTCATATTGTCATGGCTGACGTATTAAAGGCTTGATGACATGGTGTTATGTGGGCATGGATGTATATCCGGGACGGAACATCGTATGGGTGTAGCTTCAGAAATCAAGATCTGGTCAAGATTTTAGCATGCCCTTTCATCGTCTTGCTTGCGCAAGGGATCTTGAGTTCCGAGCTTCGGCCCAGAAAAATGGCCGGCATGGTATATGTATCCAGGCTGTATGACATGGACTGGGTAAAAAGTAAAAACCAACCGAGTCTGGATAGAGTGTCACGCAAGAGTGCAGGGTTGACACTGGCTAGGATGGGATGTTTGGAATGATCTCGTGCGCGTTCGAGAGGCGTTGGAAGGCCAAACGAACTGCAACTGAGACCACCCCGGGTTAAGGGTTGTAGTCTGCAGTGTATCCGAGGCAGAAAGTGCGCGTAGCGTGCGGTGTATCGAGGCAGCAGTGCGAGTAGTGTGCGGTCACTAAAATTCTTTTTCTGAGTAAAACAAAAGTTTTTGAAGAATTTTAAATGTATGTACACAGATGTATATTGATGCATTTTTTTGTATTTTTATTTTTTTTTGTAAATAAAAAAGTAAAGCACATGCACACACAAAACAATTAAAGAAAGGGGTAAAATGAAAGTTTGATCCTCATCATCATTTTAAAAATCTTTTGTTTTTGTTTAAAAGTTTTTAAAACAAAATAATCCCCAGCGGAGTCGCCAACTAAAATTACCCGGATCCGGCTCGCGCGCGGGCCCCGACATCTCGCATCGTTGGTCGAGGAGGTGTCTCGCTGCGTTTTGTTCGTAGAGTCGCCACGCCATTTTGATTTAGCCCAAAACATTGAGAAAAGGCTTAGTTTAAAAACTGTTGTTGTGTGATGAGATTTTTGAGTTCGGAGATCAGATTACTCCTAGGGAAGGGCATAGTAAATGCACACCCGAGTCGCCTCATAAAGACAAGTCTTTCGGTACCCCTTCTTTCTTTAAAAGTTGAGTGTGTGTGTGTGTGTATGTGCTTTTTAAAAATGCATGTTGTATGTAATTTCTAAATCGTACGCTATGTATTGAAATATATTGAAATAGTGTTGGAAGGAAGCCTTACCAATGTTGGTTCGTGTCTATCATCTGCTGGGGAATAATGTTTGAGTGTTGAATAGTGTTCCGGGACGGACCGGGATGGCGTCGGGACGTGCCGGTGTCTGCGGACAGAGCTTCGGCGTGCCTCGGGATTGTCAGGTGTGTACTCGGGCAAAGTTTCATCGTGCGTTTGGGATCGCAGGGATTGTCGACTGGACTCAGGCAGAGGTTCATCGTGCGTTGGGATCGTCGGTTGCCCTTGGAAAGGGCCGGGACACCTCGGGATGGACCGGAATGCCTCGGGATGGATTGGTAGGGCTTTGAAAGGATAGGCAAGGGTTCGGGATGCCTCGAGAGTGCCTCGGGGCAGCTCGGGAGCATCTCGGGAGCGCTCGGTAGTGCTCGACAGGACTTCGGAGTACTACGAGGGGCCTCAGAATGTCCCGGAGGGAACCGAAAGGGACCGGGATTGCCCCGAAGGGTCTTAGAGAGGAAGCCTGAAGGCTGGGAGAGAGAGGAGAAGAGAAATGTGTGTCGAAAATGAGAGGGGAGGCCTCTATTTATAGGGTCCAGATTCTGGCAGGTTGTGTCGTACGACACTGGCAACCATTACCAGTTTTTTGGTTTTCCTGGATTTAAGGAAATATAGTGGATTTAAGGGGATTTTGTAGTTATGATGTCCCTTGGCAAGGTGTGTCGCGCGGTACTAGCAACCATTACCAGTTTTTTGGTTTTCCTGGATTTAAGGGAATATTGTGGACTTTAAGGGGATTTTGTAATTATGATGTCTCTTGGCAAGGTGTGTCGCACGGCACGAGCTACAAATTCCATATTTTCCAAAATTCCTTAAAAGTCCTTTTGCACTTTTAAATCCCAGAATGCCCCCCCTTGGTTTGGTTGGTGGTTTTTGGGTTTTTGAAGGCTACGGGTGTTCGAGACTGCATTTGTGTGAGTCTGCGGTGTTTCCCATGCGTCGGATGGGGAGTGATCCAGATTGGGGTACTTACACCAAGCTAACCCTACACTCTCTCCCTTAAATGTTGTTAAAAAGATAATTAAATATGTTTTAGGTACGAGTGACCAAGGGATTTGGTTTTTTAGGGATAACAATACCAACATTGTTAGTTTTATTGATTCCGACTGGGCGGGTGATATGGATGTTAGGAAAATCACTAGTGGGGTTTGTTTCTTTTTGGGTAACAATTTAGTTTTATTGTAAAGTCATAAGCAAAATTATGTTTCACACTCGACTGCTAAGTCTGAATACGTAGCAGCCGGGAGTTGTTGTTCTCAACTCATATGGTTGAATCACATGCTTGATGACTATTGTCTTGATAGTAATATCTTAACAATGTATTGTAATAACCTAAGTGCTATCAACATTTCTTGAAACCCGATTCAATATTCCCGCACTAAGCACATTTTCATCCGTCACCATTTTCTAAGAGACTTGGTTGAAAATGAATTTATAAACATAGATCATATTGATACGAAGTATCAACTTGCTAACATTTTTACCAAGGCCATTAACCGTGAGAGATTTTCAAATTTGAAGAGATATCATGGTCTTTGTAATATTTAAATCTCATATTGTTACCCTTAGTGTTGTCAACACTTCTGATAACACTGTGAAAATTAAAAAAAAGGATAATGGCCAGATATTTTGGTAGATATTTTGAGTGGGTTGATTAGGTGTAACCATTCTAGTTAGGAAATAGGGGAGTTGAGTGTTTATAGGTAGTAAATAGGTAAAATCATAATAAAATCTTATCTCTTTCTATTTACTTCCTAAAACCTCCTTAATTAACTCCTCCACCATCCTCGAATTGTCACATCTCCTTCTCTCTCCCGAAATTCATCCAAACCCTTCCAATTCATTCTCCTTCCATCTCTACAAATTCATCAATGGCTCCCCCTCCAAAATTCCTCAAGAGCAGACTCCAATGAAGGTTTTGCCAAGTGCTGACTCTCATGTTACCTTGTTTATGGACACTTCCTCTGTGATAACAACTGCAATATCACCCAACATGGCGATAGTTATCTATGTACCCTCCTACTTTGATATCCCAATTCCTTCCTTCCATGGCTCCTCCCCTACCATCAATCACTGCCACAAAGGAGAAGAAATAGAAATGAAAAGCCCTATGCTCCTCTGCTCAATCGGCTGCCCAAGCACCCTACAAAAGGGTTTCAAGCCGCCTTAAGGCAATCATCAACAATGCAAATTCCAACATGGCCTCTGATCCGGTCAATGTTTCGAATGACTACAAAAGCTTGTCCTCCGATGAGGATTGCCATGCTGACAAAAAGAGGGCACAACATAGGATAGTTTTAAACAATGGCTTAATGATGAAGGAGAAACCCTAGCTACTGCTCAACAAAGGCTGACCAAGGGTAAAGGGAAACAAAGTGCTGCCAAACGTGCTATCCCACATCAGGCAACATCCACTGGAACACCTGCCTTTGTACAGGTTCATTCTCAATCTCAAGAGGTACCTACTCAATCCCATCAACATTATGAAACTTCTAGTGATGAATCTGACCATAATATTAATGATTTTGATGATGAGGCCTTTCCTAAGACTTATTTAACCCAAGAATTCCATAGGGAACACAACATGCGTTATTGATTAAAACACAATGGTAAACCCTTGTGGGAAGAGAAAAATATTGATGAGGTTGATTTAAAGAAGAATGGTGTGTACCAATTTCTTATGGATAGGAACTTTTTTATTCCTAATACCCATGCTTGTCCATATGTTGAGAGTGTTGTAAGGAATTTCTATAACAACCTCCATGCTAATTTGGATAATGAGGGATCACCTCAATATAGAATGGTTTTTGTTAGGGGTATGGTTTATAAATTCACTCATGCTATCATAAATAAAGCCTCAGGTATGCAAAATACAGATGATGATAGCTATTGTGAAAATAAAGATGTGATGGCTATGTTCTTTACTAACAACAAAGTTGTTGAGTGGCCGACTGATACCAAAGTTAAGTTCCTAGCATCTAGACTTACATCACTATACTCTGTTTTGCACAAGTTGTGCATTTTAATTGGCTCCCCACTAAAATGAACAATCACTCATAATGGAGCAAGGTCGAGTGTTGTATAAGTTAGGGAAAAGGCAAAGGATTAACTTTGGGAGATTAGTCTTTAAGCATCCAGCCACATGACCAAGAAAGAAAGATTATTCCTACTTCCCTTATCCTTTTCTGATCTTTAATGTGCAGAAATATCAATTCCTACCTGTGTTGAGGCTTTGAATGCGTTCACATCTGGCCAAGATTTTATGAAATTGATTACCAACTGAAAAAGGGTAATAGTCACTGTGATCTTCCTTGGTTTAAGCCCCCTGAAGCAAGTGGTTCAGATTTTATTCCACCAATAAAGGGTACCACTGCTAGTGCTCCTTTCATTCCTATCCAAGCTACTGCACCAAATGTCTCCACAGGTACATCAGTTGCCAGTGTTACTGAAAGTGTTGTCAACACTTCTGGTAACAATTCAACTATCGTCCTAAAAACTGTGGTTTTGCAGTTTCTTCACAAGTTGATACCTGTTGTGGAAAATAAAATCAGTAGATGGATGACTGCCCGCCCAGACTTGATGGACTTCATTACTCAGCTTTTTTTTACAAACAGAGGGAGAAGCTGGAACAAGTGCTGGTACAAGTGTTGTTGTAGGTGTTAAGGCTGGTGATACTCATACAGGTCAAACCGAGGAAGATGAGGAGGAAGAGGAAAAGGAAGAAGAAGAATGATGACATGGCTGGCGGGTTCTTTGGTTCATTTTTTTGTGGATGGTGTGTTATAAAAATAATTATCTTGTTGGTCGTTATAAAACAATTTGGTATTTGAGGTTTTGTGGTGTTTAAACTTTAATACTCTAGTTGTTTTTTTGTTGGTTTATGGGTTTTGTTACTTTGACGGTTTTGTACATTGATTTACTCTACGGTATTTGTTTTTAAAACTTGGTTGATTGATTCAGTCTTGTTTTTTAAACAACTAAGTACTTGTGATTAATAATTGTTTACGGTTAACTATTTGATTCCATGATTAAGGGGGAGTTAATCTTTGAGGGGGAGATATTGTCTAATTTATTTTGGCTATCAAAATCTTTCAGGTACAAGCACTTGGAGTTTGTGAATAAATGTACAACTTAGGAGGAGATTGAAAGTGGAAACCATGGTGTTACCACAAGTGTTGACTTTCTCAGTGTTACCAGACGAGAGTTTAGAAACATAGTTGATTTTTTTTTCACAAATAATTTTATACTAATGTCTAATATACTTTGCAAGATTTGTGCTTTGTTGGTCCAATATTCAGATTATAACAAGGTAGATATGCTAGAAATAAGGAAGAAGTTAAAGAAGGAAGAAGTTACGCATAATAGAAATATTATGCATAACTTGTGAAGGTGAGAAGAATGTGGGAACACTTTGTCAAAGGTTGATCAGGGAAGTACAAGCAGGCTAAATCTAGAAGGAACAAGGGCTTGAATCTTAGACATGGGCTACAAGAAGTTGGTTCCTAAAATAAAGGAAGAGAAGATCTCTTTGGCCTCAAAAATAGGCGTGAAGACCTAACCACTCTCCCACACTCAGCCGAATTATCTCATTCATTTATGAGTAGTCTCCAAGATTTGAATACTATAAATAGCAAGGATCAAGACATTGAAGATTAACTATGAATAGCAAGGATCAAGACATTGAATATTAAGACATTTGAACATAACACATCCTTGCACAAGAAACTATCAAACACTCCTTGGTTCTAATCGACTCAATCCTCACATACTCATTTCCACTCTTGAAGCCTTTGGTAGATAGATTATTTTGTCTAGGATAGGGTCTTGTTTTTTAATTTTAATCGTTCCATAGAGCTATATTGTAATAATGATAGGGAACTTTCGACCTTAACCTTTTTCTTGCGGGACTTTTCATCCACTTATTTGTATATATCCATGTGTTGTGACTGTTCTTTGTGCATAAAATGACCTTTCATTGTAGTCTCTTTTTTTCTATGTGGTTGGTGGGGAGTCTTATCTAGCCCATCAACCTACTTTTATATAATGAAAATATTAATAATCAAATTTTCTTTTTTCTTTATCTATCTCAAGAATATTGATAAAGGATAGGTGAAACTATTTTTTGTTCAAATTCTCTATAGAAACAACGAAACTAATAGCTTTTATTTTGAATAAATTTCTGACTTCTTACTTCTCTGAATTAATATATAATTCATATATCTTCTGGTTTCAACACAATCCCGAAAAGAACTCAACTAAAGGATTTTCTTGTTTAAAATTTATGAAATTTCTTTTCTTCTCATTTCAGAAAAGTAAATTTTTTAAAAAATTAGATACCTCACATGTGGACATTTTTCCAACATATATTCGATGTTCATGTCGCCCGATCGAGTGACGGGGCCTATAAGCTCCTCGAATTGATATTCATGGTTGCCATTCTCGCCTCCAAAGTGCGCCTAAATATTTGTTTCCAAGGGTGTAAGCCACATGTAAGCCAACCTTGTGAAAGCCACACATCCATGTTTTAAAATATGTCACGTCCTCGAATTTATGTTAGTTCTTCTCTAGTAATTCCCATTCAAACTTAAGCATTCCAAAAAGGTTATAGACAACCTAAATGTGGGTGCACGAATTCGATGATATGGGTTCAAAACGAAAAAACACACACACGCACTGAATTGCTGTTCTCTCGTTATTTTGGCCGCAACCCTAATTAGGGTTTCGTCAAGTTTGGCCGTTGGGCCATTGCTCGCGTTGCTGCTGCCTCCGGCAGCCTTCTCCCTTCGCCATGGGGGATTCCATGGCTCAATCTGTATTCTTTTTTGATGTTGTTCCTCCGGTCCAATCTGATGCGGCGGCGGCTTCAATCCAAAACTCTATTGCCGTGCATCAGAATCCTTCCAAGGCCGTTGGTGGCGCTGAATCACTGGTGGCGGCGGCCACTGCTCCTAACCCTAATATTAATTCATCTTCTTGTCCGCCTCCTCTAACTAATACATCTTCTACTCCGCCTCCTCTAACAAAATCTTTTGCATGTCTCTTCTCGCAAGCATCTTCTCCGGCTGCAACTATGGGTTCCGCTACATTATCAACTCTTCCTCCTATTCTCTCATCGCTTCATAAGGGCACTCCGTCAATTAAACTGTCTAAAGAACATATTGATGCTTTTTCTAAGCCATTTTCGTGGACTCTTGTAGGTTAATTTCATCATGGGCGTCCTTCTATGGAGGAATCACGGTTGGCTTTTGCAAAATTTCAACTTAAGGGACATTTTAAACTTGGTAATCTCGATGCTCGTCATATGCTTTTTCTAAGCCTATTAGTTTATGTAATTTTTCCAATAAAATCATTACCAAACTTTTATGCTCTCGGCTGCAATCTGTTCTCCCTCGTATTATATCTCCTCAGCAAAGTGGCTTTGTGAAGGGTCGGCTGATTCATGAAAATGTTTTGCTTGCTCAAGAGCTATTTCAGTCGCTTAAGAAGAAGGTGCATGGTTCTAATGTTGCTTTAAAGCTTGATATGGCTAAGGCGTATGATAGACTTTCTTGGTTTGCTTTGATTAAGGTGATGAGGAGATTTGGCTTTGCAGAAGAATGGCTTGATATGATATTTAGATGCATCAATTATTGTTGGTTCTCGGTTCTTATAAATGGTACTGCTAATGGGTATTTTGTCTCTACTCGGGGCCTTCGCCAAGGGGATCCTATATCTCCTAGCCTTTTTATAATTGCTGCTGAAGTTTTAAGCCGGGGTCTTAATAATCTCCATCTTCTTCACCCTCATGTGGCCTTTCATACGGGTAACCTTAATGTTCCTATCATATCTCATTTGTCTTATGCTGATGATATCATTATCTTCTGCAACGGTAGTATCCCCTCTCTTGAGCGTCACATGGATTTCCTGGCTTCCTATCAACATTTCTCTGGGCAACTCATTAGCATATCTAAATCTTGCTTTCTGACGGGTCGGGATGTGGCTGATCATGATAATTCTATCTCTCTTACTACGGGGTTTCAAAAGAAAAATTTGCCTATTGTTTATTTGGGTTGTCCCCTTTATATCGGAAGGAAGGTTCAATCCTTGTTCGATCCTGTCATGCAGAAGCTTCGTGATAAGCTGGATACGTGGCAAGGTAAATTACTCTCAGCTGGGGCTAAGCTTGTTTTGATCAAGTCCTGCCTCCAAGCTATTCCTATCTATTACATCTCTTTACTTGACCCCCCGAAGGGTGTTGTTAATGCCATGAATCGCCTTATTGCTAACTTCTTCTGGAGTAGCTCTGACGGGGGAAAAAAGTGTCATTGGGTTTCTCGAAATGAATTTTTCTGGCCTATAGAAGAAGGGGGTTTAGGCCTCCGTAAGTTTGAAGAGATGGCGACTGCTTTTTCTATGAAGCTTTGGTGGAGATTTCGTACTTCTAACTCCCTTTGGGCTCAGTTTCTTGAGGCCAAATATTGTCGTAATACTCATCCTATGGATGCCACTTCTAGATTGGGCTGCTCTCATATTTGGAAGCGGATGGTTGCTGCTAAGGATTTAGTGGAGAGTCGTATTGCTTGGGGTGTGGGTCGTGGTGAGATTTCTATTCAAGAAAAGTGGCTTCCTCATGATATTCCTCTCCTTGATGATCGCCATGATCAGATTTTTTCGTTATTTGAGGACGGTGTTTTAAGGGAGGATTATGTTCGTGATACTTTTGGTCAGCAATGTTTGTTGGAGCTTCAAGCCTTTGGTATTCGGATTGATGGTGATTGTGATATGCCTTTTTGGTCTCCCTCTTCTACGGGAAAATTTTCTATCTCTTCGGTTTGGAGGGAATGTCGGGTGTCCAGGACTCGGAGTAGGGTTTTCGCTTGGTGCTGGCATAAGTTTATTCCTCTTAAAGTGTCCATTTTCATGTGGAAATGTTTAAAGGCTGCCCTCCCTACTGATGAAAACATATCTCGTAAAGGTATATCTATTGTTTCTCGTTGTTTTTTTTTTTTAAACGAAAGGAGACGTAGCTCCCTAGATTTTATAAAAAAATAAAAGAAACAAAGCACGGTGGGGGATAAAGAACCAAACCACCGGAAACGAAAAGAAAACTACAATGTGGGGCTTAAAGCCAACAACAAAATCAAGAAAGCTAAGGGGAGGGGTGCAAGTCCATCTGGACCGCCCCAAGACAAGAGGAAGGGGGGAACTAAGCCCTAAACTATCAATAGGGAAAAGACAAATCCCATCAAACATGATTATCAGGAGGAGAAGCCGATCTTCCACGCCATTTCCGAGAACGAACCATTGTAAAACCATCAGCATTATTATTCTTTTTGTGAGACGGAGTAAAAGGAGTATAGCCAGCCATATCAGTAACAAAGGAATATGGGGCCCTTGAAGCCGAAAAACGCTCTGGAGATTTTGGTTCTACTTCCACAAAAGGATGGTGAGGATGAGATTCCCTATAACGAGCAACGTTGCGCATAATAGCCTCCATATCATTTGTTGGAGCATTGATATTACCAACACCACCAACAAGAGCAGCCATGCCCGAACCAGTACCCATATTAGCAGCCACAACCACATTGTTTTCCACAGCAATTACATTGCCAACACTAGCCGAGTTATCATACGAAGTAGCAACCAAGTCTTCTTGAACAGCCATGCTAGCCGAACTATCATCCATAGGAGCAGCAACTTGCTCCGAATGAGCAGCAACCTTTGTCAAACCACTTTCAATAACATCATTAGTGGCTGCCTTCTCAGCCATATGAATCACTTCATTGCAAACCCTATTAAAAGCCTTTTGAACAGTATCAGAAATGGGCTGTCCTCTTCTTGCCTTGATGGGAATAAAAACTTTTTCGCTCACCTTACTGGTAGGAGGCGCCTTTGAAAGCCCCTCAACATCAATAGCAACAGGAACCTTACTACCTGAACTAATATCAACAACATCACTGGCCGAACCTAAACCATCCTTAGCACCACTTGAAGAAGCGTCCACCTTAGGACCAATATCCAAAATCTTAGTGACTTCCTTAGAACTCACGGCAGGGCCATCCATGGTGCCACAAATAGCACCATCCGACAAGCCAAACCCAATCTCATCATTTGCATCTTCATGCCTCATAACATCAGCCATTTTCTCAGCAGAATTCGAGCCATCAATTCTCACAGTATCACCAGAATTTAATTGCTGAACTAACCCATTATGAAGCTTCTCAAGCCCCAAGTTTCCATCTGTTTTAACTTGCTCAAAAGCCACATTTTTATTTGCTTTAGACAGCACATTACCCACCTGTTTTTTGGTAGAATCATTCGGCTTTGTAGTTGCCTGCTGAACCCGCTTGCAAGAGAGGATATCATGCCCAAGTAAAGAACAATGTTTACAAAATTTTGGCAAGTTATTATACTCCACTTTTTGATAAAAACTGGGAAGGAAATCCCCACAATCTACAAAGACTTCATGAGGGAGCTTCCTTGAAACATCAACTTGAATTAGAATTTTTGCTAGACTAGGCCTAGTGAGATCTAGCGTGGCATTATCAATTGATAAAGGAGAACCAATCAGTTTAGCAATGGCAAAAAGACAAGCTTTATTGAACAAATGAACGGGTAAACCAGGCAAACCTACCCAAACAGCGGCAATTGGGGACTCGCATTCCGCCTTCCAAGCTGGCGACCAAGCAAGAGTTCTCATTGGAAAACGAGAAACATACCATACTTCCTTCATCCACAGCCTTTGAAAATCTGCTTCCGAGGATAATTGAATAAGCATATGACGAGCATCAAGGTTGCCCAGTTTGAACTGACCTTTCAATTGAAATTTGGCAAAAGCCAAGCGAGATTCTTCCATAGTCGGCCGACCATGCTGGAATTTTCCGACGAGAGTCCACTTGAAAGGTTTCGAAAAAGCCTCTATGTGATCTTGAGAAAGCTTAATCGATGGAGTACCTTTATGCGAAGAAGAAATGATGGGGGGAAGGGTTGAATCTGGGATAGGATTATGAGTAGCAGCCGGTGATTGCTGAGAGAAGAGATCGGCGAAGGACTTGAGAGAAGGCTTCACCGTCAGATCATTAGCGGAGGTAGAAGAATCCAATTGCGGTAAGACCTTATTCGGCAAGGAGATGGATTGCGGCTGGGTAATAGGGTTTGCATGGAGGCTTTGACCCACGCCATCAGAATTAGGGTTAGGAAGCGGGCACTGCTGTTGGAGTGAAGGAGAAAAATAAGGGTTTCTATTACTTGAATTCAGGGAATGGAAGAAGGAAGCCGGAGCAGCCATGGCTGCCGGCCAGGCCTGAATCAATTCCGGCCAAAAGGCCGAAACCCTAGAAGACACACACAGATCGCACCTTTAGTGTGTGAGAGAGGTCAGAGCGTATGAGCAACCTCATTACCTTGAAGCTTCTTTTTCTGATGTACAGCCTATTGTTTCTCGTTGTCATTGTTGTGCTAACCCCTCTCTTGAATCTATGCAGCACATTCTTTTACATGGTGATATTGCTTTTCATGTGTGGAATTTCTTTGGGAATTTAATTGGTTTCCAAGTCTCGGGTTCTACTATCACGCAAAGGATGATTGCTTGGCATGCTTGTAAAAATCCCAAGCTTAGTAGGGTCGTGATTTGGTTGGGAGATATTCTTCCGAGTATCATCTGCTGGGAGCTTTGGAAGCACAGAAATAAATGCAGGTTTGATGATGTTACTCCTAATTGGACAAAGGTTCGTAATAATATTCAGTTCCAGGTTAGTGAAATCCTTCGGGCTCACAGATTATCCTTTCATGTTCTACATTCGGAGGTAAATATTGCTTTATTTTTTAATATTAGTATGACTGCTCAATCTATTGCTCGCGTTAAACTTGTTTCATGGACTCCTCCTTCTGTGGGCCAAGTCAAAGTTAATACTGATGGTGCCTCTCGTGGTAATCCGGGCATTGCCTCGGGTGGTGGTATTTTGCGCCGTCATGATGGGTCTTTTATTTATGCTTTTTCTCATTTTTATGGTAATGCTTCTAACATGGTTGCTGAAGCTAGGGCTGCTCTTGATGGAATTATTCAAGCTAGGTCTATGGGTTTCAATTCTATTTGGCTTGAGGTGGACTGTGAAGTTTTGTCTCTCATTCTTCTTCGCAAATGCAATATCCCTTGGGCGATTTGGTATTTCATTCAAGACATCTTCAGAGTGATGACGGATGCGCATTTTCAAGTCACTCATGTCTACAGGGAAGGTAATAAAGTGGCTGATTTTCTTGCAAATATCTCGGCTGCAGAGCAAGCGGATTTTCAGTTTTCATCTTTGGAGTCTTGCCCTAAGCCGTGTCAGAGCCTTCTCTTCCTTGATCGGATTTCTTATCCTAATATTAGGCGGTAGGTGCTTTTATTTTTCTGATGTATTTTCCTTTTTTTTTTAGTCCCCCCCCCTTTTTTGTTGAGGTTCTTGCAGGTTGTGCAAGAACTCCCCCCTAGGTTTCTTTTTCAGGTGGTTAAGGTTGTCATGTCCCCCACCATGTTTGTATTTTTATTTTTCGGTTTTAATAAAATCTAGGGAGTACCGTCTCCTTTTGCAAAAAAAAAAAAAAAAGACAACCTAAATGTGGACATTGCTCAAGAATGCTTGGATTGACTTGAAATTTCAAGACCTTCACATAGACCGTAATCGTATGGTGGACCCCTGAAAGAGTATAAGCTCTTCGCTATGAGCTTCGGAAGGCCATGGTACAGGTAAAAACGTTGGTCTTGTACTTTAAACGAAATCCACTATTTCAGAAATATATAAAAATGAGTATTAAAATGAAGTGAAGTGATTGTCCGGCTTTCTTAGTTTAGGTGTGTGTTGCTTGCGAATCAAATTTTTCCAAAGTTTGATTTAAAAGATTTCTACTTTCTTCTCTGGCACATAAAACCCCGTTAACAAAAATTATAATTCATTTTGAACCAATTTCTTAGAAGGAGAATCCTACTCGTTCTCAAGGACAACAGATTCCAAGCATCACTTTGATCAAGCTCTACTTCGATACTCTCCCAATATGGAATAATGGTTCAAACAATGTCTGGAAACCTACTCCAACCTGAACTTGTATAAGTTTGAGCCTTGCCCTACAATGGAATAGTGGCTAAAGAAGCGCTTGGAAGCCCACATGGACATCATGCTATGTCTCATCCTAAAGTGTCAAAAGGAAATGACTAGACATGTTGTAGCTCACTTGTTAGACCAACATGGGCTTAAGAACCCTCAGCTAGCTAGCACTGCTCTAAAAACACCAAAATATGAGACCATGTCAAATGCCACTGATCGAGACATCAACCTCAAGCAAGTTGAATATCCCCTTCTGAAGGACCAATTGAGGTTTAACCACCATTTAATGACTCATTCCCCATTGGTTTTATCGAAATCACTAAAGGGCGACATCACACCGTAGTCCTTCAGCCATGCCATCCTTCTTTAACAAGGTGCACCTCTAGAAAATCCTAGAGGCTCAATGACCCTTTGCCAAATGACTCCATAAGCGTTCCATCAGAATTGACAAAGGATGAGGCTATCCTAATCATGTCCCTAATCATGATACTAAGTTAGAACATCACATACCTCAAAATGTGGAAGGTCAACAAGTGCTTAATGACCCTCTACCATCATGCTTCCCAATCACCACATTAGAAACAACAAAGAATGGGATTGTCCTAACCATGCTCCCTAATCTAAATAATGTGCCTAAGCTTGATATACCTTATATGATAGACAAGAATTAGCAATAGGGACGAAGAGTAATGCCATGGAAGAGAAAGAGAGAATATGACTTGTAATTATAATGACTCAACGTGAGTGATGCATTGTTGTAGTCTCACTATTTATAATGTGCATCAGTCCTATCTAGGGTGTATAGATTTATATAAACTACGAAAAGGATAAGGCAAATAATAAACTATCTATATTCTAGTAAACTATCTCCCTCCGTCCCAGCGGAGTGTGGATTTTTGGTCAACTTTGACTAACTTTGACCAATAATTTAAATAAATAATAATGATCCTAATAAAAATTTAAAAATTTGTTATTGTATCACGCTTAATAATATTAACAATAACATTTTTTGGATTTTTATTAGGATCATTATTATTTTTTAAAATTATTGGTCAAAGTTGGTCAAATTGACCAAAAATCCACACTCCGCTGGGACGGAGGGAGTATATTCTAGCTAACATGCACTGAATATATCTAAACTATAGCTAGTACATGTATTTAATGAATCCTTAGCCAAGGACTGTGCATGTATGATCCTAACAGGCCATCATTTATGTATCGCTTACACCCTCCCTCAAGCCAATTAGATGTACGGATATGCAGCTTGAATGGAAATGCCGATAGTAGTTGATTAATATTGAACAATAGCCAAAGATAGAGGTGGTCATGACAAGGCATGTACCGACACTCACTCGGCGGATACAACATGTATGATTCATCTTCATATGAGTTGTCCTCGCACAAGAATGGGTGAGGTCCAGATTGCACAAGCATGGAACGAGGATCTACATTACGTCTTACTGGTGAAACAACCGAAATATCCATGTGAGACGGTAGACTCGAGAAAACTTGTTGAAGTAAGGACATTGTTGCGCTCAATCCGAGTGAAACAGAGCTGTGAGCAAAGGTAGGGTGTGCGGGCTGGTCTTGACATGCAACACGAACAGGAAAGAGTCCAGTGTTGATTGGGCATGTTGATGTATGAGGCAAGCCTGTAGTGCAAGGAGTATAAAGACTAGAAGATATCTCCAAGGTAGTGCCCGCTGTTGGACCATTTTGTACCGCCTGAATTATGGGTTGCAAGGCAGGAGTTACTAGGGTGTGGTTGGCTGGCATAGATGGTGTGGGATTGCTTAGATCAGAAGATGTAGCATCTGTGAAAACATCATTTTTGTATTCGGGAGTAGTAGAGAGAGAACTAGCCTCCTTCGAAGATGAAAAATATGGTTTCTTAAACTGTTTTTCCTCATCAATAAACATTCAAAAAATAAATCTAACGAGATTTGTGGTTTTCGAAAATAATAATAATTGACAAATTTATTGTATAATGGATCAAGTCCATCAACAAGAAAATCAATGAGCTCGATTTCAGAAATTGGACTCCCGACCCTAGTAAGAGCATATGAAATTGATTTTGCTTCAGAAAAGTAATTTGTCAATGATTGACTAGGAAGTTTTTGAAGACAGTGGAGTTGATCTAGGAGATGATCAACATGCCAATTTGAAGTTGTAATAATTGGGAAGAAGATGCAAGATTAGAGTCAATAATCGATTCTTATATGATGGAATAAGAATCTATGGCATCTTCGATTTCATTATGCTCCGGATAAAGCAAACCCAAAGTAGAGAAAGAAGAAAAAGCATTGGTGGTAACACTTGGTTCATCACGATGCAAACACTCGATTGCAGTATGACCAAGTTCATTACGTAATTGACAAAAAACATAGGATGATGGTAACGCATCAAAGCAACAAGGATCGTACCAAAAATCATCCATGGTTTTGAGAAAAGAGAAAAAATTAATTTTAAGAAGAAAAATAGAGTAAATTAAGAAAAAATAGCGGAAGCGGAAATCAGGCCACCATGGATCGGTGGCTCTGATACCATGATAGACAAGAATTAGCAATAGGGACGAAGAGTAATGCCATGGAAGAGAAAGAGAGAATATGACTTGTAATTATAATGACTCAACGTGAGTGATGCATTGTTGTAGTCTCACTATTTATAATGTACATCAGTCCTATCTAGGGTTTATAGATTTATACAAACTAAGAAAAGGATAAGGCAAATAATAGACTATCTATATTCTAGTAACTATCTATATTCTAGCTAACATGCACTGAATATATCTAAACTATAGCTAGTACATGTATTTACTGAATCCTTAGCCAAGGACTGTACATGTATGATCCTAACAGGCCATCATTTATGTATCGCTTACATCATAGGCTCATAATTTTGAAAGCTAACATGGGCTTAAAGTCCCTGTGCCCTCTTGTTCCCCAATCATCGTATTAAATCCAATAAAGAATGAGAATTTCCAAGTCACGCTCCCTTATCAAAATGTTGAGCTTGAGAAGGAGAGTCGCGAGAGGCTCCACGATCCTATGCCAACCTCTCTTGTTCAGTCAGAAACAAGAATCATTTGCCTCAATCACAGTTTGCCTCCAATGATGCTTGATCAAGACAGTCTAAAGCTCCGATTAACAAATGGAAAATGAGAGGTCACCACCCTAACAAATATTTTTTTATCCAATGACCATGCCCAGTTAAGGATTGAATTCCCTAGGGGTATTACATCCCATAGAAACCTCTACGTCAATCCCGGTCCACACACTCCCTATATAATCAAGGCAAGTAATGTTAACATCAAATATGTGAATAATTTCCTTGAAGAATTTAACCTGGGACTTACTGACCCTCGAGGAAGAATTCCCATTTTGTTTATGTTCGAAGCCCACAAACACGAATGTATGTCTCTTTTACTTGTATATAGGGCTAATCTACTAACCTCGACTTACAATCTGTCTCCTTTGTGTACTGTCTAGATTAGACTCACATTTATTTGTTTTCCAGGTCTAGGAGTTTGTCTTGTCTTCGTGCTTTTATTTTCTTGCTAGTTTTGTAAATTGTTGTCTCAAGTTAATGAAGTTTGCATTATTATATAATGCCTTTCGAATTGTAACTCTTAAAAAAGATGATGAATTGACTTAATAAATCTTTAAACGAGATAATGATGAGTCATCTTAGAGATATGGACATATAAACCATTATCGTCACTAAATTAAAAGCGATCAATGAAATCTAAACTAGAGTTGGGCTGTGACTAACTAAGGTTAGAACCATGACTATCACCAATCAAAGACGTTTTCAGAAGCGCGTTCATGAACATCAACTTGAAGGCGAAGATTGAAGGCCGTCACGCATGAAACAAATATGTATTATGTAATTTGAAAATTTGTTATGTTCGTATCTTGTAAATTTTTGTGATGTTATAAATTCATGTAATTTTACCATATTTTATATTATGTATGTTCAATAAAAAAGAGAGAAAAAAAGAAAATAAAAAGTGAAATAAAAAAAGAAAAGAAATGAAAGGAGAAAAGAAAAAAGAGGTAACACGCAATTAGTTTCCTTTACTTGTTTTGTCTATATTCTCAAGAAGAAATAATCATACATGAAGAAGCTGGAACTTACACGGATCCAATTCGAGTGAGCACCATCAATGATGAAAATTGGTGACTCTCAAATTGCTGTTACCCGATCTTTTATGCCAGGAAATTGCAAACCCTTGCCTTCAAAGATTTCAAAGTTATACAAAGTCTAAAGATGCACCTCATTTCTCGAGCCAACCTCTCAATTTTTGAGGTTGAAAACCAAAGAGTTAGAGAGCCTTCAGAGACATGGTTACTGATAAAGACAACGACCGACCTTACACTAATGAGGTCATCATGCAATGCGACTTTAGAGACAGTACTACTGATGAACATGATAACCAACCACTCCCTTATGAGGTCATTATACAGTGCAAGATAAGATACTTGTCCAATGATGTTCTTTCCTAAATTAGTTTGGATCTGATTTGCATCCATCCATCTGATTTGCAAGCTTTCAAATAAACACGAAATACAAATCTAATTCAAGGAGGATCCATAAACATCGATATAATGGTATTTGACAAATAACGTAAGTACAACCTCAAGTATTTGATTTCTTATGTTAGGATTTTTCTCGAGTCTATGAGCTTTCCCCTAACTCGTCTTTCCATCATTCCATTTCTGCGCAAACACCATGTTGAAGATTCTAACAGAATTTTCTTCGCGTTCACAAAATACTGGCCTCGTGCCTTCCTCTCCCATCTCCTAGTATCATCACAACAAAAGAAACAAGGGAATGCAATTTATTTTCCAACATCTCAGATCAGCAATCACTTTTATAATTAATGGACATGACCCTTTCTAGATTGAACTGGGGCTCCATATGACCGAGCACCGAGACTAAGGATATTTTGAGATAATAATATGGGTTCAGAGGTAAAAATTTGAGTTTGTATTGAGACTCCATTCCAAAAACTGGGGTTTCCTTAAGAATGACATGGTCGTTCTGTTGGTGTAATGCCCTAGGCTATATTTATGTTTAACTTGAACCGTTATGTATCATATTTATCATTTATTATAGAGTACATGTTTATTTGGTTCATTATATGTTTGCATGTTTATTATATTGAACTGCGTCCCTAGTTGTTATGAACAACTAGTATAAGTGGGTAATGGATAATCATGGAGATGCACATTACACTTATGGATACTTGCTAGAGAACAAGTATTAGACATGACCTACTTATGAGATTTATGACATGGTCTATTGTCATGATTAAATTTCATGATAGTCGTGTCATTGGAATCCTTTGTACCTGAGATTATCATCGTCTTCCACATGATGAACATTGCGTTTAATATAGTCTAACACTATCTTTAATCGGATAGCAATAAGGGCTACGTTAGCACGATCGGATTCATGTAGGGAAGAATGATAAGTCAAGACGGGATTTGTCCCTCTTATGAAGAGAGATGTTTGCTTGGGCCCCTCGATGAATGATGTTCATGAAATGTGTGGCCACACTCAAGTGAATTGATAGAGATCAAATGCATTTGGATTATCAACATATTCGGAATCGAGAAAGCATTGAACGGAATGAGTTGACGTAGACCATGACTCATGTTAAATTAGACATCGTGGACAAAGGGATTGTGACATTTGATTAACAAGGAATCAAGCTTTGATGTTATATTTAATTGGGTGGACATAATGATTTGCTAGAAGTCCCTTATGTCTTGTGAGGTTGAAGTTTCAACTCACTACCAACATAAAATATAATTCCTAAAGGGTCACACACAAAAGAACAGATTGAAAATGGCTAAAAGGGTAATTTCTGGGCTCAAGGGACGACTAGTCCCCATTGGCATGACTCGTGCTTGATGGGATGACTCGTGCCCTCTTGGCCCAAGTCGTGCCTTGTGAAGGGACGACAGAATCTGAGGCTGTGTAATTGGGGACGACTCGTGCCCTGTGGGACGAGTCGTGCTCACGACTATTGCCCCATCGATTTGGCAACCAGGTTTACTGGCACGATTCGTAGCGCGACATTATTGTCCATAAGGCACGACTCGTGCCCCTGGGGACGAGTCGTGCCAGCGGTAAAAAACTGGTCCATATGCTTTTCCTTTGCTGGTTAGGTTTTGGTCTTTGACAAGGTTTCTTACCCTAATAGTTAGGGATTTATATTTAGTATAAATAGAAGCCTTTGGTCAGCCAAAAACACATGAAATTTTAGGGTTTATGAAACACTAAAATTGAGATCTAGATTAAGAATCAAAGATCAAACACTTTTAGCCATTGATTATTGAAAAGCGTTTTCAATAATCGAGATCATTTAGCAATCAAACAAGAAGCATTCTTGGTCCATTCAAGTGTGGATTACCGATTGAGGGTGATAAATTAATCACCAAAATCTTGAAGCCTTTCGTTCGTTGATTCATCACAAGGTAAAGAACAAGGAGAAAATCAAAAACCTTCATCAACGATTTTTGAGATTCGCTATTGGAGATCTATATTTGAACAATCAAATCGCATTCAAGGTATGTAAATTCTATTTCATATATATATATATATATATATATATATTTCTAATCTCTTCATGCTAGACGGATCTTAGGGCTAGGGTTTTGATGTTCTTGTTAAATCTTTCGCTACGTTTGTAACCCCAAAACCCAATAGCGGTATCAGAGCCCTGTCTTGCCATGATTAGGATTGAAATTGCATGCTAGATTTAATTTGATTATTTGCTATCATGCTATATGAAATAGTTGAATCTAGATTTGTGTGTTTTTGTTTTTGTGAGAAACAAGTATATATGATATGCCATGTTCATGATTAATAATGAATTAATTTGATTAGTTTATCACATAGATTATTGATCTATTAATATGATTATTTAGATTTGCAATTTCTCAAAATTGAAATCAAAGTGTTTGTATGAAATTTTGTGAAGCCCTATGTTCATAATTATGTTCACATGAGATCTATGTTACAACCATGCGATGTTTGTTACAATATGAAAACCTTCTAAATATGTAAGTCTTATGCCATTCCTTGATTAGAACACTTGTGAAATTTTAGGGTATTTTGATGTAGTTTTGGCTCAGTCAGGTGCATCATTTCGTGTCTCATATGTTTGAAAAGGGTTTTGACTTAATTGGTGCTTTCAAATGAAATTTGACCCAAGGCACAGATGAGATTTAAAACATGTTTTGACATATGATGTCTAAGGAAATCTCATAAAAGATCTAAGAGTCATATAGAGATATGATTGATGTTTCTACCAAAATAGCTTGATTTCGGGTATTTGCTTAGTTAAACCAGAATTAAGTGAAATACGGATCTTAGCCTACTATGATTATATGATACATGTTTGTATTTGAAGGTGTATAATTTAGTGGGAGTATTTATGAAATACATTATTTGCTCTTCGATGATAAATGTGTTGATACTTATGTGTTTCATTGTTTGCATATTTTATTGTAGAATGGCTAATCACAATAATCAACCACCCCTGTCACTGCGATCTGTCCTTGAGAAGGACAAGCTTGAAGAGAGCGGTACAAACTATTCTGATTGGATTAGAAGCCTTAGAATTGTTCTAAGGCAAGAGAAGAAACTGTACGTTCTCGATGAACCCATTCCACCTCAACCTTCTGCAAATGCTCCTAGGGCAGATAGGGATGCACATAAGAAACATAATGATGATTCTACAGATGTTGCATGCCTTATGCTTGCCACCATGTCTAAGGCTCTTCAAAAGGACCTTGAGCACATGGAAGCGGCATTTGATCTTGCTGAGCGCTTAAAGGAAATGTTCCAAGTTCAAGCAAGAAATGAGTGGTATGATGTGGTAAGGGCCCTAAATACATGCAAGATGCAAGAGGGGCAATTGATGGGAGCTCATGTCCTTAAGATGAAGGGTCATATTGAGCATCTCGAAAGGCTTAAAAATCCGATGAGTTTGGAACTCGCCATGGATACGATATTGAATTCATTGCCTGAAAGTTTTAGTCATTTTATAATGCAATATCACACGAGCGGCGTGGATAAAAGTCACTCGAAATTGCATGCGATGCTTAAGACCGCAGAGAAGAATATCAAGAAGCCCCAAACCGATACTGTGTTAATGGTTAACAAAGGCAAAGGGTTCAAGAAGATGACAAAGGTAAAGCAAGTGTTGCTAAACCTAAGGCAAAAGTTGCCGTTGCCGGAGAGGCTCCCAAGGCATCTCAAAAGGATGCGGTTTGCTACCATTGCCAAGAGGTTGGTCACTTGAAGCGCAACTGCAAGGCTTATAAGGAATGCCTAAAGGCGAAGAAGGGAAATACGATTGCTTCTGATTCAGGTATCTATATGATAGATATTTTCCTTTCTGTTTCTAGTTCATGTGTATTAGATACCAGATGTGGATCTCACATTTGTTTAAATGTGCAGGGACTAAGGAATAGAAAGCTACTCAAACAAGGTGAAGTTGACCTACATGTGGGGAATGGAGCAAGAGTTGCTGCATTAGCCGTAGGGACACATTATGTAACTTTACCTAGTGGCTTAGTACTTGTTTTGAACTATTGTTACTATGTTCCGGATTTGAGTAGGAATATTATTTCTGTTTCTTGTTTGGATAATGAAGGGTATAATTTTCTTATTAAGAATAAGAAGTTTTATATTTATTTAAATGATATGCTTTATGGTATTGCAAATTCATTTAATGGCCTTTATGTTCTTGATGTTGATGAGAAACAAAATAGTGTTGAAAATGTTTATCATGTGGACAAAAAGTCTAAACCGAATGACGTGAACAACTCGTTCATGTGGCATCGCCAGCTTGGTCATATAAACGAGAAACGCATTTCTAAACTACACAAAAATGGAATGTTAGACTCACATGATTATGAATCATATGAGATATGCGAATCTTTTCTATTGGGCAAAATGACCAAACCACCCTACGGTTTAAAAAAACTTTCTCTCTCTAGGAAATTCTCTCTCATTCCCGTCTTAGGGTTTCTACCCTTGGGGCGGCAGCCCCTCTTGATTCCTTGTTTCAATCATGGCTGCCATGGTTAATTTTGATGTTATGAATATGGAATTTGGCCACAACAATTCAGTACTAACCAACCCTAATGCGGCTGCTTTCACTGCCGTGCTTCCACCAAACCCCAATCACCAAAACCCTATTGCGGCGCCATACAATATGGTGGCCTCTTCATCAGCTGTGCAAAACCCTAATCCAGCCGCACCAAATCCTTCTCAAGCAGTAACAAAATCATTTACTGATCTCTTTTCCAAAACCGCAAACCCTACCATTTCAGCCGCAAATTTTAATTCTGCAGTCGAGATATTGCCTCCCATTCCAATTGGCAATCACAAAGGAATTCCGTCTATTAAGCTATCAAATGAAATGGTTGCTGCCTTTGCTAAACAATTTAAATTCACACTTGTTGGAAAATTCATGCATGGGAGACCTTCAATGGAAGAAGCTCGAATGGCGTTTGCGAAATTTCAGTTGCAAGGCCATTTTAAGCTTGGGCATTTAGATTCCAAACACATGCTTATTCAGCTATCAACGGAAGCGGACTATCAACGGTTGTTCATGAAGGCTGTTTGGTATGTTACTAAATTCCCTATGCGCACCCTTGCTTGGACCCCCTCTTGGAAGCCGGAACAAGAATCCTCCATTGTTGCTGTTTGGGTAGGTTTTTCGGGCCTTCCTATTTACCTTTTCAATAAGACTTTCCTGTTTGCCTTGGCTAAAACAATTGGTACCCCTTTATCACTAGACAAAGCAACGGCTGAATTGTCTAGACCTAGTATGGCAAAAGTTTTAATCCAAGTTGATGTGCTTAAAAAACTACCCAATGAAATTTTTGTGGAATGTGGAGATACATGGCCTAGATTTTACCAAAAAGTGGAATATGATTTCATTCCCAAGTATTTTAAGCATTGTCTTATGTTTGGGCATGAAATCTCGCTTTGTAAGAAAGCTAACCCTTCTTTGGGTGACTCTAAAACTAAGAATAAGGCGCTGGATCTGCAGCCCAAAATGATGAAAAAGTCGTTGTTGAGCAGCCGGTGGAGGTCCCACCCAGGGAGGATGAGGCTGATGGTCATGGCAAGAGGGTGGGGGATCCACCTTTGGTTGATGAGCAAAATGGAGATCGTGTTGTTTTCCCAAAAGTTGCAAAAAGGGGTCGACCCCTTCCTGAGATTGTGAATAATGCTTTAATAAAGACTTCTTCAACGGTGGTCAATGATAATGAGGCTGTCAACAACGCAAATAATGCTGCCCATATGGTTGAAGGTTTGGCTAAGGATGGTAACATTGTGGCTGAAAAATTTATTGCTCCTATGGAAAATCATGTTCCTGTGGGTGTAGAAACCTTGGCTAGGGATGGTGGGGAGGTCCGCAAGGCTGATGTTGGTGATGTCAATGCTCCAACAAACGAGGCAGGTGGATCTAACACTCCAGAGATGATTTCGTCTTCAAGGGCTCCATACTCTTTTGTTACTGATATGGCGGGTTTTACTCCTTTTAATCCATCACACAAAAAGAATACAAATGCAGATGGATTCACAGTGGTTTTACCTAGAAAATGGCGAGGCAGGTCTCCTTTCGTCCCTATATAGTTTAGGGCTTTGTTTTCCCCCTCCTATTGTTTTGGGGCGGTCCAGATGGACTTGCACCCCTCCCCTTAGCTTCCTTGATTTTATTGTTGGCTTTAAGCCCCACATTTTAGCTTATTTTTCTGGTGGTTAGGTTTTATGTCCCCCACCGTGCTTTGTAATTTTATTTTATTAATAAATCTAGGGAGCTACGTCTCCTTTTGTTTTAAAAAAAAAAAAAACCAAACCACCCTACACTAAGAGTAGTGAAAGGGCTAGTGACTTATTGGGCCTAATACATACTGATGTATGCGGACCAATGAGCAGCATTGCTAGGGGAGGATTTCGGTATTTCATTACATTCACCGATGACTTATCTAGATATGGCTATGTCTATCTAATGAAGTCAAAGAGTGAATCGTTTGAGATGTTTAGAACATTTCAAAATGAAGTACAAAATCAACTTGGCAAAACAATTAAAGCACTTCGAACCGATCGTGGTGGTGAGTATTTGAGCCAAGAGTTTGACAATCATTTCAAAAAACTGTGGAATTGTTTCAGAGCTGACTCCACCCGGAATGCCACAATGGAATGGTGTTTCCGAAAGGAGGAATAGAACCCTATTAGATATGGTTCGTTCGATGATGAGTCAAGTAGACCTTCCTATATCCTTTTGAGGATATGCATTAGAGACTGCTGCGTTCACACTGAACAGAGTCCCTACTAAATCGGCTCCTAAGACCCCACATGAGATGTGGCGTGGAAGAAAACCTAGTTTGTCTTTCATGAGGATTTGGGGTTGCGAAGCTTATGTGAAGAGACTTGTTTCTGATAAGTTAGAACCTAAATCTGACAAGGTTATTTTCGTTGGTTACCCTAAGAAAACCAAAGGGTATTATTTTTACAACCGCAATAAGAACAAAGTGTTTGTTGCTCGATATGGTACTTTTCTTGAGAAACAGTTTCTCAATAAAGTATCTAGCGGGAGTAAAGTTGATCTTGTAGAAATTCAAGAACTCGAGAATAACATGGAACCAATAGTAGAGACTGAACCAAGTCCACAAGAAGTTGTGGAACCGGTTCAAGATCCACAAGTCCATCGTAGATCGGATAGGTTACGATCCGCACCTGAGAGATATGGATTTCTCGTGTCAAAAAGTAATGAAGTGGAAGTCATTGAGAATGACGAACCTACTTCCTATCAAGAGGCGATGTCCAATCTCGATTCGGATAAATGGTTAGAAGCCATGAAATCCAAATTGCAATCCATGTCAGATAATCAAGTTTGGAACTTGATTGAGTCACCCGAAGGTGTAAAAACCATAGGGTGCAAGTGGGTCTTCAAGAAGAAGACTGACATGGATGGGAAGGTACATAATTACAAGGCTAGGCTTGTAGCAAAGGGATATAGGCAGACTCATGGTGTAGACTATGATGAAACCTTCTCGCTTGTTGCCATGCTTAAGTCTGATAGAATTTTAATTGCCATAGCTGCGTATTATGACTATGAGATATGGCAAATGTATATGACACAACCCGAAGGTTTTGTAGATCCAAGAAATTCTAACAAAGTGTGCAAGTTGCAGAGATCCATTTATGGATTAAAGCAAGCTTCTAGGAGTTGGAATCTTCGTTTTGACGAGAAAATCAAAGAGTTTGGTTTTGTTAAAAATGAAGATGAACCTTGTGTATACATGAAATTCAGTGGGAGCGTAGTGCTATTTCTCTTATTGTATGTCGATGATATCTTACTCATTGGAAACGACATTCCTGCACTTCAGACTGTCAAGTCTTGGTTAGGGAAATGTTTCTCAATGAAAGATATGGGCGAAGCCGCTTACATCCTTGGTACAAGATCTATAGAGATAGATCTAAGAGGATAATTGGTTTGAGTCAAAGTACCTATGTTGACAAGGTTCTTAGAAGATTCAAAATGGAAAATTCTAAGAGTGGCAACTTGCCAATGGGTCATGGTGTTACTCTTAGTAAGACTCAGTGTCCTAAGACAACTGATGAACGAAAGAGGATGAATGATATTCCATACGCTTCGGCTATTGGTTCAATCATGTACGCTATGATATGTACTAGACCCGACGTCTCGTATGCTTTGAGCATGACAAGTCGCTATGATATTCCATACGCTTCGGCTATTGGGGATCTGCCATTTCATTACAGTCTCACATAAAAAGAAGAAAAGTAGGGAGAAATCCCCATCTTTGTGAGCCTTCCTTTTTCTTATTTCCCTTTTACTGCCATTTTTTTAATGTTTTTAATGGTTAGTTCTATAAGTTGGAATGCTCGTGGTATTGCTAATAATGCCACAGTTCGTAGGATTAAGCGTTTATTTCGTTCTTATGGGGTTTCTTTGTTTGCGCTATATGAGCCAAACATGGCCAGTTCTTCCTTGGAGCAGTTTATTCGAAAAGTGGGCTGTGATAATGGCTTGTCTATATGGGCCGAATCTGTTTGGGTTTCTTTTGTTCATGCTAGCTGCAATAGATTTTCTCGTATCAGCCTTTGGGAAGATTTAATGGCTATCAGTGACGTTGATTGTCCTTGGATGGTAGTGGGTGATTTTAACTGTGTTCTTGATTAGTCTGAAAAGGTAGGGGGTAGACCAATTAATGAAATGGCTGTTAATGAATTTTCAGATATGGTGCAATATGCAAATCTGATTGATGTTGGTTTTGAAGGAAATATGGCTACTTGGTCTAACAAAAGAATGGGCAGGAGGGTTATTTATCAACGCCTTGATAGAGCTCTTTACAATGAAAAGTGGCTTCATCTGTTTCATGTTACTCGTGTTACTCACTTATCTAAGGCTTGCTCTGATCATGCTCCTCTTGTGATTAACGTAACACTTCAAGGTGAAGAAAAAAGAGGTACGTTTCATTTTCTTAATATTTGGCTTAAGCACCATGACTTCACCAATATTGTCCGAGGTTCTTGGGAGACTCCTATGGAAGGAAGGCCTATGGTTTCCTTTGCTAAAAAACTCAATAGGCTTCATAAATGTATTGTGGGCTGGAATAAGGAGGTTTTCGGGAGAGTGGAGCAGCAGATTAAAATTGCGGAAGACGAGGTTCTTGTTTGTGAAGCCCAGCATCAAAATCTAAAAAATGAAGAATCTAGAGCAGCCCTTCACCTTGCTCAAGGGAATTGGATTACTGATAGGAATGAAATTAAAGAAGAGGCTGTGGGGTTTTATTCGTAACAATTACAAGGTAAATGTGATATTCCCTCTGATGAGTTTTCCTTTCTTATTCCTCGGCTCATAAATGATGAAGATAATGCCTTGCTCACGGCTGTTCCCTCTATGGCAGAAGTACACGACATTGTCTTTGGTATGAACGGGCAAAGTGCAGCTGGTTCGGATGGTTATACGGGTGCTTTTTACAAGGGTTGCTAGGATATTATTAAGGATGATTTTGTTAAAGCTGTGGGGGATTTTTTCTCGTGTTTCTCTATGCCTCAGAGTTGGACAAGCACCCTCATTGTTACTATTCCTAAGGTGGAGTCACCTTCCTCCTTCTCTAACCTTAGACCCATCAGTTTATGTAACTTTTGTAATAAGGTGGTTACTAAGCTTCTCACTAACCGTCTTGCTCCTATTCTTCCTCGGATCATTTCTCCTCAGCAAAGTGGTTTTGTTCAAGATAGAGTCATCCATGAAAATGTCCTCCTCGCGCAAGAAATCTTGCAATCTATTAATAAAAAGGTTCGTGGTTCTAATGTGGCTTTAAAGTTGGATATGGCGAAGGCTTATGATAGATTATCATGGTTTGGTCTTATTAAAGTCATGAGACTCTTTGGTTTTAATGAAGTTTGGATAGATTTGATATATCGGTGCATTTCTAATAGTTGGTTTTCAGTTCTGGTTAATGGTGAAAGTTGTGGTTTTTTCAACTCTACTCGAGGGCTGAGACAAGGGGATCCTCTTTCCCCATATCTTTTCATTATTGCTGCAGAAATGATGAGTAGAGGCCTTAATCAGTTGCATACTATCTACCCTCGTTTCCGATTCCGTATTCATATTAATACTCCTATGGTTTCCCATCTGGCCTATGCAGATGATGTAATTATTTTTTGCAATGGTTCTAAAATCTCTCTTGAGTGTCACATGAAATATCTTGAGTGGTATCAAAGGTTTTCGGGCCAGCTTGTCAACATTCACAAATCTTGCTACATTACTGGAGAACCATTTGTCTTCGTGGAAGGGTAAGCTTCTTTCTTTTGGTGCTAAAATCACTTTGATCAAGTCGTGTCTTGCTGCGATCCCTCTTTACTATATCTCTCTCATTGATCTTCCTAAAGGTGTTATCCATGCTTTAGAAATGATTATTGTCAGATTTTTTTGGAGCAATCATGATGGGAATCGTAAATGTCACTGGCTTTTGTGGAAGTGCTTGAGCTGCCCTATAGATGATGGTGGTTTGGGGATTAGAAAATTTGAGGATATCTCGCTCGTTTTTGCTATGAAATTATGGTGGCGTCTCAGAACCACTGATTCCCTTTGGTGCCGTCTCATGTTGGCTAAATATTGTTGGGAGATTCACCCAATGGATGCTACTATTACTTCTTATGCCTCGCATGTCTGGAAAAGGATGATTGAGGCTAAACCTTGGGTGGAAGATAGAATGGCTTGGCACATTGGTAGAGGGGAGATCTCTATTCATGAAAAATGGCTGGATGATCCTATCTATAATATTCCCCTTGCTCACGTACAGATTTTTACTCTTTTTGAGAATGGCTTACCTCGTGCTCAACATATTCAGGAAGGTTTTGGTATGCATTTGCTTTCTTTAATCAATTCTCATGCCATTTCTATATCCAACATTCCTGATACTCCTATATGGCTGCCATCCTCCTCTGGTAAATTTTCTCTCAATTCTGCTTGGCAAGAATGTCGCTCTAGTAGGTCTCGATCCTTGGTTTTTGGTTCTTGCTGGAACAAATTCATTCCTAAAAAGATTTCCATTCTTCTTTGGCGGGCTTTGCATGGAGGGCTGCCCACGGATGATAAAGTTAAACGGAAAGGTATATCTCTTGCTTCTAAATGTGATTGTTGTGTTGCTGGTATTGAGGAATCTATTGAGCATATTTTTGTTCATGGCGAGTGTGCTAGTAGAGTTTGGGATTATTTTAATTCTATGTGTGGCATTCGGTTTTTAGTTGGGAGTTTAAATAAGGCTCTTCTTTGTTGGTGGCAAGGGCCTTCCCATCCTTCATCTTCAGTTACTAAATGTTTGACTAGTATCATTCCAGCTATCATTTTATGGGAAATCTGGATGGCTCGTAATAAATGTCGTTTCGATAACTCTCGGATGTGTTCTAATAGCATTATCTCTAAGGTTTGCTCCTACATTTCGAATATTGCTGATTCTTTCTCTTTGGCGTTCCCAAGTATGTATGGAGATAATCATTTAATGGATCTTTTTCGGCTGCGCTCTCCTCCCCATGTCTCTCGGAATTTTAGATTGGTAGTGTGGAATTATCCTGAATATGGTTGGATCAAGATTAATACGGATGGGGTTTCTCGTGGCAATTCGGGTGTTGCTGCTGGTGGGTGTATTTTTCGGAATCCCCAGGGAGAATTTATTTATGGTTTTTCTAACTTTTATGGTGTCCAGACTAATATGATGGCTGAGGCTCTTGCTGCGAGGGATGGTCTCATTAATGCTCAAAATCTTGGTTTTCTTCGGGTTTGGTTAGAGCTTGACTCAAATGTCTTGGTGCATATTCTTAATAAGGATTATCATATTCCTTGGGCTATTTGGTATGTTGTTTCGCACATTTTTCGCCTAATGGATCAGATGGAGGTTCGGGTAACGCATATTCTGAGAGAAGGAAATGGTGTTGCGGATGGGTTAGCCAACATGGTTGCTGATGTTGAGACGAATATCAATCTGTTACATTTCCCCGACCTTCCTCATCATTGCAAAGGTTTCTTTGCTCTCGATAAGGCAAGGACTCCTTATTTTCGGCTTGGTTCGTTGGTTTTGTATCCTTGTTCAAGCCAGGACCCCTTATTTTCGTTTGATATATTCCCCATTTGTTGGTTTTGAGTTGCTGTTGCTGGTGGAATTCTGGCTTGCCATGTTGCTGAAGTTGTTTGTTGCTGTTTGGTTTTCTGGTGTGCCCATTGCCTTCTTGGCCGTTCACCCTATGGTTTGGACGGTCGCACAAGTGCCTCGGCTTGGCTTGTGCGGCAGCCCTAGTTCTTGGGCGTTCACCCTAGTGGCTCGGCTGGCTTATGCGGCCGCTCTAAATGTCTGGTGGGCCAATGATTTTGGGCTTGGGTTTGGCATTTTGGGCCTATTCTGTATTGGGATGTGTTGGACCCCCCCCCCCGTAGCTATTTCTTCTTATTCTTCGGCTTTAAGCTAAAAGTAATTTCCTTTTCGGTGTTTGAGGTTGTAATGTCCCCAACCTTCATTTGTAAATTTTTATTTATTTAATAAAATCTAGGGAGTACCGTCTCCTTTCGCCAAAAAAAAAAAGCAAGTGGGAGATTATTGGTGTAATGTCCTAGGCTATAGTTATGTTTAACTTGAACCGTTATGTATATCATCTTTATCATTTATTATAGAGTACATGTTTATTTGGTTTAGCACTCTATTTCAGCTTCCTCTCCTTCTATGACCTTAGCTTAGGATCGAAGATGACTTTCTTCCTTGAAGCTCCCGGGAGTGACATTTCGAGTGACTACTAATCCTTCTCAACCTAGCGTATTCCTAGCCTGCTGGAGGGCGACCCTTAGAGTTGAATAATCCTTCCTTCGAGCTAGCAGGGCGTATTCCCTTGTTCCAGGCTCCAATCCTTGCTAAGTCGGTGCATTTGCCTGAGAGGTCAATCTACCATAGGTTAAAGCGTGATTCCCTAACTTCGATAGGAAGCTCCTAAGTCGAGAAAGTTGAAGTCGTGAAATGGATCGATACAGTTGAAGCCGCGGATTGGGTAATTGTGAATTCATCTTAGGGCGAAACCATACCCTTTTAGACCGCTTTTCTGGGGTTAGAACTCCTCCTCGTGGAGTCTTCTCTATAGGTGAATGCCTTGATAAAGGTCTTCTTTAAAGTCAAATCCGTACTCCTAAGCCTTGGTTTCCGCTCAAACCCTCTCTTATGATCGAGCCCGCAAACGTCCTAAACCCCTAGTTCTCGAGCTCGGAAACCAACTTCAAAAGAGGCACTTTTATTCTTCCTTTTTCTGACTTTTTCATAGATATTTAAGGAACTAAGGCAGCCGAGGGATCGATCACGAAATTGCTTATGTGATGGTACCGAATGGCACAAGGCCAGTAAATGAGCTTAAGAGGTAAATGCGTTGAGAACGTAAACAATGTTCTGGAATAAGGTGCTCGGCGAGAGATGGGATCACGAACGCCTCGGGTCTATCTACTAGAAAGTAATTTCCTGACTCTGTCCTTGCTGGTTTGGACCACGAACTGCCTTTAGTCGATGGCGCTAGCTCCGCTCTCAAGCCTATTCGCTGTTGGTTTAGGAAGAAAAAGAAGAGGCGACATGGCGCTCAGAAGAGTGGAATAATAATCCCTCTTTGGCCTAGCAGATTCCTGCAAAGGAGATACCTTTAGAGCTGACTAATCCTTTTAAGAAGAAGCAAAGTACGCAGAGCCACTATCATGAGTACCTTTGCCTGCCCGCTTGAGCTGCCTTGTACCCGTTTATCGACGGATGGAGTCTACACCTTTCGAGTTGGATAACCTTTCTTCGACCTTACGTGCAATAGGCCGCTCTGCCTTCCTTGCCTCTCCTTGGCGAGTCCCTCCTCGGAGAGTACCGAAGTTCTCGCTAACTTACGGCTTCAATGGCTGCAAATCAAAGCAATGAGAAGAAGTCTAAGAAGAGTCCATCCTACTAAGCTGTTCCGTACGAGGTCTCTGAGGCTAAACCAAGGGCATCAATTCGTAAGATTAAGTAAGAAATGCCCCTATATCTGCAGTTTGGGCCGGGCCTATCAAGCCTAGGGAATCCCACTTGTTGCTCTGGGAAATGCGATTAAGAAGGAACGAAGCGCAATTGCTGAAACAAGAAGAGTATCTACGAACTTGGGTTTGCGAATAATCTCTTTTCCTCTGCTCTTCCGCCAACGGAATTAAGGGTTCTGCTTCCACCAATTCCTAGGCCTAGAACCTACCTACTAATCGGTGAAAACCACACCCTAGTATTGTTCGCAGAACTAGGACTATTTGTGTAAAAGAGTTCTTCGGACTAGCTTTCATTGCTGAGGGACCTTCTGTCTTTGCCCGCGGGACAAGAATGAAGAATGACTTGGGGAGAGCTCTAGATCAACCTAGAATGGAATTGCTCCTTAGCCCATCTTCCCTCAGATAATCCTGTAAACAAGCTTCACCCGAGGATAGGAATTGCTGAGAAATAGGAATAGGTAGGTCTCTCCCAAAACAAGGGGTTTTATCCTTTATTCGACGCGAAGGTCCCAACCATTGCTTAAGCGCACCTACCAGCATCGTTTAAGGTCGCTTCCCTGGAATTCACTCACCCTACATTGTATTCCCCATAACCGCGGAATAGGGGTCTAGTTTCTTAAGAAATTCCTGTAAATCGACGTACTTAGACTAGATTTTGGGATGCGCTGGGCAGCTTATTATGGATTCTTTTGACCAATTACTATGGCTCGAAGGAGTTCTGGTCACCTCTGAGCATTCTATAGATGAGGAGGATTTCTCAGATTCTTCTGTTCGCCCGGGCTTAAGCTCACAGTGCATTCTTGAGCTCATTTGACATCGATCTAGGATCGGTTTCCCGACTAGAAAACTACTAAATAGTAGAGCTCGGTGCCCAGTTTTCTAAGATCCTATCTCTCCGTTCATAGCCCTAGTTCGTAGCTCAGTTAGCGTATTTGCTTGGGAGGCTAGTTCGCCATAGTTTAAACCAGGTTCCCTCGCTTCGATAGGGGAACCCTTCTTTAGACTCCTTCTTCATCACAAAAAGAGTCGTTTTTAGCTTCTTTGGGCACCTACTTGCTCTTTCAGAACGAGAAACCCTAGGTTGAGCCTCTAAGGGTAGTGGCGGAATTCCGAGAAAATCAAGGTTTGGGGTACTTTCAGAATACCAATTCCCTTATGAAATGGATGCCCCGGTTTCTAGTTTCTCTAAGATCGCAGGTTGGGCAGATTCCTGGGGAGATGGTAGGGTCGTGGCTTTAGTCCGCGCCTCTGTCTGAAGCCGCCTCTTCAGATGGAGTGGAGTTTTCTGAGTCCACTCCTTTGATAAGGGATTCACGGATTTTCCTACTCATCACAGGGTTACGAATACTTTGAATGCTCTTTCCCTGCAGAAGTTGGGGACTAAAGCTGTAACAAATGACCAAGGAAGGTAGAATGAACTAGTGTGCCCGTAAGGAAATACACTACGTTTGGCCGAAGCAAGGAAGGAAGATTATGTGGCGACTACTTAAAGTGTTGCTTCTCGGGCAGCCTCTTCGCGGGAACTCACTGAGCCAAAGAAGGATTTTCCAACTCGAAAGAAGCTCCTTTGGATGGATATTAGTGCAGTTAGAGGATTCTACTGGTCAAGCTTAGGTTTACGCCAACTGGATTCATATATGGGTTCGGGTTGCTCCACCTATTATGGAGCAAGTGCTTATGGAAGAAAGGATTTGCCTTGTTTTGGCTTCCGCCTTGGATTAGGGACAGCATCATTTGGAAGAGTTTATTTCCTCTAGAAAAGGGATCAAGGAAAGATAGAATACATCTTGCTCTCTACGGCACACACCCGTAACTCGGTCTCAACAACTCAACTACCCGTGAAGCCGAAGGTGTGCAAGAAGACTTTGATCCGCGCTATTCGACTATAAGGATAAAATGGAGTTAGTAAAAAACCTATACGCTTGCCCTCTCGCCCAGCTTTGGAAATTAGCTCTTCGTAATAGTTCAGATCATCACCCTGTTCTCGCAGTTCTTTCCACTGTGCTTCTGTCCGTTTGAATGGAGACCACCAGCCAGCAATTCTCCAAGACTGAAGCTAAGCTATCTTCAGAGATGCGTCAAGCCTAGTTTTCTGATGAATGATCTCCACATCTCTTTTTCGCCGAGAACCTAATTCTCCTCTGGTTGTGGTAAGGGAATGAGCTTCTATTGTGACTTTTCCTTCCTGCTAGCAGGACTACCGGCTACTTCTTCTTCTTTGAAAGGGGAAAGCGCAGAGTTGATGGGCGAATGGAACAAGGTGTGCCTAGTGGTATCTACTATAAGAATGAAGTCTGATTCCCCTCTTTAACAAAGCAAGGAAGGTCTTCTTTTCGGTGAGAGCCTGAAGGGCGTCGAATGGGATTAGGATAGGCCTATGGACATGTAGAAGGGATTACATGAATTTGAGTGTGATGGGCCTAGAGGAAGTGTAAACCGAAGAAAAATAGCTTACTCTGCTCTGTTAGCCACTAGTCCGCCTTCCAGGAATCGGAATAACTATAGTAACTGTAGGACTATGACAACGTCTTCCCACTCTTCGGGGAAAGCCTGGATAGTAATAAAGGTCGCTTGTTTAGATCAAGAGGATAGAGGAACCACTGGTATAGCTGGTCACTCTGGGCGTGGATCCGTAAAAAGAAGACCGTGGGTCAAGGAATGGTTGGACAAAGGACAGACACCCTGCCTTATGTAGGTGGCAAGCAAAGCTATCCCACTATCCGGGTGGAAGTACAAAGGTGAGTCTGGTGGCATCGTAAATAATAACTAATAATAAATAGGCAGCATTTCGCTCTTTCTGCCTTCACTTACTGGTTTACCTAGAATAGAAGTCAAAGTCATGATCCCGTCCTCGGTCCATTGACTAAGAAGGGGCCTGGAACAAAGACTTCACGGAAAGGAAAATGAAACCGGTAGATATAGATATAGGAGTGAGTCGCTCCACTGGCAAGAATTCGCGAGATAGAAAGAAAGATTGGTTGGTGGGCTCTTAACCCCCCCTATCACTTAAAGGCAGATAGCGGAAAGGTGAGCAGCTATAGCATCATTGTTCATCATCCCCTCGCTACCTGATGATTGAACTCTACCCGCTTATGCTGGATGGGATCACGCTTAACCTTTAGTCCTTGGAGGAGCATATCTTGAGATAAGATTGAATCCCCTAAAAAGCCGGGTTGCATTAGGAGAATAGGTAGGCCTTGTTATTGGCACATCATTCGGAATGGACTCAATCAACGGATTGCCTCCTGGATCCACTGGGCGAGTGGAAGACATTCTCTTATCTTTCTATTCGTGCGAAGTTGTTTAATCAATGAATCTATTTGGGAATATATAGGTTTAGGGCTTAGACATTTAGGGTATGAAATTATGAAATTATGAAAGAAGGGCGGTTTTTCGGCTGTTAGACAGCAATCAGCCATGGGGCATTCTATACCCGTCTTAAAGCGCGCGTTAATGGCCGTTGAACGGCTTCCCTTGTTTTCTTGATCTCTGTGTTGGTATAGGTCGTTGTACTTGAAATAAGAGCCAATTTAGGCAGTGAAAGAGGGTAAATAGGGTGAAGGTACCTGACGAGAGAGCTTTCTGTCGTTCTTGCTAGCTTTCCTCTAGTTTAGGAGTTCTCGGTTGGAGCTAGGGGCGTCGCTTTACCAGCCCAACGAATGATGGAAGAATTAATAAAGGAGTATTGTATAGAAAGCACATTGGGCATATCGATAGCCCATTCTATATCCTTCTCTTTCTCCTTTTCTTTGCCGGGGAGTAATATAAGTAAAGATAGATTCCCTTAACTATAGTTCACCTTAAGCTTGAAAGCTAAACCTAGTTGTTCGGATATAAGACTTTCAGTCAAGAAGCAAGCCCTCTACCTCTTCTACTATGTGAACGAAGACTGTGTTAAGTGAAGTTTCAATCAGGAATTCGTTAGCTCACCTCAGCCAAATCATCGGAACTCTCACAATAAGGTACGGAAGTTTCTTCGGCAAGAGTCATAGCGGTTATCCAATATCCGCAATGTTGTAGCCGTAGTCGCAAAGAGGGGAAGTTCATCATACCTAGTTCAGTCTCCAGGTTCAATAGATGCCATGTCTCTTTATTCCTAGTTAAAGCGGGAAAACAAGGTATATCACTCCAAGTGAGCTTGCCCTGGCATCTCTGTCAAGTGAATTCAAAACAATTAGGAAAAGAAAGTCCGTCTGAGAATGTAGTAAGAAGGTATCTATACCAGGCATCTCCGCGAAAGTCTAATTATCAAGTAGTTCAACAAGAGAGGCAAGCGCCTTATATATAGGGCACTAGCGCTTTGCCCACCACACTTCCTCGATCTCGCCATAAGATCTGTCTTTGATGCCCCCGAATCAGAAGAAGCCAAGATTACTCTCGAATAAAGAAGGAAAGAGGGTTGTGACTCAAATGGATCGTTGAAAGACTGAGTCTAGGACTTGGTTGAAGACTTGCGGGGAAATAAGTATGCGGGAGGAAGTAGCTCCAGATAATGAGCAGTAGGAGGAAAGTAAAGTATTGGAGCAAGAGGGGAGAAAGATTTCTACTAACTAAACTGCAGGGGCCTATGAGAGTTCAAGCCTTCTTTTCAATTCTATACAGCGAATTCACTTGTTATTCCGACAAGAGATTCATCGGTGACTGGATGCGTGCTAACAGAAAAGAAGAAAGTCCTAAAGCCATCAGGTACGTTTTTAATCATCCTAAACTACCTCACCGCAGTAAGTCCAGTCTATAGGCCCTTAGCCCAAGGATAGAGACAGGGCTAATGCTTCGGTCATACTAGATGACGAGGCTTACCGAACCACCTTTACCCTAAGTCAGAGATATAAGACCGCTCAAGCGGAATCCGAATACGACTTTCGCTAAACAAGAGCTCTTTACAGCTGATCACAACTTCACATTCAACAAGAGCAAGAAGACGACTCTAGCCCGCTGAAAAGCTTTGAACATTCGCTTTTTTCGGGTTCCTAGCCCAAAGGTTCTAGGGTTCGAGAGAGAATTCTATAATAGTTGGAGGGGAAGAGTGGCCACTCGACCGACTATCATGAACGAAGTGAGGGAAGGAGTTCAGATTAGATCCCTTAGGAGAGAGACGGAAGGTATTAAAAAATATAAGAAGGTCTTTGACGATCCAGTATTAGCTAGCAAGTGTATGGACTCATACTTTGATGACTCCCTAGTGGCCAGAGACACCTTAGCTTCACCCTTGGACGTATCATCTACTCTCTCTAGCTCTCGACTTGACTAGAACATTTCTTTAGCTCTTTTGCCTTAGGGGCATCAAGAACCGGAATGGATATCACATATGCCCTTCTCTTTGATCCATAGCTAACAACTCACCCTTCCCTTAACTATTCCATTTTAGTCTTACCCAGGTGGAATAGATGGCCCATTTCCTATTATTAGAGTGTTAGCAGGCAAGGCCCATATTCCGTGAGAGGCTTCCCCAGTCAACATAGAGAAGGACAGTCGATAGAAGCAATCATCCGAGGAACCTTCCTTCACAGTTGTGTTGGTGTCCCATATGCTAATTAATAGCTATACGCTTTTCACAGGCAAGTCGTGTATGCCTGACCCGTCCTGTTAACCTTGACATCTCATTTCTTCTTTCAAGCGTGAGGAGCACCCAAAAAGTCAAATTAGGTCTTCGATATAGCTGTATCTTGACACCAAGCCGATTTCAACCTAAGGACCAAAAATTTGCACTTTGGTCGTTCGTAAGGGGTCGAAAGTGACATTTTTTCTTGATTCTACTCTATTGATCTGCTCTTCATTGACCGAACTTTTCGTCTTTCTAGGTTGATTGGCCCTTCTATCATCTATAAAAAAGTCTCAAGTTGCCGGTATACGAGATAACAACTTTACCATTTTCGGCGGATCTTACTCTTGGAAATGATAAAGTCTCAAGGTCTCGGTAGGGGTGTTGTCAAAAGTGAACTATTTTGGTGGGCCTCCTTAAGTAAATTGGGAAAGTCTCAAGGCGTCGGTATACGAGATAAGAATTTTCCATTTTAGACGGCCCTTACGGTTAAAAATGCCCCGGTCTCACTTCTCCGGTATATGAGTTGTCAAAAGCCGCTACTTGAGACAGGCCGTACGGTTCAAATTCGTCGAGTCAGCTTTGACTCTTATGTCAGATAGGGCTCAATTCAGAGGGAGTTGGGCCAATATAAATCTGTCTGCCATGGGTCTTATCGGAGATAGAGCGGTTGGTAACTGCACGAAGGGAGAATGGGTCGTACATCGGCGGTCATGGGATCTAGTCAACAACATACGAATGACTTAGCCAAGTAGCTGACAGTCTCTTGGTATCTGTCTTATATCCACCTGTCCTTAGTCGAGTCTATCTGATCTCCTTCCCCGCGAGAAAGATTAAAGACATGTCTCCCGTGCCAAAGACTAAGATGAGTGAACTTCCAGCACCTATTGATATTCATTTTTCTTTTAAATCAACAAGAACAACCAGCAAGAGGAGCAACCACGTATCAACTATTCTAGTACCGTTCTTTCTCTCTCAGTACCCCTCATCTCTACCTCTCAATATAATAAGTACTTTATGCCAATTTGGGAACCTTGGAGTACCATTCCGCTAAAAAGCTTTAAGTTTGAAATCATCTGCAGCTGGTTTAGAAATAGTACTTGGCCCTTAGAGAACGGAATTCTTTAATTCATTTGAAGGAGAGTTAAGTTCACACCGAACCAAGAAGAATCTAAAGATGCAGAACAATCTCTAGAATACGGAACCTTTTCCCTCACCCCGTATAATGGAAAACAATCCACTGCCCCTAGAGATTGCACGGGCACTCCTTGGGAACGACAATAAACTGGCCGAATATTCCGCTATGAAAGATATGCCGGGTGCAAACAGAAGTCTTATCCAGCTACATTTAAGAAAGCCTCTTTTGAGATTAGATGCCTATTTCGGAGTCAAGGGAGGAGCGAAACGTTAGCTTAGGATCGAAGAAGCTCGACGTTAGCAGAGGACGGGACCAGCTCTATCTTGTCTTGAGAGAATCGTTCCTTGTTTCGCCCATTGGGTAATAGAAGTCAAAGTCTCAAAGTCTATTACTCTTTTGACTGACTTAGGAAGGAACAAACGAAAGAAGGTATCTTCCGAGAGACTCGGGCCTTTGTTTTGACCGGCACATTCGCTGCTAGATCCGCCGAAGAAGGGAAAATAGAGAATCCCCATAAAGCGGAGAAGCTTTGGAAGAAAGGGTATACCAGGAGCGGAGCGAGAGGGGGACTCATAAGTCTGAAGCAGAGGAAGCTGTCTCGAAACAGAGGATAAGACTAACCCAGACAGACTAAGCCATCTATCCGCCGGAGGCTACTAGAAGGGGGTTCCTATCTCGACTTTCGGTAAATAAGGATAGAGAGAGGGCCTAGTTCACAACCGGATCTTAGGAATTGCACTGTGAAAGTGCCCCCCTTGATGTGCCAATGTGGCTACCTACCATAGACAGATTTATGCGCCTGCCTCCCGGATTCTCCCCGCTACCAACCGGAATGGAAAACAAAACCTTGGTGCTATGTGAGGGTCCCATGGATCCTTTCTTGAAGGAAAGAGTACACGTGCCCGGTGACAAGCCCCGTGCTTGTCTGGTGAGAGAGTGAAATGCGAAAGATAAAAAGGTCTAAACCAAGCGCGAAAAAGGGCACTAAAGCATAAACTGCACTCATTTAGCCTGGGCTAAGATAGAAATAGAACAGTCTTGAATCTTACGCGCAATTTCCTTCTGATCATAATTCTTTCATTCCGCACACGAGGAGACTGTCTTTGAGGGGCAGAGGCTCACGATGCCTGTAGGAAATTCCAAACCATTCTCTTACTGCACAACTGCATCATAGCTGATTCCCTATTTAGGCTCTTTCTTGTACCTTTCTTCTGAATTTGACTATCTCAGTTCCTCAAGGGAGTCCGGCGTGAGAGGTATAAAAGGCATTTCTAGTTAATATTCGTGTACGCCCACCGTGAATCTGCCTGTCCTTTTAGGGAATCCATTAGCGATAAGGGCTTGCCTCTTAACTGCGAGGAGCCTGAACGATAAAGAGTGTAGCCATGGAGCTAGCATAAAAAGAAAACCTAAACCTCTGGCAAATAAACCAGATGAGGATAAACCTTCAGCTCAGGCAAATAATATGAATGAGAACAAAGACGAATCTTTACCCGATTCTTGATTGAGAGAGAGTAAATCAACTTCAATTGAAGCAGTCCAAGACTAAGAGGAAGACGAGTTTAGTGGACGGAACCTTGTTGACTTCACATGGCAAGCCGATCTTGCGAGCGCATACGGAAGCATTCAAATAGGAGTTGACACAAAGAAATGTAGCTTTCTATCTTGGGATTCATGCCTCTACTGAAGCCCTAGCGACATTACTTGACGGATTAACCAATCGAGAGCCCTACCTTCCACTGATATAGTACTTTTTTTAGGAAAGAGAGGGATTTGCTGGGAATACTTGCTAAACCTACCAAGGTTGATTACAGAAGTGACTAAGCACATTCAGGCTTCCATCCACCTATCCGTCCATCTTTCAATCGAAGAAGAAGAGTATTCTTGCACTGACCGGTAATTTACTAAGAGAAGTCCTTTTGATTCCACTTAGAAAGCTCGGGCCCAATAGTGTTTCCGTGCCTTCAAAAGGAGCTCCACTTGGCCCTACGAGTAGGGTCGGAGTCGGAACATAGGTAACCTCTGTAGCCTAAAGTCGCTTCGAATGGATTGCATCCTTTCTGCTCTTCTCCCCTTCCTCCTACGGGGCAAACAAGATCAGTTAACTCTAGTTTCTATCTAGTACGAGTGAGCTATGTCCCTTCTCGCAGTTTTCCCTTGACGGGGCAAACAACTTCCTTAACAATGGTTTTTAGCAACGGGTGAGAGAAGCTCCTTATTTGGATTCTAGCAACGGGGCATCTGTGTTCCCTTACTATGTATCTAGCTACGAGTTCTAATGTTGTCTCCTAGCCTAGCCCAACGACTCTTTCCCTTCACGGGGCAAGCATTGTGTAACGAGCTACGGAGGAGATATGTTCCTTTAATTTGTATCCACTAACGAGGCTGATAAGCGGATTATTTGCACTCTCTTTCTCCGGGAATATAATATATAGTTTCTTGTTCTTAAGCGAATGCGGTTGAAGCGATCAGGGGTAAGTAAATGCTTACTGACTTGGGCCTGTTAGCAAGGGAAGGACAGGGCGAACCACAGCTTGAGAATCCCTAGGCGTGGGTAATGTCTCATACCCGCCAGGTAGTGCGATATGAGGCTTTAAATTAAAGCAAACGAATGAGGAAGGGAGGAATGCTAACTCACTGGGCCGGTGATGCTTCTGAGGATGTCCTTCGTGATCCCAACGTGCACACTGTTGTTCCACAACACCGGAGCAGCTCCCTTGTTGAGCAAGCCAGTAAGACTTCAGTTGCTAACTCTAAGACTCAAAACCTCCCAGGTATTGTGAAAGAGAAAGATTCCCAGCAAGATATTCTTGTTATCTTTATTAATGACTTTAGTGCCCCTTCCGCTGCGGTTCCAATTGTGGAATCTAGCCCTGTTGTTATTGCCCCTTCAACTATTCAGAGCATGGTGGTGAGCCTTCCCAGGATCGTGAGGTTACTGGTGGCGCTTCAGCACACCAGCCTATGCAGAATAAGTTCGATGAACCGGTGTTGGATTTACCAACAGTGGTTCCAAAAAGTCTTGCAGGTAAAGGTAATTTCAATGATGGTACTGTTCTTGCTCTTTTTTGTTCACAGGACTGTGCCCTTCCAGTTAGACCTTCCTCAGCAGATTCTCTTAATCCTTGTGATCTTTCTGCTTCTAAAATCCAAGGAAGAATAAATTATTTTAGATCCCTTGGCAAAACTCAGTCCTCATTCAGAACAAAAGAGAAGTGGAAGCCTATACCTTACAAGACTAAAAGGGAAGATCCCCATCAGCTTCATCTTTACCTTTGAAAGAAGAGTTGGAGTTCCTTTCCTGCCCTCTTTTTAGACATTGGAGAAGATGAAGCCTATTGATCGTGTGTACTATTTAGAAAACTAAGATCCGCGAGAGCAATAGTTCACGCTCTACTCACATGCGCATACGACTTCCTTTAGTCTGACTGCAACTAGGAAAGGGAAAGCCCTCAATAGTAGGATGCGCAACCTTAAGTAAGCCAAGGAAGGAGTGCGAATAGCAAGGCATGATTTTTTCAGTTGAACCGCTTTGAAATGAAAGATGAGTGGGCGATCTTTGATGCTGAGGAAACCGAAAGGTTGGCTCGACAAAAGGAAGAGGAAAGCTAGCCTTTTTTTTATAGTGCTTTTCTTACTCGTCGAAAGCATAAGTAAGGTAAGGTTTTTACGTAAGGTTTAGCGTAGGCCAGAAGTTAGTACTTCCGCTACTGAAGACGGCAGCCGTACCGATCACGTAGTCCTAAAGGCCTTTCAAAGCTTCTACAATGGTCATTTCTAGATCAAATCGAAGGCTATGAAAGAATCTCGTCGTAGAACTTCTTTGTATAGCTAGAAAATAGTCAAAATGAATAATTTGAGGCCCTCCGTAAATAAGCTCCAAAAACTGGTAGAAAGCTCGAAGAGGGCTAGTGCTTGCCCTCTTGATAAATGCATTCTACAGAAGCGGAATCCTATAATAAGAGAGATGGGGTCGGTTGCCCGCATCATCTGCTTAGAATACAAGTCTCATTTCCGGCGGGAAATCAATCTGATCTTAGCGTCGAAGCTCCGGGAAGCTATCTGAAAGCGGGGGAAAACAAAGTCTAGGCTAGGGTCTCCGAAACTAGGAATATGGTTTTATGAAAGGCAAGCACGTAGTTCCTTGGCCATGGCATGATTGATGCGTGAAAGATCTGTTATGACAGCATCTACGGTAATCATGATTGCAGGAAAGAATCCAAAAATGCAAATCATAACGGGCAGAGGCTATTGAAGAAGAAAGAATGCGAGCGCCTCTTTCTCTTAGTTTTTAGAATGCCCATCTCTATTCTAAAAGAGTAAAGCTTCGCTCCTGGCTTAGCTTCTGAACACGCAAGCACTTCAATAACCAATCCCATCTGCATCCTTTCAATCTCACTCGCGATAAAAAAGAAATATGCGCCCGCTTGCACTTGAACGAATGAATCCATGGGAATGTTCCAATCCTCTTATTGTAGAAGTCATTCTGTCTGGGAAATTGACACTTATTATAACAAAAAAAACCGAGTCGACATTATAGGATTATGGAGAAGGGTGGTACGCGGTTCAGGTCGACGGTCTGAGGTCGGTTTGCAACAAAAGATTGGTAGGGCCTTACTAGTGAACCGATCAGATAGGGGCGGGCTATTTGACAAAGGAAGTCGTCTAAATAAGTAGGGCAAGCAAGAGCAAGATTGCTTTCATTGACCTTGGAATTGACTTTCACTCCTCCGCCCCATCAAGTGCTTAGTCAATTACTTACTTTCTGACGGAAGCAGAGGACTCAATGAACTTACTTTCGCTCTTCAATCGACAGCCTATTCCTTCCCTTGCTGACTTCCTTCATTCAATCTCAGTTCCGCATTACAAGGCGCATCCATGGATCTAACTATTAAGGCAATTAGCACTCATATTGAAGAAGAACTATACGATTCCAGTGAAGAGCATTTAGAATTCCATTCTAGGAGTTCTCCAAAGCCCTATCCCATATAAAAAGAGAAAAGCTATATTAAGGCTATAGCCCAAGAAGAGATCTTATGAAAAGAAAAGAACGCTCATCAGCGGAGATCGTAATACGAAGTCTTTCGGCATCCGAGAAGGGATTTTATACATTTAAAGAAAGTAGGAGATAGCCGGACAATGCAAACTTTCTCGACAAGCTTGATCCCTGATGAGCGTAGAAAGAAGGCAAGGGTTTCGGCTCATGTTTGGGCCGGGGGGCGGTTGTTAACTCCCGTTTTTCAAGCTACAAAATGTCTTTTTGACCAATCCGCTTCAGCTGGTGGAGGAAGCGAACCAACATAGAATTACACCTTTTTTTCTCACCAAGAAAAGGTATGCGCTTGAACCGGCATTCGACGTATATATACAATAGAAAGAAGTCTTCTATTCCCGGGAGAGGCGGGATAGGAGAGAAATGAAAGCGGACGAAAAAGGCGCCGCTGCATACCAGGCTTGGGAGCCTTGCACCAGATTCTGCTCCAAATAAAGTCTCTACTGTTACGGAAACTTGCCTTTTAAGCCTTTGCCCAAGTTACTTAACAGATAGTTTCACTCATGTGCATTGGAATTCTTATTAGAAGGTCTCAAGTTCTCGTGATTCATTCCTTTAGAGCAACGAGGATCCGTATACTATCCTCGGAAATGACCAACTCATTCTTAAGCGCAGCCGCTTTGAGCCTTGATTTCAATCCGGCCGGAAGTCACTACGACGCTAATTGGGCACGATTGGTTTAGAGATCCGGTTAGGCTACTATCTCTGTCCTTCCGTCTCTCGTGCAATATCCAATTAGAATGATGAGAGAATTAGGTCATTCGGTGGGTGGATACGATAAAGGAAGTGGAAATGCATTAGTCTAATCCCCAACAATCTAAATTTCACTTGGTGGAAGTCGGAATAAAAGGTACGATTGGGAAGAAAGATCATCTCATTTCGTATGCTGGGAATGAGTGCATGCTGTGAGGAAATACGGTTATAAGCAACTGAGCCTACTTAGGCTAGGGACTACTGCTAGTCCCCTGGTCTTGTACCCGGGATGGGTTCTATCTCTATGCAGTAAGGGATCGGCTAAATCCCTTCTTGAAGTAATTCCTTCCTGGTGAACTTCCGAACTTCTACTTCTCATTTCTACTCACGAACTGTAATCATTTCTAGAATTCCCCTGGGGTAACGTTATTCTTCTTTTCCTTTTTGTCTATAAAGCCAGAGATTCGATTAATGTGAAAGCGAGCTAAAGCTTTGAGCTTTAACCAAATAAAGGAAGAAAGGTATTCTGATTGAGTTAGAGTAGCAGACCTTTTAGCGACCAACTTCTCTCTATCGGGGAAGCCTTACCAAGATGTCCAAGTCTTCGACCATCTACCCGGGCAGGCCAAAGTAGTAAAGTAAGAAAGGAAGCAAGCGTAGCTAAGGGCAGGAGTTACAACCTAATCAAGAGGCGGTTAACAGGAGGAATATGCTAAGATATGAGTTCCGACGTACCCTATAAACTTTCTTTGAAGAGAATGAGGAGATTTCTCCAACAGCCTTCGTACTATTTAGAGTCGATCCTTTAGGAAGTGATCACCAAAGGCGTGGGTCACTGCGAAGACCGAATAGAAGAAGTTCCCAGCTTGCTCTCCGAAGTGCTCTAAGTTAACTATTTCATTCCCCATTTATCTTAGACTACCTTAAGGGAGTAGAAACTTTAGATCTCACAGTTAGAAATGGGAAAGTGAATGATGTCACTAGATTCATTCCATTATTCGACTCAAGCAAAGCCCTGAAGAAAGAAGTAAGCGAACAAATTTCCCCAGGAAAGACTATTGATGAAGTCAGCAAGTCACAGAGGTGAACGAGCATAACTAATAGATCTACCGAAATAGTCTGAGACGAAGTCAAAGCCTTCAACCACGCAAAGCGCAAATAAATCGAGAAAGAAATTCAGGAGTGGTCTCAGTTGCAAAGAAATTCCATCTGTTGGTGGATAGAATGATTGACGTTCCGAACTGGCTTTGCTTTATGGGTTTGCGGAGGAAAGATCAACAGGAGGAGCACGTACCCAGTATCTACTCTATTTGAAAGTGAAAATGCACTAGATCATTCACGAAAAGACACCACGGTATTGACTACGGATTATCCTATTTAAGCATGTGTTTGTGGAAATGAGTGGTCTATTCTTTCGCTGCTTTACCTCATAGGAAGATAGGATTGGTGGGAAAGGTATTCGTTGATGAAACAATTCTTCTTTATACCTTGTGTGCTTTATCAGACCCTTTTCTTGCATTTTTTGCTAGGACGTACTACTATTTAATAGCTTTACGATCTACTTCTAATCCTATCTTTTTCGTCATCTTCGTGAAATGCCTTATTTGAATGAATTTGGGCAGGCAAACAGAGTCAAATCATAGAGAAAATGCTACTTTTCTTACTGGGAAAAGATTCTTCCTTTTGTCTGTCTTAAGCATATAGTTAGCAGTATATTTCTCATCAAAATAAATCTCAAAAGAAGGACGGTCCCAGTAAAATCTCCCAACTCGGATCTCAAAGCGGGTCGAATCGTGATGAAAGATAAGTCTGCGCTTTAGTTGCCGAATTGAGGCCAGTAGGAAGCTTCTCACTATAGCAGTCACAAAAGTAGGTAGGAGAAATAGGCGGAAGGAGAAAGACAGACAGATCGATAGAAGGAGATAAGGGCCGCTATAAGCCCTTAACTGTGCCGCTTTGCGCTCGGATGCGTATATGAATTAGTAGATCGGGCTAAAGTGGTAAGGACTCATTTGAGGAGTACTACAGATGAAGGGGGCATAGACCAATAAAGAGAAGGACTCAATGCACCGAATTCTAGCCTTGGTGCTGTACTGATTTAAGCACTTGATTGCTTCCTAAAGGGATTCCCCAATATCTTACTGATCTTCTCCATTTAAGAAAGAATTCCGAATTCTTGCAGTAAGAGTGAGAGAATGCTGGTCTATTCGTAGAAAGAAAAAGGTTGTCTTTCTAGTTGTAAGCTTCAAGCGCTATTCGCAGTATCGATCAACCCGAATCGTTTTTTAGGTATAATCACTCGCGGGCTGGCCCTAAGTAAAGGAGGCTTCCAAGCAGATGCAAAGACCGACGAAGAATACTTTTTTCATCTGGTAAGGCCCCACTGGCTTTCATTCTCAAGAAATACATACTAGATAGAAGGAGCTTAGAGAACTCCTGTAGGTCATTTCCCCTCCGCCTACTTCTGATAGAATGAAGTAAGCGAACTGACTGCGAAGAATAGGGGAAGCAATACAATAAAGGTTGACATAGCTCAACCTACATATATGGAAAAGTTGGTGTCAAAAAAAGTACCGCCATTGATTTCTTTTCCCCGATAAGGGTGGGGATATATAGAGAGACTTTTTTCCAAAGAAGTACATTAGCTGAAGAGGGAGGTTCGGGGAAGGAAAGGGGGCAGTGGATGAGATCGAGGACTAGCCTATATAATCGAAGTCAAAGAGGCACTAGCTTATGAGTGGGAAGAATCTCCCATCTGTCAATAGACCCATCAACGCTTAGAGGACTCTTTTCTCATTTACGTAGCTCCCATTCCCATTCTTTCGTGAATAAGGGTGAGTTGCTTACAGAGAATGATTGTGAAAATCAATAGATTGTGCTTAAAAAAGCCATTCCTCACATGGCTAATGCAGTGACTCAAGAAATTCTCGCTGATGCACCTTGATTTTAGGCCATATTTGTTCTATTTATTCTATCAGGAATACCATGTCCGGCAACAACAAAGAAAGGGTCAAAAGCCGTGTTTTTCGATACCAACAGTGGGATGTGATGCCAATCCTCTAAAGGGGGGTCATATGCTTTTCACATCCAATTCCAAGTGTGTAAAAGGTAGTACGCTTAAGCGGAAGGGAAGAAACGATTAGTGAGAAGATGAGGCTCAATAGGACTTCATCCATCTATGAAGTTCCTGTCTGGGCAAAGAGAGTCATAAATCTACTACCACCAAAGAGAGGGAGGCAAGACCAACTCTCAGCATCAACACAAGAGGTCGGAAAGATAGGACTGGCTGTCTTAAAGCTTGGGATACCTAAGCATGCAATCATCGGAGGACGAAGCAGCTTAACTACAAAGAAAAAAGAGAATAGTTCTTCGGGTAGCGATCCATTCGCAGTAGTTTCGCGTGAGAAGAGGGCCATAAGAAGCTTTTTCTTCGAAAGATTGTCCGTAGACCATTGAGAATGTCATCGACAAGGAGGGTTAAGTAGATTCTTTAGGACAGATAATGAGAACAGTCCCTCACATTGACTAAGGAAAGAGGGTAGACCAAGCTAAAGCTCAAGGCCTGGGGAAGTAACTTAGAAAAGCTCTTTCCCTTATGAGTGCGACCAACTATTTATAAGACGTAAAGGACAGGGTGAGATCCGTCAATCGCATCAAAAATAAGGAAGTAACTAGCGCCTCGAACTGCAAAGACGAACGGGAAAGGCGAATTGCGTTAGAAAGAATGCCCTTGGCAAACAGATCGGAGGTTTTTCTATGTTAGGCCGAAACGAGATTATGCTGAAACGAGGACTTTGTCGCGGCCGTAACGAGAAGTATAAGATTTCTAAGAAAAGCATCCTGCGAAGAAGGACAGAACAACTGAAATCGGTAGAAGAAATACGATATGAAATGAGAGGAGAAGCATTCAACCAAGTCTGTCAGTTCGAAAAGAAGCATAAAATGCACACTTATTTAAAGATTCTAGTAAATCGGGGTCAGTAACCATATTCGAATCCGAGGAATTCTCTTAACAATCCTTGAATAGGCCGACAAGACGGAAAGAATCTAAGAAAGGCGGGTCAGCTAGAGGAGTTCCAAGGTATCGGTATTGCGGAATTCCATTCCTGCCCTTGCTACTGCATAGAGAGGACTGAACTACGTGAATAATATGCGTAAATCCGCTCACAGAAAGCAGAGGAAGTGCGGAAATAGAGATGATATTGCCCCTACCTTATAGTTGCCGAGGGAAGTCGAATGCCCTAAATCTGAGAATCAAAGCAGAACAGTTCACAGGCCTGGTAATAGAAGTGGGCGGAAAAAGGAAAGCAAGAGTTACGTTTGTTCGGAAGTGAGCTAACTCTTCTCCGATAGATAGTGGTAGGTTTCCAAGGTCTATTCCTTGGCTTGGTTCGAACGCGGGTTGCTTACCGTTGATGTTCTCTGGGAAAGGCGGGTGGTGGGAAGGATAGACTATATATAGTAGATCCGACTTCCTCGACTGAAAGGTGAGCTACGGGGTCCAGGTTAGTTGATCTATTAAGAAGGTGAAAGAGCTTCCCTGGGCTTACAGCTCGTGAAGTGAGTCCACTTTTTATAACCCAACATGCCTTCTAACGCATTCTACTAATCTTCGACCACCCTACAGTTAACAACAAGGAGAAAGGCAAAGGCTTTGATTCCTGAACCTCCCATTGTGCCATCCTGCTCTCCAAACTACAAAGAGAAGACAGCTCCCATGCTTTCATAGACATCAAGAACAGCAGATAATATCCGCCAATATCTTTATATTATATGTTTGCATGTTTATTATATTGAACTGCGTCCCTAGTTGTTATGAACAACTAGTATAAGTGGGTAATGGATAATCATGGAGATGCATATTACACTTATGGATACTTGCTAGAGAACAAGTATTGGACATGACCTACTTATGAGATTTATGACATGGTCTGTTGTCATATGATTAAATCTCTTGATAGTCGTGTCATCGGAATCCTTTGTACCTGAGATTATCATCGTCTTCCACATGATGAACGTTGCGTTCAATATAGTCTAACACTATCTTTAATCGGATAGCAATAAGGGCTATGTTAGCACGATCGGATTCATGTAGGGAAGAATGATAGGTCAAGATGGGATTTGTCCCTCTTATGAAGAGAGATGTTTGCTTGGGCCCCTAGATGAATGATGTTGATGAAATGTGTGGCCACAGTCAAGTGAATTGTTAGAGATCAAATGCATTTGGATTATCAACATATTTGGAATCGAGAAAGCATTGAACGGAATGAGTTGACGTAGACCATGACTCATGTTCAATTGGATCATCGTGGACAAAGGGATTGTGACATTTGATTATCAAGGAATCAAGCTTTGATGTTATATTTAATTGGGTGGACATAATGATTTGCTAGAAGTCACTTATGTCTTGTGAGGTTGAAGTTTCAACTCACTACCAACATAAAATATAATTCCTAAAGGGTCACACACAAAAGAACGGATTGAAAATGGCTAAAAGGGGGAATTCTAGGCTCAAGGGACGACTAGTCCCCTCTGTCACGACTCGTGCTTGAAGGGACGACTCGTGCCCTCTTGGCCCAAGTCGTGCCTTGTGAAGGGACGACAGAATCTGAGGCTGTCCAATTGGGGATGACTCGTGCCCTGTGGGATGAGTCGTGCTCACGACTCGTGCCCCATTGATTTGGCAACCTGGTTTACTGGCACGATTCGTAGCGTGACATTATTGGTCATAAGGCACGACTCGTGCCCATGGGGAAGAGTCGTGCCAGCGGTCAAAAACTGGTCCTTACACTTTTTCTTTGTTGGTTAGGTTTTCGTCTTTGACAAGGTTTCTTTCCCTAATAGTTAGGGATTTATATTTAGTATAAATAGAAGCCTTTGGTCAGCCAAAAACACATGAAATTTTAGGGTTTATGAAACACTAAAATTGAAATCTAGATTAAGAATCAAAGATCAAACACTTTTTTTTTAGCGAAAAGAGGATGGTACCTCCCTAGATTTTATTAATAAAATAAAGCAATACAAACATGGTGGGGGACATGACAACCTCAACTACCAATAAGGAAAAAGCTAAGGGGGAGGCCTTACACATGTCGTTAGGTCCTCTACAAAACGGGAGGGGAGAGTAGAGTACAAAAAGTAATTCTGAACCCAGCCAAACATTATTTATAACGAAAGGAGGGAATGCCCGCCCTATCCAGATGAAGGGCACCTCGGCACTGATGAGGAAGTTGGGAAGATGAGATCCAAACCCGGTCTACCTTAGAATCCACAACCATATTCGCCAAAGAATCAGCCACCTTGTTACCTTCACAAAATATATGACTGACATGAATTTGCATATGTTCCATGATGAAGAAAATCTGTTGGACTATATAGAATATCTCCCAAGGAATTTGATAGACTTTAGTGATTACTTTCATAAGGACTTCTGAATCGATCTCCAACCAAACATGCGTAATACCGAGAGTATGCGTAAAAGTTAACCCATCGAGAGCGGCTTTTGCTTCCGTCCACATATTAGATCGATGACCATAATAGTTTTCGAACGTAAAAATCAACTCACCCTTAGCATTTCGAATGACGCCTCCTCCAGAGGCTTCGCCCGGGTTTCCCCGAAAAAGAACCATCAGTATTGATCTTATAACACACATGCTTTGGTTTGAACCACTTAACTATTTTAGCCACACGAGGTCTCGGGGAAGCAAAAGAAAACTTAAACACATGCAGAATTGAGGCATCAAAATCCGAGGATTGAACAGGAGGTTTGAATGTAGCCGCAATATTCATTACATGTTGGGTAATAGAGGAAACGATGTCAGCGCCATGCATCCGAATACCTTCAAAAGTCCACTTATTTCTGTGACACCAAATAGTCCAAGCAATGACTCCAGGAAGAATGTGAGTAACCCATTTATTAAGCGGGGAAGTATTCTTGGGACGATTAAACCACCAAGAAGAGAGAATAGCCTGGAATGACCCTAAATTATTATTAACACCACACACTTGGCCGAAAAACCTCCAAATTGAAGTAGCAATGTCTCCATTCACAAAGACGTGGTCCATGGATTCCGTGGAAGGATAATGGAAACAGCCACATCTTGAGGCTGTATGAATGCCTCGCTTCTGTAAGGCCTCATCCGTGGGTAAACCTTTGTGAAGAATTCTCCATAGCAGAATAGAGTATTTGGGGGGAATATGCTTATGCCAAAGAGCCGAAAAAACAGAACTAGAAATCTGAGATTGACGGCATTCCCGCCATGCAGAAGAGATTGTAAACTTGCCCGTTGTGGAAGGCTTCCACATGAGAATATCCTCCTTCGCATTAAGCGTGATATTTTGAGCATTAATCAACTCCAAGAGAGGAGAACCAAAGTTATTTCGAATGTATTCAGCCCGAGGAAGACGATTTTCAAATAAAGTAGAAACCTCAATATGCTGCAGCGGAATAATAGGTTTAACCCCTTCAAACCAATTTTCATGGATGGAAATCTGCCCGTTACCAATTCTCCACGTAATTCGCTGCTCCATAAAATCTTTCACCCCTATCATGCGTTTCCATATGTGAGATGCAAAGCTTGTGACAACAGCGTCCATAGGGTGTGTCTCATAACAATATTTAGCGATCATGAATTCAGTCCAAACCTAAGAAGAACCACGCAGCCGCTACCATAATTTCATGGCAAAGGCAGTAGCTAAATCCTCAAATTTCCCAATTCCAAGCCCCCCTTCATCAAGAGGCCGGCTGATTTTTTGCCACCCAATCCAATGACATTTTCGAGAGCCATCCGAACACTCCAAAAGAAATTCATTATTAACCGTTGCATGGTCGTAATCACATTTTTTGGAGGATCTAAAACAGAAATATAATAGAGGGGTGTTGCTTGGAGACAAGATTTGATAAGGGTTACCTTTGCACCGTGCGAGAGAAGCTTTCCTTGCCAAGCTTCTAGTCTCTTTTCCATTATCTGGATTAGAGGACTAAATAACGCTTGCGTCTTTCGACCCACATATAAAGGGCATCCCAAATAGATAATTGGGAGGTCTTTTTTTTAAAATCCCGTGACTTCAGAAATATGAGCATCCCGAGTAGCATCATTCCTCCCTGTTGTGAAACAAGACTTCCCAATGCTAACAAGCTGCCCCGAGAAGTCTTGATATTTCTCCAAACACATCATATGCATTCTAAGAGAATCTTTCTGCTTAGAATTTCAGCGGCAATGATAAAAAGACTAGGAGAGAGAGGGTCTCTCTGACGAAGACCCCTAGTTGAGTGAAAGAAATCAAAACTTTCGCCATTCACGAGAACTGAAAACCAACAGTTAGAAATACATCTATAAATCATGTCTACCCATTCAATAGAAAAACTGAACTATTTTAGCACCTTGATAAGAGCAACCCAGGATAACCGGTCATAAGCCTTGGCCATGTCTAGCTTGATAGCAATATTGGACCCCTGAACTTTCTTTTTCACCGAAGACATCATTTCTTGCGCTAAGAGGATGTTATCATGAATCACACGCCCTTGAACAAATCCACTTTGATTAGGAGAAATGATACGAGGGAGAATCCGCCCTAATCTCGCAGTAAAGATTTTTGTAATAATCTTATTTGAAAAATTACAAAGTCTTATGGGACGCAGATCAAAGAAGGATACCGGATTATCAATTTTTGGAAGTGTTACGATAAGGGTGCTTGTCCAAGACCTCGACATCTCAAAACCCGCAAAGAACTCCCTTATAGCATGATAAAGATCTTCTTTTATAATTTCCCAGTAGGAGACATAGAAAGCTCTGGTAAAACCATCAGGCCAGCAGCACCTTGCCCATTCATGCATTTAATAGTCTCAAACACTTGATCAAGGGGGATTGGGAAAGGAAAGTGTATAGGGAAAAAACACACACACACACTAAAGTTTTTTTCTCTCTAGTTTATTGCCATAACCCTAATTAGGGCGGCGGCCCTTGGGGCGCCGGCTATGGCTTTTCCGGCGTCATTTTTTGACGTTCCTGTTGCCCCGCTTACCTCTAATCAATCATCCCCGAATCTAAACCCTAACTCGCAAGTGCTGGCCCTATCTCATGCAAATCCTAATCGCCTAGCAACGCCGTCTTCTTCGTTGCTGCAGAAGGCTCCATTGCCGCAATCAGAATCTCCTTCTCAGCCATTGAACGCTCCTTCCAAATCCTTTGCTGATCTTTTCTCTCAACCATCTAAGCCTAATCATAATGGTGTGTTGACATCAAATAATATCATGACGGAGCAGGTCATCTCTATTGGTAATCATAAAGGTACGCCTTCAGTTAAACTCTCAAAAGATTTAATTGATACGTTTGCTAAGACTTTTCGATTTACTCTGGTTGGTAAATTTGCTCATGGAAGACCCTCCATGGAGGATACTCAGATTGCTTTTACCAAGTTTCAGCTTAAGGGAAACTACAAGCTTGGGCATTTGGATAATCGACATCTTTTAATTCTGCTTTCTACGGAAGAGGATTATCAACACCTCTTTATGAAAGATGTTTGGTATGTTACTCGTTTTCCTATGCGAACATTAGCTTGGTCCCCAGCTTGGAGGCCTGAATTAGAGTCCCCTATTGTCCCCGTGTGGGTGGGTTTTCCAAGTTTACCGGTGCATTTGATGAATAAACGCTTCTTATTTGTTGCTGCTTCAAATATTGGTACTCCCCTCTCTCTTGACAAAGCCACAGCTGAGTTTTCTAGGCCTAGTATTGCTAAAGTTCTGATTCAAATTGATGTTACAAAGAAGCTTCCACATGAAATTTTTATTGATTGTGGAGATGCTTGCCCTAGCTTCTTTCAAAAGGTGGAATATGATAATATGCCAAAGTATTGTAAACATTGCTGTGTTTTTGGACATGACTTTGCTTCTTGTAGAAAAGCAAACCCTATTTTGGTCAGTACAAAACATTTAGTTAAAGGAAAACCTGAGTCTGTTTTTGTGGCCAAAAAGTCTGATGATAAGCTGGATGTGGGGACGGATGGTTCTATGTTGGCCCCCAAGCCTTCTTCGAGTAATGGAATTGCTATTGAGGATAATTATATTGGATCAGATAATGGGGCTAAATCTGATGGTAATGCTCAAGCAGCGGAATTGCTTGATCTAGATAAGGGGACTGTTAAAAATAAGATTCAGGCTCCTACTATGGCTCGGAGGGGTCTTCCTTTACCTGCTGCTGTTAATTTGGCCCTCCAAAAGGCTATTGCGGTGGTTAATAAAGATGTCCCATCTAATAATGGTTCTGATGAAACTATTTCTTTGAATGTTAAAGCCTTTAAAGCTAGGAATGTGTTAGTAAATGACACAGCTGATTCCCCTTCCCGTGATGCTACAAATAATGTTGAGCAGTTTGGTACAATCGAGGGTCTAAAGGCAGAACAAGAAGACAAGGTTGATGATCCAACAAATAAAAATGATGTTGTGGCTGCTCCTACGGAAATTAATGTGGCTGGTCATGTCCCTGTGGGTGTTGAAACATTGACTAGGGATGGTGAGGAGGTCCGCTTGGCTGATGTTGGTGAGGTCAATGCTCCAACGAATGATATAGAAACTGTAATGCGCAACATTGCTCGCTATAGGGAGACCCATCCTCCCCCAATTTTTGTGGAAGCTGAATATTATACTCCAGAGATGTCTTCGTATTCAAGGGCTCCATACTCTTTTGTTACTGATATGGCGGGTTATACTCCTTTTACTCCGTCACATAAAACGAATACAAATGCAGATGGGTTCACTGTGGTTTCATCTAGAAAATGGAGAGGCAGGTCGGCCTCACCTCCTGATATATATAATTGTTGATGGATTTTTGGTTTTCTCCTTGGTTTCTTGTCTTGCTGCACGGATGGTTTTATCCTTTTCCCCTTGGTAGTTTAGGGCTTTGTCTCCCCCCCTCCTCTTGTTTTGGGGCGGTCCAGATGGACTTGTACCCCTCCCCTTAGCTTCCTTGATTTTATTGTTGGCTTTAAGCCCCTCATTTTATTTTCCTTTTCCGGTGGTTAGGTTTTTATGTCCCCCACCGTGCTTTGTATTTTATTTTTCAATAAAGTCTAGGGAGCTACGTCTCCTTTCGTTTAAAAAAAAAGTCTCAAACACTTCATCCATATTCGGCACAACTTTAAGGATGTCATTTTCCGCTTCAGAAATCAACGGAGGAATAAGATTCAGGAGGTCGTCATGCACATTAGTCTCCGCCCTGTCCGCCATCAGTTGGTTCTGATAAAAAGACACTGCCTCATTCTGAATATCATTTTTATTGGTAAGGAGAACCCCCTCTCGATTTCGAATTCTATGTAAGAACAACCATTGTCTCTCTTTTTTTACATAGGACTGAAAAAATTTGGTATTTCTATCTCCCTCTTTGACCCACTTTATGTTAGCTTTTTTCCGCCAAAAGGCTTCTTCCGTAGCTAAGGTATATTGCAACTGAGCTTGGGCCAAACTCAAAGCAGCCCTAGATTCCTCGGAAGAGTTTCTTTCAAGCTCCTGTTCCTTGAGCAAAACTTCATCTTCAGCATTAGCCACTTGCTGATCAATGTGCCCAAAAGTACTTTTATTCCAAGCTGACAACTCTCGTCTAAGCCGAGCTAGCTTTTTGCCAAAGCAAACCATGGGACGCCCATCAATCCATGCAGCCCAAGAGTTTCGAACTGTGTCAAAAAAAGAGGGATGTTTTGTCCATGCATTAATAAACCAAAAGGAACCTTTGCGCACTTCAGCCTCCACCCGAATATTAATCACCAACGGTGCATGATCCGAACATGTCTTATTGAGATGCTTTACAGAAGTATTATCAAAAGAGTTAAGCCACTGTTCATTGTACAACACCCTGTAAAGACATTGTTGAATAGACTTCCTACCAAGTTGTTTGTTCCACCAAGTAAATTTGGACCCCTCAAAACCAGCATCAATAAGAGAAGTAACTTGTATAGTATTAGAAAATTCAGCCACTTTTCGAATAGGAATAGGTCGACCCCCAAGCTTCTCCTCTTGATCAAGAACTACATTGAAGTCCCCACATACCAGCCAAGCAAGAGGCGTATCACTCAGAGTAATTAAATCATCCCAAAGAATTCTTCTATCAAACTTATTACAACGAGCATGGACACTGGTCATAAACCATGTTTAACTTGAACCGAAAGAGCTTGATTATTGAAAAGCGTTTTCAATAATCGGGATCATCTAGCAATCAAACAAGAAGTGTTATTGGTCTGTTCGAGTGTGGATTACCAATAGAGGGTGATAAGTCAATCACCAAAAGCTTGAAGCCTTTTGTTCGTTGATTCATCACAAGGTAAAGAACAAGGAGAAAATAAAAAACCTTCATCAACGGTTTTTGAGATTCGCTTTGAGATTCGCTATTGGAGATGTATTTGAACAATCAAATCGCATTCAAGGTATGTAAATTCTATTTCATATATATATTTCAAATCACTTACAAACAGTACTAAACTTCATATAGCCAAATGACAGGATTCAAAAACACTTTATAAAATAGCCGGGTCATTAACAAATGAACTTTGAATCTGGGAGTGATCCTTGCAACTCAGAAATGATTTCAGTAATAAGGCATCACATCATTTGGATAACTCTCAAGGACAATTGTGTCCTCATCAAAGGAGCATCAAATATGGTAACGACCTTTGGTTAACATTTGGACTCCCATAAATCTCAACACTTATACATCAAAGCATTGGTTAACACTTGGACTCCCATGGATTGCTCAATGATGACATTGGAATTCATACAACAAGATGCTAGTGAATAAAACACCTCTCAAAGCATCTAAAGAACATTAAGTATAGAATGACCTTTAGTCAACACTAGAGCTTTCTTAAATCCCAACAAGGAAATAGGGAAACATCGAGAGAACTCTCATAGACAGTTAGGTCTCTAGCAATTGAGACATCAGAATACAGGGCTCCCTTGAATAAAAAATATTGGATCAATAAGCATAAGGGTCATTCTTAGACTATACTAGGGGCATCATACGATCAAACATCAAGTTAACAAGACCTCTCTTACAAACAGTTGGGCCCTCAATAGAGAAACACTTATTGTTGGTGCTTATCTTTGAACAAAATTGGGCTTCCTCCAACGGCACCCGGGGCCCATTCGAGCATTTCTATCAGAAAGGCTTTGCTGAGCAAACTTGATCACATGGGTGTAGGGAATTGACCTTGGAGTGTTAGAGCTTGATTTTGAACTCATTCCGCCTCACTCCCTATTTCAAAATTATGACCAAAAGTTCGCAATTTGCTCCATTGCACATTCTCCTTCTTTGCATACATGTTCATAACACTTTTTCTCACGTTTACATTCTACACAAAGTTTCAATTGCAAGCAATGCACATGCCAAGAAAAATCAAATTGCGAAAAGAAATAATCATCAAAAAATCATCATAATAAAGAAGGATTTGAATTACTAGGCATCATTTAGATTGAAGCAAGCAGTCATAAAAGAAATAAAAGTGTTCTACTTATCTCTCTCCATCTCTTGAGCACAGATCGGTCTCAATCATTGCTCATGTATGATACCCTCACTACACACATGCATAATACTTATGTTGCCCATTAACGACACTTTGAAAACGCGTGAATGCCATGATATATCTTGTATATTACATACTTGTGAATCTCTTCTGCATGTACCTATCCAACGTCCTTTTGCATCCCGACTTCACAAAAAGCTTACTCTTTGCATTCAGATCTCAAAAAAAAAGTTTCCAAAAAAGTTTTGCTTTGGACTGGGGAATTCAAATTCTCAATGCCCTACCAATTTCTCATTTCACATAAGTTAATGTTTTGGTTTTGATGAGCTCGGACCAGCTAGACCGGGCCCAAGCTCGGTCAGGTCCAGAGGCCCAGTATGACGTGGCTTTCCCTAGACCGCCAGAGTCAAGACCGCGAACAGATAAACCCCTGAGGTCAAGACCTCATTCCTCTCATCATCATCCTAGCCCAGACCGAAGGGATCCTGACCATCAGACTGGTGACCGTAGGAGGTATGACCGTCACATCCGTGCCCGCGTCAAATACCATTGACCGCGCCCAAGATGTTGACCGCGGTCTCATACCAGACCCCCGGTTATCTCACCAGACTCCCGGTTGATATCAAAGCTTATTGAGCAAGTTTACTTACTGGCTCTAATAGTACAGTAACTGGCTCACTCCCATCACATTTAATGCGGCTCAGTCAGGCACCTACTATTGCATTTAATGTGCCGTGCCGAATACACGGCTCCTGTCCACATCAACGACATCCCCTCTGACAGTGAATCTTCCTTCCCTGACAGACCCAATCAGATGCGGACACGTGTATGCGGTCAAAGACTAAAGTGCCCTTTAGGGCTGACCTCATGGCTTACGTCAGCGAGTAGCTCCCCATTGCCTATAAATAGAAGACCTTTGTCCCCTTGGACAAGGTAAGTGCCAAATCTATATTGTAAGCCATATTACTCAAACCCTAAACACACACACACACACATTCAAGGCATTCCAAGCCTTATAAATCTCAGTATTCTTACTCTCACACCCAAGGGTCTGTGTTGGATTAACATCCAACTTTGACCTTAACGGTGCTTCGTTTGTGTTGTGATCATAGGTACCGCACCAACCAAATATATCCTACTAGATATCCTACAACTGTTCTGACCCTAAAATATTTGGCGTCATCAGTGGTTCCATTGCCGGGAACCGTCATTAGTTTCTCGTAAAATTTTTGTTTTCAGACACCCATCGTGTTCTAAACAACCAGCTGTCAAAAAGCCTTTCTTTTTCAGCCGTTTTTCCAAACATGTCTAGAATTCTGGAAAACGCCGGTCATTTGACAATCCAGGAGGATGACCAGGTGTCCCCTTCCAATGTCAATAAGGATAGACCAAGAACCTCCATTTTTCAGAGAATGGGGGGTCGTTCTCAAAGCCTAAATAGCCTCTTCCCTGCTCAAAAGGTTTTGAAGAGGTTGTCCGAGGAAGCCCGAGCCGAAAAAGCCAAAGCCCTCCTATATAAAGCCCAAAAACTCCCAACGCTCCTTTAAAAGCTGCCATCACCTCCCCAAATACTCCTCTCTCCCCCGAGCTAATTCTCAAGAGGCAGGAAACCCTGGCCGCTAGGTCCAAACTGCGACTAAGGCCATGGCCATCAATGAAGCTCAAATGGACTTATTTGAGATGGAGGCAAATGGCAAAATGCCACTCCCAGCAGGGTCTCAAAGGTTCTCCCAACGAGTCGCCGCTAACTCGCTTGCTAGTCAAGCTAGGGGGCAAAACGAGCAGAACCAACCTTCAACCGCGACCAGGTGGCAAGGGAGGATGTGGTGGACATTTACGATAGTGAGGAGAAGGGGGATGAGGCTCAACCCATTCGCCGTGCAAAGTCCCAAGCCAGACCCGTGGCTTACGCCAGGGAGACGGCCGTGACTCCACGTGCTAAGAAGCCGAGGGTGGACGACCAAAACCCCAAATTTGTCAAGTTCATGCACGAGATGTAGGAGACCCACCGGAAAATGGCCCAAAGGTGTGGCCGCACCATGGATGCGTTCAGCGACAAGATTGCCCGGTCACCCATTCAGAAGGGGAAACTCCCCCAGATGGAAACATATGATGGCTCCAAAAATGCCAAGAGCCATATGGGGCGTTTTGAGGGGCAGATGACCCTATTCTCGTCAGACGAAGCGGTGATGTGCAAAGCCTTAGCTGCGACTTTCACGGGCAAGGCCCTATCTTGGATGCTGACCCTCAAGCCCAGGTCCATCAAGTCCTACAACCAGTTCAGGCACCTCTTCCTGAACGCGTTTGCTGGGGCCGGTGAGCTAGCTAGACCCAAGACCAACCTGGTCCAAGTCAAGAAAGCCCCCACAGAAACCACAAAAAGCTACATCTCTCGATTCAGAAAGATGAGCTAGCAGATTATGGATCTAGAAGAGGGTGACATCAGGCTCTATTTTGAAGGCGGTCTCTCCTCCTCATTCCTAAAAATGAACTTTGCCTCTAACATGCCTAAGAGCGTGGAGGAGATGTATGAGAGGGCATCTGCTATTGCCTCAACCGAGGAGCCAAATGAGGCCGCTCCCTGCACCCCCGCAAAGGAAAGAATCAGCCAGGTCCAGGAGACCGGCCAGGGAGCTGCCCGTGGAAATAACCAAGGCAAAAACCGCAGCCGTCGGACAGACAAGCTCCGAAAAATAACGAAGGACACCGTTTTCACTCCCCTCACTGATGCGCGAGCAGTCATCATGAGAGCCATGGAACTCCCCCCCCCCTCCTCCCCCATGGGCCGAAAGCCGAATGAGAGGAGTCGGGCTAAATTTTGTGAGTTCCACAACGACCACGGTCACACTACTGAGGATTGCTTCCAGCTAAAGCGAATCATTCAGCGGATAATCAACGACGGGGAGCTGACAAAGTGGGTTAAGGGCCATAACAATGCCACCAACAATAATAATCCCCCGCGGGCACGGACACCAAGTGGCCCTGAGAAAAGGGAGAGAGACAACAACGACGACGATGAGTTGGGTGACTATGAGATTAACTTCATTGGGGAGGAGCCCCCATCCAACAAACAGCTCTCCCTCCAGATCTGAACCTTAGAGAAGGTTTTCTTGATTCCCCCCATGGCTCTGGAGGAAGAGCAAGAAATTGGGTTCAAAAGGAGTGAACTTGCCTCCTCCCTCTTTCACTCTACTCAACTGCTCACCCTCCGCATGAGAATCAACCGGGCAAACATTGGCCGAGTTTTGATCGACACAGGCGTGGCCAGAGACATCCTCTACTAGCATACTCTAGTAGGCATGAGGATGATCGAGGCTAACCTGACTCCTTATGCCGGTATGCTCGAGGGGTTCATCAATCACACCGTCGGGGTAAAGGGGACGATAGTGTTTGAAGTAACTATTGGGGAAAAGCCCATGCAAAAGTCAGCCAAAATCACTTTCATGGTGGTTGATCTTTCTTCCCAATATAATGCCATTCTCGGGGTTAACTGCTCAGGCCGAATTGGGAATAGTTTCTTTCGTTCCCCACCAAAGGGTGAAATTTAACACCCCAGGCGGGGTTGCTACAATAAAGAACAAGCTCGGGAGATTCCTTCGAGCACTAGTGGAGAAGAGAAAAGTGGATAAAGGCCAGAAATCCTGCTTGCAGAAAGAGGGCAAGGACAAACTGAGAAAGGGGAAAGCCTATGAACTTATTTCGGCACCCATTCCAATTGGCTTGCTTTCTTTCCATTCCACGAAGGTGGAGCTCAAGACGAGCAGGAAGGCCAAGAAGTTGGCCCCCATTGAGGGAGGATATATCGATAGGGGAATTGAAGGAAAGATAGACCGAGAGGTCATATATTCCATGGCCGCGCTACCCGGAGCCCGGGCCAACCCCCCAGCCATTATCATAGACTCCTTGCACAACCGTGAAATCAGCGACCTCAGGCCTAACGACGAACTCGAGGAAGTGGTAATCAACTTCCACTACCCCGACCAAACTGTTAAGGTCGGGCTGAAAATTCACCCCGAGGAGAGAAGGATCTTGATCGAGTTCCTCCGGAAAAATTGTGATGTGTTCGCTTGGAGGGTGGAGGATATGCAAGGAATCAGCGAGGACGTGATCCTCCACAAAATCAATGATGACCCATTCTTCAAGAACATACACCAAAAATCAAGATAATTTTCTCCGGACAAGGAGGTAGCAATTAAAGAAGAGGTGGAGAAGCTGCTTAAGGCGGGGATAATTAAAGAGATCTCTTACCCTAATTGGCTAGCAAACGTGGTCATGGTCAAAAAGGCCAATGACAAATGGAGGATGTACGTTGATTTCACGGATCTTAACAAGGCATGCCCTAAAGATTGCTTCCCTCTTCCTCGCATAGACCGGTTGGTACACTCATAGCCGGGCACAGAGTCCTGAGCTTCATTGATGCGCAAGAGTACGTAAGAAAATGTGACAAATGCCAACGATTTGCAGACATTCCTAGACTACCATCAACAGAGTAGACGTTGGTAGTACCATCGTGGCCGTTTGATACGTGGGGGATTGATCTAATTGGATCGTTCCCAACTGCTCGAGGAGGTATTAAGTACGTCGTGGTGGCCGTGGATTATTTTACAAAGTGGACAGAAGCAAAGGCCTTAGCCACTATCTCCGAGGAGAATGTTATTAATTTCGTCCACGATCACATTTGGTGCAAATTTGGGGTTCCACGAGTAATAGTCTCGAACAATGGCACTCAGTTCTCTACAAAATGCACAGCTGAATGTGAGAGAATGAAAGTACAACACCGCCAGTCTACAGTAGCTTACCCCTAAGGGAACGGTCAAGCTGAGGCCACAAACAAACTAGTCCTGACTACCCTAAAGAAAAATTTGGAAGGACGAGGAGGACGATGGCTGGACGAGCTCCAGACGGCGTTAAGGGCTGTCCGCACGACGATCAGAAATTCAACGGGCGAAACTCCTTTCTCGCTCATGTATGGGTCAGAGGCAATGGCTCTAGTTGAGGTTACTCTACCCTCGTACAGAGTCACATACTTCGATGAGTCTCAAAATGAGGCAAACAGAAGGTATGACCTGGACGATCTCGAAGAAAAGAGAATACGAGCAAACAAAAAAATGGTGAATTACAAGCAAAAGGCAAAGAAGCATCATGATAAAAGAGTGAATAGAAGGAGTTTTTCAGTTGGAGATTGGGTACTCAGAAACGTTGAGGTACAAGGGACCCAAGCTAGTTTCCACAAACTCTCCTCGAAATGGGAAGGTCCATACGAAGTTACCCAAATAATCAAAGAGGGTACCTACAGATTGCGGACAAAGGAAGGAAAAGACCTCAAGAACGCTTGGAATAGCGATCACCTTAGAAAGTATTTCTTTTAAAATCTTTGTAAAAAGGTGGGAGAGGCAATGAATGTATGAGTATTGAATCAATTTTTGTGCAAAATTAGTGTTAAAAAATTGTTGTAGCAATATTCCCACCAGCCTCAAGAGCTAAAGTGGATGTCCGCAAGCGGATGCTAGTAGGTTAAAGGGCCAACATAAGAGCCCCTACCTACTGATGCGCAAAGATTCATTACGATCGCACGCCTATATGGGTACAAAGGCATTAAGCTCGTACTCGATCACGGACAGGATTCTCTGTCCTGTCCGTGTGAACCACCAAGAATAAGTGGATATAGATGCAAGTGGGGACAAAGGCCAGAAGTTCGGACCACTAAATGCACGAAGGCCTTAGTTGGTCGTTACTCGTATGCCTGTATGTACAAAGGCCAACATATGAGCCCGTTACATGATCGCCACAAGACTCCAAAGAGTCAGACCGCGTAAACCACCAATAGTGGATACAGATGCTAGTAGGTTAAAGGGCCAATATGTCCCTACCTACTGTTGCGTGGAATATTGCCTAACGGCTACAATCTGCATGCCCAATGAAAGTAGCTTGCCTTGGCTCTTTTAAAATTACACCACAGATCAAAAAAATCTAAATAAGTGTAAGTGGAAGGGAGTGATCAAAGAAGTTTTAAAAGCCCAAAAGGAAAAAATAAGGTCAAGACCTCAAAATTGTCCAAGGCCACAACAAACACGATCATAGTGAAAAGGGCTGACTCTCATAAGAAATCCAAGTAATTTTGAATAAAGGGTTAGGAAAACTCATAAAACGCGACCAGAAGGCCTACTATGCCCCTGACCGCGGAATTGAGTCCAAAACAGTCATTCCAAGTCTGAAAAGCTGAAAAAAGGAAGAGCAAGAATACATTGCAAAAACTTAAAACAGCCTAAAATAAAGACAAGGCAAGAATGATTGAAAAATACTTCTCATAGATGGATAAAAACGGTTACAAAATCCTACAAATCTATTTACAAAAAGAAGAAAAAAATAAAATCCTAAGCTAAAGGAGCAGAGTCCTTGGGATCAGTAGTTGCAGTCTCCTTGGCCGCCTCAGAGTCAGGTGTAGGAGAAGGAAGATTAGCAGTTATGGTAAGATCAGTAATGGGCTCAGTGGAAGCTGGAGTTGGAGCTGACCGAGGTGGAAAAACATCACTGATTGCAGGCCCGTTGGGGAACAAGCTAGCAACAGCGGCTTCAAATGACAGTTTTTGGGCACTAAACCTCAGTTTATCCAGTGCATTCCTGAGGCTGGAAGCAGTCAACGCGGCCACAGGAGGCAAGGAGGAGGCCGCTGTGAACTCCAAGTTGGCTACCTCATTCGCAGTCAGAGGGACCAATGCATGTTCGGGCAGGCAGAGATCATCTGTGGAGATCAAAGAGCCTATAATGGCCAATTGCTCCGCAGAGAACTTGCCCGTAGCAGCAAAGTTCCTTAGCTCCGTCGATAGGCCGAGCTCATACTGAACGAAAGATTTGTCCAGAACCTTCTCCTTGTACTCCTCAGAATTCTTGTACTGCTCCACAGCCTCCTTGCGAGCAGCCTCCAGAATGATTTCCCTCTCCAACTCAAATTGCCTCAGAGGAAGCAGTTGATCGGACAGCTTGTCCACAGACTCCTCCAAGGTCTTCACCGTCTTCTGGGCAGCTTCCAGCTTGAACGCAAGCTCTTCATTCCTCTTCTCGAGCTGGGTCTTGTGCCCGCGGAGCTCATCCCGCTGCTTCTTACTTATACTTGTCAGAGTCCTTCTCAGCCAACTCGAGCCGATCTATGAAGCTTTTCAGGTCTGCTTCCTTTACAGTCAGCGAGACCGTCAGAGTGTTCACCTGCTCCTCAGCCTTGGCCAAAAGCTTAGACTTTTCAGTATAAGCCTTGGTGTGATTAGACAGGACGACGACATGCTCGTCATTAATCTCCCTCATCCTCATGGACTTGTTGGCCATCTGCGAACGAGGACATAAAAATAGTTAGAAATGTACGATCATAAGTAGCAGTGATTCAGTATCAGGAAAGTTGTTACCTCAATGTCCATCAAGCCCATATCCCCGGAGAGGGTAGCAAAGTTCATCTTGGAGACGACACTCGTATAAAAATCAGGGGCATAGAGCCTATTCAATGCTCCTTGCCCAATCACGGAGTTGTAGCCTCCGCGGTAGTATGGATCCACCCCTTTGATCTCGGGGACTTTCTCAATTTTCTCCTTCAGACTCTTGGCCGGATCCCGCAGTTCATTGAAAACCACGGGCTAGGAGGCCGAGCAGACGGTCCTCCCTTTATTAGAAGGAGGAGCGGAGCTGGAGCCAGTGGAGGCTTGGGCATGTGTGTTCTCTGCCCCCTTATGGGTTTTCTTCACCCTATCCTTGCTCGCAGCATCATCGGTGGCAGATCTCTTTCGGGACTGATCTGAGTGTCCGGCAGAGATGGTGCGCTTAGCAGAAGGACTGGGGCTGTGAGCATATGGTAGAGGTCCTCCCTGAGGAGGTGGTGGCAGAGGCAGGTCCTTGGTCTGAGGGATCCCCTAACCCGTGGCCAAGATAATGTCAGTCTGCCGGTCTACAACATGGGGAAGGGCGCCCTTGGGCAGAGTCTTCCCCAGAGCAGCTTGTCTCGCCGCAGATTCCCTCTCCTCGTTGGCTAGCTTCCTAGCCTTCAGTTGCTGGGGGTTAGGCTTACCACTCATCTCCGAGATAGTCGACTGGATCTACTCTGAAAGGAAAAAGAGTTGATTAGACGGCAGTTTTCAAAAAATCAGAAGCAATCAAAGGCAGTTCTTAAAAAGAATAGAGACCAATCCACTCCGGAGGCTCGCATTCCGCGCCCAGCATGTAAGTCTTACAATCAGCCTCAAAAGCAAAAAATTCATGAACCCTCCAGTCAGGGTCACGAAGTCGGGGGGGCCACCCCGGTGTAGATCAGCAGTGGCTCGTCGCTTATTATTGTGCTCACAACGAAAACTGGTTGCTCCTTCTTCTCGATCACGAACTGGGCAAGAAAGAGGGCTAGAGCAACCTGGAGGTCCTCAGACGTAGCAGGGTCAGGGTAGGCAGTAGCAGGGATCCTAAGAGGAATCGGGCTGGAAGGTTTGGCAAAGGACCACCCAAATCTAGACTCAATGACCAAGATGTTCTTCTGGTTCCATTGGTCAAATTTATTTGTTGGGGCAGAGAAGGTGCGGGGAGAATTGTTCTTTGCCTTCAGGCCAAGGTTTCTGTTGGTTATCTGATTCTGATAAAAGGCATAGAGCCCATTGAGGGTGGGTTCAAAACCAAATAGCCTACAGATGGCTATGAAGGAAACCAGGGCTCTAATAGTATTTGGGGTCAGGTTCATAGGGAGACAGCGGTTAAAGTTGAGGAATTTATTGATGAAAGGGTCAAGTGGAAGCCTCAGTCCGTTCTCAAACTGGACCCCATAGAAAATGCAAGCCCTATTGTCCTCGCGGACGTCAGCTATAGTCTCCGGTCTCAGTTTCCCTTTCTTCGTCTCCACTTCCTGAAGAGGGCGAACGCGAAAGGCATTTGGGTCAATGCCATAAGTAGTATAGATCTCCTGCTCCCAATCAATGGAGGCCACCTCTTTGCCTTTATTTTTCTTGCCTCGACCAGGATTGGCCTCAGTAGCAGGTCTCTTGCCGCGGACAGGGGCCTCTTCCCCAGAATCCTCCCCGAAGGCATCCACAATCATCGTGGCCTTCTGGGATGTGCCCGGGGCCATGAGGTCTCCTTCCTCGCATGTGTCATCCACTGTCTCCGCGCTTTGAGAGCCAGAGAGACTAGAAGATGACCCCTTTGAAGGCTCCACCTCCGGTTCATCCTCCTCGCCTCCGTCCACCTCCATCTCCACCTCATCACCGTTATCACTACTCACGTCCACCATGGGCACATCAGGGGCCTTGGTCTGGACCCCGGAAAAAATTATGTTCAAAGGCTCAACGTCTAGGGGAGCACTCGTATCTTCTGCAGCCAGACACTAGTACTTGTCCATTTGGTCAAGGTCCATAAGTTCCACTCTCTCCCAGTTAGTTATCACTCGGGGATTGCAAATCGCTCTCCTCACCAGTTTAGCAGCGTTCAATGCCTGATCTCTCTCGCGGGGAAACCTGCACAGAACCCCCATCACAAAACTTCTTAATCTACGAGTATCCCCCAACATTAAAAGGTCACCATTCACAATCAATTTTTTCTTGGCCTCCCACAATCGGGGTGAGACAAAGGGTCCCCACAGGTATTTCTCACAGAAATAACGAAAACAGTCCAAGGATAGCCTCAACCACCCAAAGGCCACCTTCTTATATATTCCTCCTAACCTTTTGCAAACTGCAAACAGGTCTGGGGTATTCCCATCTCCTTGTTCCACTGGACGAACGGGACCAAACTCACGGGTCAACATTGTTGTCCAGAAGAAAGTAGAAATAGAGAGGGAAAAGGAGTTTAAAGCACAAAATTACTTACGAATTTGGAAAAGGAAGAAGAAGGCGCTAAGTAAGAAGCAGCACAAAATTTCTCTCTCTAGCAATTTGAAGGCTTGAAAATGGTAAAAGGGTACTGAGGGTTAAAGGGCTTGTATTTATAAGGCCTACCTATACGGGTCGAACCATATTAATTAGCCCACAAACCATTCCCTCCGAACCCTGAACCGGCGCCAAATGTTTGAAATTTCGAAAATTAAGCGGTTGGCATTTATTGTGCCTCTTGGATGGCTGACACGTACCCTCCGTACCTGTCACGCGCAGTTTCTTCACCTGCCAAGGGGCCCACCAGTTAACCGGGAGGCAGAGCAATGAAGGCGCCTACAAGCTTCCACACGTGCCTCTCACATGTGCCTATTTGCACGGGAGGCAGAGCGAAAACCAATGAAAAACGCCAACACTGGTGCCCACCCAAGGAGCGATCTGATTGAACCGAGCTTAACTAGTAGCTCCTCGCTCAGACCATAAATAATCATTCACTTGGAGCTAGGGGCCACTGATGAGCTCGGACCAGCTAGACCGGGCCCAAGCTCGATCTGGTCCAAAGGCCCAGTATGACGTGGCTTTCCCTAGACCGCCAGAGTCAAGACCGTGGACAGATAAACCCCTGAGGTCAAGACCGTGTTTCTCTCATCATCATCCTAGCCTAGATCGAAGGGATCCTGACCATCAGACTGGTGACCGCAGAAGGTATGATCGTCACATCCATGCCCGCGTCAAATACCATTGACCGCACCCAAGATGTTGACCGCTGTCTCATACCAGACTCCCGGTTATCTCACAAGACTCCCGGTTGATATCAAAGCTTATTGAGCAAGTTTACTTACTTGCTTTGACAGTACAGTAACCGGCTCACTCCCATCACATTTAATGCAGCTCAGTCAGGCGCCTACTATTGCATTTAATGCGCCGCTGTAAGTACCCAAATCTGGCTCAAGCCTTCCGGTTAAGTTTCCCGACATTTCCCCGAATTTTCCTAAAGTTCAGGGGCAATTCTGGAACTTTTCCAAAATGCCCAAGGGGGGAAGGACCTGCTAGGGATTAAAATTCCAAGCAGTCCCTCGCTGGAATGAAGCTTCCAGCTGCCACCTTGCATGAATCTAGAAGCAGGCTGAGTCATCGACGGATAACGCCGGACGGCTTCTTTTGCCATAGGTTAATGCCGCACGACTTCATTAGGAAACACAAATCAGCCTATAAATAGAGGCCTCCTATACCCATTTTAACAAGAACAATTGAGCATTGTTACTCTGCCAGAATCACTCCACGAAATTACAGAAACTAAAACTCCCAAAAAACCACCTCCCTCCTCCATAAAATCCATCCAAAACTCTTCCTACATTAGGAAAAACCCCAAGGGAGATAGAGAGAACCACCATTGGTAATCTCTCCTTCCTTTCCTCTTGAAATATTCATTTTACCTTGTTATATTCATTACTTGTCATTAACTTTGCCTTTACTTGTCATTAAATTTGATATATTGCTATAAAGATCCTATCTTTGTCATGTAGATATCATTTCCCCCTATTTCCCCTAACACAAATGATTCATGGGGAATCTCATCCCAAGGATGAACAAGAGTCCACATGTGGCTTGTTCTAGGGAGGATTCATCACATGATGACGTGAAATAGCTCCCTTTTACTACATAAAAATGTCATCTTTACTCTCATAATATATTCCCCCTCCCTTTACCTTGCTTCCAAGGATTGTCCACCTCATAAGGTTCTTAAAGGACATAGGAAAGCCTCAAAGGTCTTCCCTTTACATTCATGTCTTTAGTTTTCATAGTGTTCATTACACTTATTTTTATAAAAATGCAATCTTTACCTTTCCAAAGTCAACCCCCATGTCCCTTTTGGTTGGATCACTCTCCTAGGATTGTCTAGTGACCTTTTAAGGCACGAAAGACATAGGATGAGTATAAAGATCCAATCTTTATACCCCTCCCCTTAGTCCCTTTGGTATTTGAAGCATCCCATGGTGTGGATCGGTGTAAAGACATCATCTTTACATCGTTTCCGCCACTAAAACGCCATAGTCGAAGTCCCTTTAGAAGCGGATGAATCTTAGCCCCGACATCTCCGATCATTACTTGAGACGAGCACAAATGTCCCTACCAATCTCAAATCATCTCAAGATGTAGGATTGATGGGCAAGGGCTCTTCCTTTCTAAAGAGTCTCATTCTTGGACTATAAAAAGATGTCCCTCTATCTTTTGATCACATATGACCTTATCCCGAAGAACGTTGGTTTAAGATACACCAAGGCTTTCACGCCTACTATGGTTGATTATTTCTACGGGAGGGTAAAAAAGGTCACATAATGATGATGATCATAAGTCCAAGATGAGCACGGAATAAAAATCCCGAATACATCAAATCCAAGTAATCTCGAGCGATAACCTTTTCACATGGTTTATACGTGCGGCAGATAACTTGGCACATTCCCTCCTTTTTCAAATCACATCTCACACACGAACATACAAAACAAGCACAAACTTTGGGTCTAGGAAGACTTGCATTCGCAAGGCTCCTTGGGTGAACGCCAAACGTTCTTCCCAAGGAGTAACTTAACCTCCGGACCCTAATCCTTTTTTTCAAAGTTTTGAGGAAATCAAAATGGCGTGGCGACTACGTTTTTCAATAAACCGGTGTCTTCAAACTGAGGTGAAGCGGCGACCCTATAAGAAACGGTTCACAATCAGCGATTGGGCCCCACATTCACAGTTTGGTGACTCCGCTGGGGAAATGTAAATGTTTCCAAACTTCTTTTCTCATAAGAAGCATTAGAAACGTTTACGAGGGTTAGCCTTCCGCCGCGGATCCGATTTTTGTGCTTGTGTTTCTTTTTTATTCTTGCATGCATCTTGGGTTTTGGATTGTGCATACTATGAAATGATAAACAGGGACTATTCTGAAGCTGGAAGTTGCCCAAATGCTTGGGGAAACAGTCTGGAAAAGAAAAAGAATTGGAAGCTGGAAAATTGCTGAATCCAGCCAGACGGCTTGATCTGCCTGGATCATAGCCGGACGGCTTATTTAGCAGTTCCACCAGGACACTTTCTGAGGTTAATCTGGAAGCTTTGGCAGCTTGGGGCTAATCAGTCCTAAGTCTAGCCGGGATCCAGAAAATGTATGTGCTTACTTGCTGCATTTTCCCCGTCCCGAAAACATTCCTTTAAAACACATTCATGAAAATCTCTGTTTTAACTCAAAAAGAAATATTTTTAGGAGGCCGCACACTACGCGCACCATTATATCCTGTACACTTTGCACGCACGTCCTTTTAACCCGGGATGGTTGTTCAGCTGCAGTCACAGACAGTGTTACGACGCTCCCGGGTGCGCACGGAATCATCCCAAACTCTCCATGGCAGCCGATGTCGACCAATGCACTAGTCCGTGTCACATTTTTTAAAATCATGACTTTTTGGTTGGTTTTTGGTCTAGACCGTGTCATATAGCCTCATTGTATACCCCCGTAAAGGTCAAACCCTAGCCCATGCCAAAAGTCAAGATCCTTCGCGCAAGCGAAACTCTGCCGAAATTCTGTCAAGGAAAATTGGAAAAATCTTGACCCCGACATTGACTTTGACTTTGACCCGCACGGGGTATGTAAGAGTCAAGCCCGAGTTCGTGCCAAAAGTCAAGATCTTTCGCTCAAGCGAAGCTCTGCAGAAATTCCGTCAAGAAAAATTTGGCAAGATCTTGACCCGGCATTGACTTTGACTTTGACTTGCACAAGTATGCAACAACGCTCAATGTGACACCGTGTCATTCGACTTTTACCGCCCGACCCATGCCTATTATTTTCCTTGGACAATGCCAAAGTCAAAACGTCTATCGCGTAAGCGAAACTCTGTTGAAATTTCGTTGAGGCTAAAAGACGAGACTTTCCCGGCATTGCCTTGACTATAATCTGCATCCCTCGTGCGTTAAAAGTTCCTATGATCCACTAGACCCTAGGATCGTTCTTCTCTCTCGGTCGGTGGGATCCGCGTGCCCTATAGGACCCTCGCTCGGGGCTGTCCACCCTGGAAGGTCGAAATACAGGTGGAAAACGAGGGGCTTATAGACATAGTGACAGATCCCACTGATCCAGGATCTAGAGTAGTTGCTAAAAAGAAGGGAAAACCCCTTTTACAACCAAATAGAAATAAATAAAAGACAATGTTTTAAGTAAACTTGAAGATTCCTAATTGCATATTACTTGAGCCTTCAGCCTAAACACCTACCCCTGAGTCTAAACCTTGCCTATCCCTTTCCCGGAGCGAGAAAGAAGTGGGTGAGAATACCGGGTCAGCAGCTTGTCAGTGCAGAAATCTCAGATAGTTCGTCAGAATAGTCAAGGTCATCAGCCCAGAGAGTCAGGATGGCAGATTTGACAAAAAACAGTAGTGGTTTGGGTAACCTGGTGACTAGGGAGGAAGAGCTAGCCTTAGCCTTGGAGAACAGTCGCAAGGTCCATGAGGAACAGCAAGCCATGCTTATCGATGCGCTCCGCCGTCATGGGGTTCAGATAGTGGTCGAAGCCAATGGTTTCTTGGTCATGGTAGAAGATGAGACTCCAGAAGCAGCGATTTCAGCTCCTCCATCCTATAACCAATGTCCTCCTCCATCCACATATGATCCCTTACCAAGGACTACTCCTTTTCAGTCCTTCCCAACATCCCAGGCCATCAGGGCTCCAACACCCTCGCCTCCTCAGATAAGACCCAGCTTTGTTCACCACCAATAGAGAACAAATGCCACGGCCACCCCAGTCACTCAGTATCTGCATTATCCCATGGGATTCATTCCCCCTCCTCAGTATGGACCATCCCAGATGATTTCCAGACCCCAGAACCAATCCAGTGATCTCCTTAACCTTTGCCCTACCACAGCAGATCTTCCACCCCTGGCTTTGCCAATGGGACTTCACGAGCCTCCTCACTCTTTCCCATACCCCAGTAGCTATGAATCCAACCCCTATGCCTCCGATCCATCTTATGGGAATCTGGGACCAGGTCAAGTTTACACCTACTTCCCTTCGAAAGATCCCCAGGTCATGGTACCGGCTACCAATGTACCACCCACTGTACTGCCACCCAAATCTGATAAACCTATCCCAGAATCGAACAATCCAAAACTGTCACCTGACCCCAACATGACCTGGTTGATGGAGCAAGTTAAGTCCATGCAAGAAAAGTTTGGTGAGCTGAGCACTAAGAAAGCAACATATCAGATCACTGATCCCAGCAAGGTTGTCCCCCTTCCTCCAAAATTTCGGATGCCCAAGATTGAAAAGTTCAATGGCACAGACTGTCCTCGTACTCACATTGAAAGTTACCTTCTTGCTATGAGGGCCAAGGATTGTACGTACCAGCAAATGGCCGATCACTTTCAGCTATCGCTAAAGGACTCAGTCCTTAGGTGGTTCCTGCATGTAAAGCCAGAGGCCCGAGGCACCTAGGACCAAATCAAGGAGACATTCATGGAAAAGTACAAAGCTAACTTGAACTGGGAAACCAGCAGGAACGACTTGCAGGGCACTTTGCAGCGCCCGGATGAACCAGCGGGGGAATTCTACAAGAGGTAGAATTGGAAGCTTAGTGAAATGATGATCCCGTTGAATGAAGAGGAACAGGTGGAGATTTTCCAGTCCTGTTTGAAGCCTCAGCTAAGGGTCCAGATCGACAATTATTATTATCCTGATCTCCGAGCGATGGTAAATGCCGGCACTAAGTTCAAAAATGCCTTCAACATGGCTCCAGTTGCAGAAACAGGCAACTCTTACAGGTACAGGGCACCAGCCTCAAATACCCCAGCCGTTGTCGTAAAGGGAAAAGAGTCGGTCGGTGCAGTCAATTATATTCAGAATGAGAAAATCGGATAAAGTATTCGATGGTTTGGTAGCCGAAGGACTCATTAGACCTTTGGAGAATTGGAAACCCAAGAACCCTAATGTTAAAATGGACGAGTCCAAATACTGTCGCTTCCATAAATACCATGGGCATACCACCAATGAATGTACTTACCTGAAGTTCCTGATCTCCCGTCTGATTGAAGAAGGCAAGCTTGAACCACCTCGGGGTCCCAATACAGTCAAGAATCCTCTTCCCGCCAATAATCGGGTAAATGTGATTGAGTTTGGAGAGACAAATGCAGTAGGTTTCGGGAATCCAAAGATCATAGACATCCTAGAATTCAATGTTCCTTATGCTGAATTACAGGGAGAATGGAAATATCTTATTGATGCCTCAGCCATGGAAGGGCAATTTGGTCCTATAATAGGAACCGACTTCGTTAATGTTGCCAAGGCCAGACCTCTCTTCGGTGATATCGAACCAGTGACTATAGTTAAGATTACTGAGGGAAGACTCACTTACGAAGATTGCGAGGCAGAAGTAAGTCAAGCTATGATGGTGGAATTCTCCTTGGAACCCTTCATCACTCACGGTGAGCATAATGTGTTCGTGATGGCTCTTGCTGCTCAAGAGGATCAGTCCCAACCCCCAGTTTGGAAAAATGTGGAAAGAAGAGTGAATGAACTAGAAGAATTTGATGACGGAGAAAGCTGTCTCTCAGATGTCAAAAGTGTAACTGGTCCCATTACCCCAGAAATGCAAATGGATGTGATCAAATTCAAAAAGGAAATTGCACCAGATCAGCTGAAGCTCCCCTATGGGTATGATGTCAGCAAAGGCAGTAAGGGTTTGAAGGATGCACAGCAAGATGGGACCACCAGTCAATTTGCTTCTCCCCAAGGCAGTAGCAGCAAAGAGTAACCCCCCTGTCCAACCCAGTCAAACACTTTGGTCAATAAGTAGTGTAGGGTCAAGAGTCGCTAGGGCCAGAGTCGTTTGAGTCAGGAGTCTCTGAATTCCAGTCCTCTGAGTATATACCCTTATTGCCAATGTTATCTTTCCATTTGCCTTGAATGAAATGATGGATCTTTCCGAGTATCCCCTTATTGCCAACTTAACAAATGATAAATTAACTAATAACTTAACAACAGTTAATAATGATTCATTTGAACAAGATGCAAACACACTTAATGAACAATACATTAAAGAAATCTTTAAGCAGGTTACCGATAAAGAGGAAAATCGAGCCCAAGCTGCCGAGGAGGTTTTGACGAGTGTTAACTTGGGTACTGTCAAGGAGCCTAAAGAGACACAGATCAGGAACTTCTTCCAAGGGGCTGAACGGGACAGACTGGTCAATCTTCTCAGGGAATACATGGATGTGTTTGCGTGGTCTACAAGGACATGCCGGGGCTGGACAGCTCTATTGTGGAGCACAGGATCCCTTTGGCACCAGATGCCAAGCCGGTAAAACAGAAGCTAAGAAAGATTAAGCCAGAGTGGTCTCTACAGGTCAAGGAAGAGATTGAGAAGCTACTGCAGGTAGGATTCATCAGAGTCATTGAATACCCGACCTGGTTATCAAACATCGTGACTGTGACTAAGGCCAATGGGAAGGTGCGCTGCTGTGTAGATTTCCGGGATCTAAACAAGGCCAGTCCCAAGGACGATTACCTGTTGCCCAATATAGACATTATGGTGGACGCCACTGCCAACTACGAAGTCAAATCCTTCGTTGATGGTTTTGAGTTCTATGTCGATGACATGATAATCCATTCCAAAGGTGTGGATGGACAGCACTTTGTCGACCTGCGAAAGTTCTTTGAGAGGTTAAGGCAACATTCCATGAGACTGAACCCTGCAAAATGCACCTTTGGAGTGACAAGGGGAAAAGTGCTTGGGTACATGGTCACAGAATGAGGCATTGAAGTCGATCCCCAAAATATCAAAGCTATAATGGACATGAGGCCGCCTCGAACCTAGACAGAAGTCAAAAGCTTTATGGGCAAGTTGCAGTACATTAGTCGTTTCGTCAATCAGCTGACTACCATGTGTGAGCCCATCTTCAACCTTATGAAGAAGAATGTTGATACAGAATGGAATGAGGAATGCGAGGATGCCTTTGACCAAATCAAGGCGTACTTAGTAAATCCCTCGGTACTATGCCCCACACATGGACAGAAACCTCTTCTGCTCTATCTCACTGTCACACGGCAGTTGGGGCTATGCTGGCTCAGGAAAAGAAGTACTCTCAGGTAGAAAACGCCATTTACTTTGTCAGTCGGAAGCTGCAAGGGAGTGAGCTCAACTATTCGATGTGTGAAAAGACTTGTGCAGGACTAGTTTGGGTAGTCGGTAAGCTGAAGCATTACATGCAGGCCCACTCTGTGAACCTGGTCTCGAAAATGGACCCCATCCAGTACATCTTCGACAAGCCTTCCCTTTCGACATGCCTAGCAAAATGGTCGTTCTTTCTGGCAGAGTATGACATCAACTATGTGACGAGAAAGGCAATCAAGGGTTAAGCATTGTCAGACCATCTGACAAACTTCCCTAGCAATGAAGACCGAGGGCCTCAACCCCAGTTTCCAGATGAAGGGATCTTCGTTGTTGAGCCCGAGAACCGATGGCAGCTCTTCTTTGACAGAGCTGCTAACAACAGAGGAAACGGCATAGGAATGCTACTGGTAGACCCAAAAGATGAGAATACGCCAATAGCCATCATGTTGAACTTCCCTATCACAAACAATGCTACAGAGTATGACGCTTGTATCGCTGGTTTGGAGGCTGCCCTAGAAAGAAATGTTAAGGAACTCGAGGTCTACGGAGACTCAGCCCTAATCATCAACCAAGTCTCTAACAGATGGAAAACTGTGGATCCTAACCTCCTAAGGTATCATGCCTACATGGAAGAATTGACTGAGCAGTTCCGAGAAGTGACCTTCCATTACCTGCCAAGGGACAAGAACAGATTTGCAGATGCCTTAGCTACTTTGGCCTCATTGGTAGAGATCCCCGAGGGAAAAGTGATAAAGCCATTCAGAGTGGGTAGGAGAGAAGCCTCGGCTTTCTGTTGCAAAATAGACTTGGGACCTGAGCCTGTTAAGGAACCTTGGTACAGTCAGATTTATCAGTTCCTCAAAGATGGAGAGTCAGCTTTTAGAGATGAAGAAGGTAGACCGAGGGAAGGCATCAAAGCCAAAAGCTTGCAAGCCTTGAAGCGGTTGGCCTCTCACTATGTCATCCTAGGGGACGATCTGTACAAGAAACGGTAACAAGGACCACTCCTCCTGTGTTCCACCAAAGAAAAGGCTAGAGAGCTAATGAGTGAAGTCCATAATGGTCCCTGCTATCCTCATATGAATGCCAGAGCATTGATGCAAGTGATCCTCAGAATGGGCTACTACTGGATTTCCATGGAAACAGACTGTGTTCAGCATGTCCGAGAGTGCGACAAATGCCAACGGTTTGCCAACCTCAATCACCTTTCGTCTCACGGCCTGTACTGTATAACGACTCCTTGGCCGTTTGCAACTTGGGGTATTGACGTAATAGGAAAGATAGCCCCGACTGGAAGCAATGGGCATGAATTTGTGTTAGTAGTAGTAGACTACTTCACAAAATGGGTAGAAGCAAAGTCCTATAAGGTCCTCACTTCCAAGAAAGTGGCCCAGTTTGTCAAAGAAAACATCATGTGCAGATATGGGGTGCCCAATGAGATCATTTCGGATAATGGGTCACACTTTGAAGGGGACTGCGATAGATTGCTGTCAGAATTAAGAGTCACTTGCCACAAATCATCCCCGTACAGGCCTCAGACCAATGGAGCAGTAGAAGCTGCCAATAAGACGCTCGAAAGAATTATCCGAAAGATGGCCACTCGCGGTCGTGATTGGCCCGAAAAGTATCATCTGGCACTCTGGGGCTATAGAACGTCTGTTAGAACAGCCACAGGAGAAACCCCTTTCGCCCTGACCTACGGGATGGAAGCAGTACTGCCAGTAGAGTTGGAAATCCCGTCACTAAGGGTCCTCCTGGAAAACAGTGTCAAAAAAGTAGAATGGTTGCGCAGCCGGCATGATGAGCTGGCCCTACTTGATGAAAGGAGACTAAAGGCCATGGAACGCACCCGAGCCTACCAAAGGCGAATGGCCAGGGCATTCGACAAAAAGGTCGAGACCAGAGAAATTAAAGAAGGTGATTTGGTTATGAAAGTAAAGCCCCTACCAGAGACAACCCTCTGGGAAAATGGGAACCCGTTTGGATTGGCCCGTATGTGGTGCAGAAGATACTATCGGGAGGAGCAATGAAGCTCGCGGACCTAGACGGCAATCTTTTTGTTCACCCAGTCAACGGTGGCAAGCTTCGCCGGTACTATGTCTAAAAAATAATTAAAAAAAAATAGTGCAAAAAGAGTAATACCCAGCTAGGCTGAAAATCCAAAAAAGGGTGGTCTAGGCAGAAGACAGGGTCGCACATAAAAAAAAAATAGTGCAAAAAGAGTAATACCCAACTAGGCTGAAAACCTAAAAAAGGGCGGTCTAGGCAGAAAACAGGGTTGCACATAAAAAAAAAATCCCAATAGTTCACCAGAATGAACTACGAAGACCTGAGCCCCTTAGCCTTTCTTGTAAAAGGGGAACGTAGGCAGCCCGAAATGGTTCGGTCTAAATAATAAATAAGACATTCAAAGTTTCCATGAAATGTGTCTTGAATAATTTCTAAGATAATATCTTTTGTTATTTACAAATCAAAAACTTCTTGATGAGTTCAAGCAAGGTCTACTCTTGACTCTGCTAACCTGCTACAAAGACTAAAATATACAAAAGACCTAATAAACTAATGTGTTTGCAAAATGCAATAAGTAGATGCTCGGAATAGGTCTTGTCAGTTGTCAACAACTGAGTCCTCCTTGCTCTTCTTTCCTTTACCACGACCCCGTCGAGTATTCTTCCTCTTCTTCTCAATGATGTCAGTCTCCTTCATCCCTATTTCAAGAATCCTCACTGGAGCCTCCATCAAGCCTGTGTCAATAAGTGCCTTCTCCAGCCTGACACGAGTCCGTATCTCCTCCCGCTGAGCCTCAGTGAGGGGAGAAACCTCCGATAGTCTCTCATATTGGGCTTCCATGTCTCTAATAAGATCGCCCGACTGGTTATGGCAGCTAGCCTTGGCCTCAATCTCCCTCAGAGTCCTGCTCGAGTCACAGTCATCACCTAATAAAACCTGACGCCTCTCTCCCAAAACGATCTGAGTCGCCCCCATTTCCCTCTCGTACCAATCTAATTAAGCCGTGGTCAGGATAGTACTCTTCCTGCTCTTGAGAATGGCCCTGGGTGGGAAAATGGCATATGTCCACGCTCTCGAGAAAAACGAGAAGTTGTTTGGATCCCTCATGTCAAGAGGAGCTAGGCAGGGAATGTAGAAAGATGACCAAGAAAGCCCCGGAACCCTCACAACATAGGACTCCTGAAACGTCCTCTGAGTCTGCAACCTCCAATGAGGCACCCACTAGTGAATGTCTGAGGTTGATAGTTGAGCCATCATAGCTCCCAACTACCCTGATCTTGCTACCTCGGTGCACCCCTCCGAGAAATCACCCAAGGCCACTGAGTAGGCAAAGCCCCAAGTCTCTCCTGCAACCATAAAGTCAATACAGCTGGGCTCCCAGATCGCATGAAATGGTCCCCCTTGGCCATCCTGTCAACACCATGAAGAGTCTCCCCCAAAATCAGTGGGACAATGTCTTTCCCTGCCCTGCAGTCTCGAACCATGTCCAAAAGGCCACTATGACACACTCCGAAGGACTCAGCAGTAAATAGGAAGGAAAATACACAAAGGACAAAGGCGTCCATGGATACCGTGGTCACAGCAGTACCCAGAGACCCGAACCTACTCGAGATATCAGAAATGTCAATTATGTCAGGAGCTATCATCATCCCTTCGACTTCTTCCGGAGAAAGTTGCAGAAAAGATGCCAACTTTATGGTCACCGGCAAGTCCCCGGTCAAAGGAATTGAGATGGCCTCAATTTTCGGACCCCCAATCAATGCTCAGAAATCTTCAAAGGTTGGAACGAGCTCATTGTAGGAAAAGCAGTAAACATGTCTCTGGACGTCCCAAAACCTCGCTGCTGCTCTTAAAAGGTCCCAATCAGGCGGGAGATCCTTCAAATGCCATAAAGACTTGATCTTGAAGGTGTTATCGAACAGCTCCTTATGAGATTGAAAGTTGTATCTCATCCAGGATTGGAGATCGGACAGAAAATGATCCCTTTTCCCCTTTTGCAATCGAACTGGTTTTTTGCATGGCAAGTGATCGGACTCAGTGATTTTTGATCAAAAATGTGCTTTGGGATCAGTTGGGACAAGTCTCGGGTGAAAATGAAATGAAAAGGCCCTTCCTTGATTTTATTTGCAAAAAAATCAGCTCAGACACGGCTCCAAGCCGTTATTCTCACCCCACTTTCTCAACAAAGCCTGCATAAAAACATGTCCAAACACCATCCATGCATTCACATACCATTATAAACCATTCCGGCTCAATTCCCGCCCCAATTCCAAGCAAAAAAGCTGCCCTGAGGCTCAATTAATATGCAAAATCATAAAGCATAAATAGGAAAAGAAAATAAAGATCATTACATTGTTTTTTGCCTCCTTGGCACCCAAATAAAATAATAAAATACAAATTGTGCATAGTTTTGTTCATTGTTTTCTCTATCCTCCTCCTAGTTCAAACCTAAGGAACCCTAAGCCTCTGATTCATCATTATCGCTGCTCAGCTCATAGAGCTTAGGGTCCCTTAACAGATCCTCGTCATCACTCACGTCAGATAGGTGGACGGGCACGTGCTCATACTCCGCCAGCAGCTCCAAAATGTCTGTGTTAGGCCCTCGCCCCCGAGGCACGGCACTGGTGGATGATGAGTGGTACTCTGAGGCTGAAGATGTAGAGGCCATGCTCCCAACGTGCCTCCTCTTACGCTTGGGCTCCCGCGCATTCCCTGCGACCCTTGACGCACAGGCTAGCTTCCTCAAAAGGGACCGAGCTACTTCCTTCCAGCCCCTGTTCTGCCGTACCAAGCCATCATAGGTACGAGTAGGAACCTGCGAGAAAGAAAAGAAAAAGCTCAGAAAATCTCAGAAAAGTTCAAAATCGCAGAAAATAAAGAAAAGCCGAAAAGAAAAGGGACCCTGAGTTACTTACAGTTAGAAGTCAGCCGGCAAAGTATACTCGGCCTCCCTCGTGTCTGGAATAGGCACCATCAACCTCCTCAGTACCCCGTTCACCACGTAAGAAAGGTGAGCCGGAGGCATAGGTCGATCGGTCGGCTTTGCCTCCCCATACCCCTGGGCAGCAACCATCATCACCAACCTCTGCGGCGTCCTCAAACGCTGCTCCACAAAGGTGGCATACGGGGTAGCGAGATCAAAATACTCTTCAGCCGCCAGACCAACCTTGTACCTACCCACCTCATCCACTGACCAATGCCAGGGCTGCAGCATGAATGGAGGAGGATCATGAGGGGTATTCGCGCCCAAAGGAGGGACTTGACCGTGCTACCTGGAGAAGTGGTCTCCCAAGTAAATGATATCATAGGTCAAACCTGTCAGCCACCTCCTCTGCCTGGTCACCACCACGGTATCCCCCATCAAAGCCTCTGGATACCTCCCCTAGGGATAGAAGTCCAACCCCTCATGACCGTCCCTATTGATGACGGGCTTCTCCATCTTATAATCGAAGGTGATCCGGGTCTTCCCGGTAAACTTATCTCTAGCCTCTCCCCTCCAGCACACCATAGCCGGGAAGTTAGCCGGATCACTCTGTTGGTTCCAAGGAAAGATCCCAATCACCTCGCAGAACCAGACCTGCATGTTAAAAAACATAAGGGTCATTTCTCTCATAAGATCTCAAGACAGAAAAGTAAAAGAAAGAAAAGGAAATGAGAGTATCTCCAAAGCAAAAGAAAAGCAGTCCATAGATGCAGCCTTATTCCGGCTGTACAAGTCCAAAGAAAAATAGAGCTCATCCAATCCATCCATCCAACTACATTGGTCACCCCTTTCATTCATCACTCCTCAGTGGTGCATGAGCCTTTCATAAAGGTCCAGCCATCCGACCACATTGGTCACCCCTTTCATTCATCATTCCTTAGTGGTGCATGAACCTTTCATAAAGGTCCAGATATCTGACCACATTGGTCACTCCCTTCATTTGGCATATCCCCAGTAAGATCAGCCATTTGACCTCCTAAGTCACTTCCTTTCCACCTTCATAGCAAGGGACCAGTTTCTCTTCGCTATCCCCAGTGGATTCCGAACTACGATCATGGCTTGATTCCTCCGGGATACGTAGGTAGCCTATTTTAGGTTCATCCAATTCGTCACATATGACACCCATTCCCTAGTGGATTCCGAAGTACGATCATGGCTTGATTCCTCCGGGATACGTAGGTAGCCTTCCAAAGGTTCAGCCCCTCGACCGCCTTGGTCACCCAATCCGTCTCGGCAGTTCGCCAGATTGAATTCTTTTTATCGACAACCCCACTCGCCCTGCAAGTTTCGTTGCCGAGGGGCTTCTGTAAGTACCCAAATCTGGCTCATGCCTTCCGGTTAAGTTTCCCGGCAATTCCCCGAACTTTCCTAAAGTTCAGGGGCAATTCTGGAACTTTTCCAAAATGCCCAAGGGGGGAAGGACCTGCTAGGGATTAAAATTCCAAGCAGTCCCTTGCTGGAATGAAGCTTCCAACTACCATCTTGCATGAATCTAGAAGCAGGCTGAGTCATCGACGGATAATGCCGGACGGCTTCTTTTGCCAAAGGTTAATGCCGCACGACTTCATTAGGAAACACAAATCAGCCTATAAATAGAGGCCTCCTCTACCCATTTTAACAAGAATAATTGAGCATCGTTACTCTGCCAAAATCTCTCCACGAAATTACAGAAACTAAAACTCCCAAAAAACCACCTCCCTCCTCCATAAAATCCATTCAAAACTTATCCTACATTAGGAAAAACCCCAAGGGAGATAGAGAGAACCACCAATGGTAATATCTCATTCCTTTCCTCTTGAAATACTCTTTTTACCTTGTTATATTCATTACTTGTCATTAACTTTGCCTTTACTTGTCATTAAATTTGATATATTGCTATAAAGATCCCATCTTTGTCATGTAGATATCATTTCCTCCTATTTCCCCCAACACAAATGATTCGTGGGGAATCTCATCCCAAGGATGAACAAGAGTCCACATGTGACTTGTTCTAGGGAGGATTCATCACATGATGATGTGAAATAGATCCCTTTTACTACATAAAAATGTCATCTTTACTCTCATAATGTATTCCCCCTCCCTTGACCTTGCTTCCAAGGATTGTCCACCTCATAAGGTTCTTAAAGGACATAAGAAAGCCTCAAAGGTCTTCCCTTTACATTCATGTCTTTAGTTTTCATAGTTCTCATTACACTTATTTTCATAAAAATGCAATCTTTACCTTTCCAAAGCCACCCCCCATGTCCCTTTTGGTTGGATCACTCTCCCTTTTACATCGTTTCCGCCACTAAAATTCCATAGTCGAAGTCCCTTTAGAAGCGGATGAATCTTAGCCCCGACATCTCCGATCATCACTTGAGACAAGCACAAATGTCCCTACCAAGCTCAAATCGTCTCAAGATGTAGGATTGATGGGAAAAGGCTCTTCCTTTCTAAAAAGTCTCATTCTTGGACTATAAAAAGGTGTCCCTCTATCTTGATCACATATGACCTTATCCTGAAGAACGTTGTTTTAAGATACACCAAGGCTTTCCCGCCTACTATGGTTGATTATTCCAACGGGAGGGTAAAACAGGTCACATAATGATGATCACAAGTCCAAGATGAGCACGGGATAAAAATCCCGAATACATCAAATCCAAGTAATCCCGAGCGATAACCTTCTCACATGGTTCATACGTGCGGTAGATAACTTGGCACATTCCCTCCTTTTTCAAATCACATCTCACACACGAACACACAAAACAAGCACAAACTTCGGGTCTAGGAAGAACTGCATTCGTAAGGCTTCTTGGGTGAACGCCAAACGTTTTTCCCAAGGAGAAACTTAACCTCCGGATCCTAATCCTTTTTTTCAAAGTTTTGAGGAAATCAAAATGGCGTGGCGACTCCGTTTTTCAATAAACTGGTGTCTTCAAACTGAGGTGAAGCGGTGACCCTATAAGAAACGGTTCACAATTCGCGATTGGGCCCCACATTCACAGTCGCGCCGAATACACGGCTCCTGTCCACATCAACGACATCCCCTCTGACAGTGAATCTTCCTTCCCTGACAGACCCAATCAGATGCGGACACGTGTATGCGGTCAAAGACTAAAGTGCCCTTTAGGGCTGACCTCATGGCTTATGTCAGCGAGCAGCTCCCCATTGCCTATAAATAGAAGATCTTTGTCCCCTTGGACAAGGTAAGTGCCAAACCTATATTGTAAGCCAAATTACTCAAACCCTAAACACACACACACATTCAAGGCATTCCAAGCCTTATAAATCTCAGTATTCGTACTCTCACACTTTGACCTTAACGGTGCTTCGTTTGTGTTGTGATCATAGATACCGCACCAACCAAATATATCCTGCTAGATATCCTACAACTGTTCTGACCCTAATATATTTGGCGTCATCAGGTTTAAAGAATTCGAATTCTCGAAGTCCAAAAAATATCTCCTTTTTTAAAAAGGTTGAATGCTATTGATTATAGAATTCAAATTCTCGACACCCAAAATATCTCTAATGCTTTGGCTTAAGGAATTCGAATTCCTGATCCCCTATTTCTACAAAATATTTTCAAGTTAAGTGGTAAGGTTTGATTCCCAAAAGGGATACATAGGCAGCTTAAGAAATCAGGCACGACCACAGACTTAACAAAATCTTATGCATGCAAATTGATAATCTAAGAAGCAGAACATCCGCTGAGAGCGAAACTTCACGCCGATCATAATTGGATGCGAAAGTTGGATTCTACATAAGTAGCCACCTCTCTTAAGACTTCACAATCACCTTGGGAACCTCCATCTACCTTTAAGTACTTCAATTTGGTTCGCGTACCAATTAAGTGCATGGATTTATCTTGGACAATTCTTAGTGACCAAACTGTAATACAAACTGTTGAAGGGGTCTTCCGGAATGAAGAAATGACCATTTACAAGGAGAAAACACCATTCTGGCAATAAAAGTATTTTAGGGACCTCGCTAGAAAAGGGAAAAAGTGAAATATTTGAATTTCAGGCGCGTTTTAAAGGTCCATGGGCGAGAAAAGCAATTAGCCGATTCTCATCATACGTCCATTTCTATTCTTTTCCATACAACAAAATATATACGTTCAAAATTCTTATAAGTATAAGGCTTCTCTATCATTTTATAAATTAGAAAATTGAAACCCAGGGGAACCTCTACCCAATTCTATACTCATTTTCTCTCTCTTACTAAAAATAGATCAAATTCTCTCTCCTCTCAATCTCTTTTAGAGATTAAAGTACAAATTGATGATTCAATTGAAGGCTTGAAATGATAAAGACTCCAGAAATGATCTTAAGCTACTCCTAGCTAATTCCAATTGTAAAAGACCTAAATTAGTAAATATTTTATCTCTTAGTCATAGAATTCAATCTTACTTGGTTACTACTTGAATTGAATGATCTAAACCTAAAGTTGATCTAAACCTCTATATGAACTGCTATGTTGATCAGTTGTTAGTTAATTAATTCGCCTTATCTCTTCATCTATTTGCTCTTCTTCTTCTTGCCCTGTTTCTCTATTGACATTTGTGTGATGTGATCATCTAACACATTAGCACACACAAAAGGCCATTGATGCAACACTAATGATGGCATAGTCTAAGTATATTTCATTGACTTGCCTAGGTTGGTATTATTGAATTTTGGTGTGACAATGTCACAGATTATCAATTTCACAAAAAATAAATTATTTGAAAAAGTTTTTGTGTTGTTTTTATGCCATTGTTTTTATACTTTGTTAACAATCTGCCCAGGTGCCGATTCTCACCGTACGACTAAGTTAGGTTCCATCGTCCGACGATTATTCCATTTTACAGTTTGATTGTTTCATGCTTGTTTTGATCCCTCCTTATGCATGATCCCATTCCTAACATTCTATTCCTGAAAAAAAAAATCTTTCTAAAACCTGTATTCCACAGTAAAACACAAACACACACATTAAAATAACTTTGAAATACTTGCTTTAGGCAAGGCTTCATGAGTGAGCTCTTTTATACTCTTCTCACGAAGTAATGTGACCTCCGAACTCTATTTCTCTACTTTATAAATTTTTCCAATGTTTTTGGTCTAAAAAACGGCATGACGACTCTTCTATTTCTACTATTTGGTTTTGTTCCATGCTTTCTAATTATTTTCCTAAACTTCCCATGTGTTATGCGTCAGAAAACAAGTTACAACATAAAACCAATTCACAGGGAAGTTCTTGTCGTACCACCAAGCATGGTTTCGTCGTATGACCAACTTTGTTTGTTCAACAGATTGTTCAGTAGCATGTGAAAATGCTACTTATGCAAGATTTTGGTCATTCTGAGGCCAATCTGGATTATTGAGTGCATGATTTACGGCCTTTTCCTTAACATTTTTTTGTCAAAGGAATGTATTATTATACCAAAGCCATATAATTCTCCTTTTCTTTGCATCCATTAAAAGATATTTTGAAGAAAACTCTCTACTTTAAAAATGTACATTGATGCCTTACACACTTGCACCTTATCTCTTGTTCATGGAACTATAACCCTTAACCCGGGAGAAAATTCATGCAATGTATGGCGGTAATCATTTTGCTCACACTGTGCGCACATGCCATCCTACACACCGTGATGCTTGCGAAAAATGAGAGCCTTTATCCTAACCCGTGTCAACCACACTTGTCCGTGTCACACTTTTTCTCCAACAACTGTTGGTTTTTGACTTTTACTTTCTCTTAAAGTCGTTAATGCATAACCCATGTCGATCAACTTCGAAACAACTCTATGGTCAATATTCTTAAGAAAACAAAATGACGAGAGGTCATGCCAAAATTTTGCTAGAAAATTGCATAAAAATGGCATTTTGACCAGATCTTGACTCATGCATTAACTTGACTTTGATAAATATTGGATATTCATTGACACATATGAGACGGTACAAATCCTTAGGTCTATTCTTTTTTCGGTTAGTGGAATCCATGCGCCCCATAGGACCCTTGATTGATGGATATTGTCCGTATTGGGAGTGTGCAATACAGGTGAAATATGAGAGAGTCTATAGACGTAGTTGATACCATTGTAGCTAGCATTCTTCTTGAAATCAGCCACTTGTGTATAACAATGATTGCACAAGTGTCAGTACAACTTAGAAGACAAGTGCACACGAATAGAATTAAGTAAAAATGTAGCAAAATATAAAAACTCAGAATTTTAAGCACTTCAGCAAGACGAAACTTGCTAAAAGACTTTCATCAATCAAATACTTGAAGAGAGCAAGTTTTAGTAAATGATTACAAATGAAAGAAATAAAAAACTATGACCAAAAACACCTTCAAGAATCAATTAATTTATCAAAAGACTTCAAGAAAGCAAAGGACTCTGGAGAGAATATGATTTACCCTTATTAAGCTATGGAATCCGTATAAAGTGAGGCGGCTCTTATTTATATAGATGAGTACATTACTTCTCAAATTAGGAGTTTTCTAGCCGCTCCTTTCCTTATCAATATAGATAAGTACATTTCTTCTCCAAGTAGGAGTCTTCTTGCCGCTTCTTTCCTTATTAACATAGAATCATTTCCTGCCTTGAAACCTACCATATTTACATGATAACTACTAAAATTAGGGATTAGTTGTTGATCAAATAAAATAAATCCCAAAATAAGTAAATATACAATTATTTCCTAACTTAATTTAACTTAAATATGTATAAAATACAAACCATAATAACAAAAATCAAAAAGATATTTCAAGAGTATTTTATACTCTTTCAATCTCTCCCTATTTTTGTGATTATGGTCAAAATCTACAACACCGAGATTATTAATTTCAAACCACTAGAGTAGCAACAATAAAAAAGATATCACGAGTATATTCATACTCTTTCAATCTCCCCCTATTTTTGTGTTTCTGGTCAAAACATGTAATCACCACAATTAGCCCAAGAAATCCTACCAATTCTCCACGTAATTCGCTGCTCCATAAAATCTTTCACCCCTATCATGCGTTTCCATATGTGAGATGCAAAGCTTGTGACAACAGCGTCCATAGGGTGTGTCTCATAACAATATTTAGCGATCATGAATTCAGTCCAAAGCGAAGAAAAACCACGCAGCCGCCACCATAATTTCATGGCAAAGGCAGTAGCTAAATCCTCAAATTTCCAAATTCCAAGCCCCCCTTCATCAAGAGGCCGGCTGATTTTTTGCCACCCAATCCAATGACATTTTCGAGAGCCATCCGAACCACTCCAAAAGAAATTCATTATTAATTGTTGCATGGTCGTAATCACATTTTTTGGGGGATCTAAAACAGAAATATAATAGAGGGGTGTTGCTTGGAGACAAGATTTGATAAGGGTTACCTTTGCACCGTGCGAGAGAAGCTTTCCTTGCCAAGCTTCTAGTCTCTTTTCCATTTTCTGGATTAGAGGACTAAATAACGCTTGCGTCTTTCGACCCACATATAAAGGGCATCCCAAATAGATAATTGGGAGGTCTTTTTTTTAAAATCCCGTGACTTCAGAAATATGAGCATCCCGAGTAGCATCATTCGTCCCTGTTGCGAAACAAGACTTCCCAATGCTAACAAGCTGCCCCGAGAAGTCTTGATATTTCTCCAAACACATCGTATGCATTCTAAGAGAATCTTTCGCCCCATTACAAAAAATAAGGATATCATCAGCATACGATAAATGGGAGACCACCGGAGTATGAATATGGGCTCGAAATCTGACTTTAGGATTGTAGTGATGAAGGTAATTCAGCCCTCTGCTTAGAATTTCAGCGGCAATGATAAAAAGACTAGGAGAGAGAGGGTCTCCCTGATGAAGACCCCTAGTCGAGTGAAAGAAACCACAACTTTTGCCATTCACGAGAACTGAAAACCAACAGTTAGAAGTATACCTATAAATCATGTCTACCCATTCAATAGCAAAACCGAACTATTTTAGCATCTTGATAAGAGCAACCCAGGATAACCGGTCATAAGCCTTGGCCATGTCTAGCTTGATAGCAATATTGGACCCCTGAACTTTCTTTTTGACCGAAGACATCATTTCTTGCGCTAAGAGGATGTTATCATGAATCACACGCCCTTGAACAAATCCACTTTGATTTGGAGAAATGATACGAGGGAGAATCCTCCCTAATCTCGCAGTAAAGATTTTTGTAATAATCTTATTTGAAAAATTACAAAGACTTATGGGACGCTATTCAGAGAAAGATACCGGATTATCAATTTTTGGAAGATTTACGATAAGGCTGCTTGTCTAAGACCTCGGCATCTCAAAACCCGCAAAGAACTCCCTTATAGCACAATGAAGATCTTCTTTTATAATTTCCCAGTAGGAGACATAGAAAGCTCCGGTAAAACCATCAGGGCCAGAAGCACCTTGCCCATTCATGCATTTAATAGTCTCAAACACTTCATCCATATTCGGCACAGCTTTAAGGATGTCATTTTCCGCTTCAGAAATCAACGGAGGAATAAGATTCAGGAGGTCATCATGCACATTAGTCTCCGCCTTGTCCGCCATCAGTTGGTTCTGATAAAAAGACACTGCCTCGTTCTGAATATCATTTTTATTGGTAAGGAGAACCCCCTCTTGATTTCGAATTCTATGTAAGAACACCATTGTCTCTTTTTTTTACATAGGACTGAAAAAATTTGGTATTTCTATCTCCCTCTTTGATCCACTTTATGTTAGCTTTTTGCCGCCAAAAGGCTTCTTCCGTAGCTAAGGTATATTGCAACTGAGCTTGGGCCAAACTCAAAGCAGCCCTAGATTCCTCGGAAGAGTTTCTTTCAATCTCCTGTTCCTTGAGCAAAACTTCATCTTCAGCATTAGCCACTTGCTGATCAATGTGCCCAAAAGTACATTTATTCCAAGCTGACAACTCCCGTCTAAGCCGAGATAGCTTTTTGCCAAAGAAAACCATGGGACGCCCATCAATCCATGCAGCCCAAGAGTTTCGAACTGTGTCAAAAAAAGAGGGATGTTTTGTCCATGCATTAATAAACCGAAAGGAACCTTTGCGCACTTCAGCCTCCACCCGAATATTAATCACCAATGGTGCATGATCCGAAAATGTCTTATTGAGATGCTTTACAGAAGTATTATCAAAAGAGTTAAGCCACTGTTCATTGTACAACACCCTGTCAAGACGTTGTTGAATAGACTTCCTACCAAGCTATTTGTTCCACCAAGTAAATTTGGACCCCTCAAAACCAGCATCAATAAGAGAAGTAACTTGTATAGTATCAGAAAATTCAGCCACTTTTCGAATAGGAATAGGTCGACCCCCAAGCTTCCCCTCTTGATCAAGAACTACATTGAAGTCACCACATACCAGCCAAGCAAGAGGCGTATCACTCAGAGTAATTAAATCATCCCAAAGAATTCTTCTATCAAACTTATTACAACGAGTATGGACATAGGTCATAAGAATGGGATTAGGGCATAAACTAGGTTTAAATTGAACCGAAAGAGCTTGATTATTGAAAAGCGTCTTCAATAATCGGGATCATCTAGCAATCAAACAAGAAGCGTTATTGGTCCGTTCGAGTGTGGATTACCAATAGAGGGTGATAATTCAATCACCAAAAGCTTGAAGCCTTTCGTTCGTTGATTCATCACAAGGTAAAGAACAAGGGCGTCTTCTTGGCTCTGTCTGAGTATTGGTGGGACACCACGCATACCTTCCATCTTAGTTGGGGTGAGGTGACAGTGACTCCTACCGATTTTGCGGCGATCACCTGGCTTTCCTTCAAGGGAGGGCCGGTGAGATGGCAGGACAGGATGTCCGATGGTGTGCTGGCGGAGCTGCTGGGATTTGCGCCCTACCCTTATAAGGGCTTGGGCATGTTGTACAGCAAAGTAGAGGCAAAGATCATGGCCAACATCGATACTTATTGCCGGGGTACTGGATTGGTGATGGCTGAGCAGCTGGCGTGCTCTTTTCTGTGGTTTGCTCTTTCTGAGACTCTGTTCTCGAACCACGCCTCTTTCGCTCTTTTCCCTCTGCTGGAGAGTTTTGTAGACTTGGAGAGGGTTGGTGAGATTGCGGCGAGGTGGGCTTGGCCGAGCTCTACTTCTCTACGGACAGGTTTAGCCGAGGCATGGCCAGTTCCCTGGGATGCTTCGATTTTGCACTGGAGGTATGAGTTTATTGCTGTTTGTGGTTTAGCAGTTTATCATTTCTTCGTCTTCTTTTCTTTTGTTCTAAGCACTATTTTCTTTTTGTTACAGGTGTGGTGCTATGAGATCTTCCGGTGCCAGCCGTGGGACCGGGAGGATGAGGACATGGCGGCCTACCCTGCCATGCTGGGCTGGGCTCGTCCTTTGAGGAGGAGGAGGAGGACGACCAGGGGGAAGCTCACCATTGCATATCGGGATGTACAGGAGTTCCTGGAGAGGGATAGCCCGGCTGGTTTTGAGTTGTACCCTTGGACTCGGTATGGCGATGACGAGCTCGAGGGTGGTCCCGCGGTGACACGGCAAAGGAAGATGCTATGGGGCCTTACTTGTGATGTCATGTATTTAGGGGAGATGGTCTTCTGGCAGCATGGCGCAGGCGAGCCCCCTGTGGCTCCGAGGGATCTGCCCTTCGGTATAATGCATCCTCGTGACATGGATGTGCTGGAGCATGAGAGCTACCTGGATGGCGTGAGCGCCAAGGAGTTCATCCTGTATGGCGAGGAGTACGGGGTCTTTTTTCGGCGGAAGCTGAGGATGCCACAGGTGTTGGCGAGGGAGAGGCAGGATGGCCCACCACGTCCCCCAGATGTTCCGGTGCCTGGGTCAGACATCACGTATGTCCGTAGGGACTCTTCGAGGAGGAGGGTGTTGGTGCCCATCCTAGAGCAGGCTCCTGCTGCTTATCGGGTTGACCCGGATGCTCCGGTGAGTGTGCTTACTCTTCTCCATCTTGGCATCTTTTATGTATTTTTCTCTTTTGTCGAGTATGATTGTATCTCTTTAGCTGAGCATTTCTTTGGTTGTTTGCTTGCGTAGGTCTCGGGGAGATCCTTTGATACGCTGACCCGTCGATTTGTAGGGATGAGGTCCTTTGCAAAGAAGCTCGCGGGGAAGCTGTCTTGCAGGTCTTCGCGGCAGGCGGCGACGTTCTAACCAATGCCTTCGAGGAGGTCTGTGGATACTCCTTCGTTGAGGGCTGAGCCAGGACCACATCGAGGTACCGGTTCGGGGGCGGCAGAGCCTTGATGCAGGGACGTCTTCGGGGGTCCAGAGGCCACAGACTCTTCATCAGTTCTTTCCTCCGTCGGATGCACAGGGAGAGGGTTCGTCCGCGTATCCCTTCTATGATCCTCTCACCGGGTTTGATCCTTCGGAGTACTTCGAGTACTCGCCTCCGGAGGGGGTCCAGTATTCCGATGACGAGGGTGTGACTGGCGAGTTTGCCGAGATGCCGGATTTCTCGTTTGTGGAGGTTGATGATGATGAGTCGGAGTAGGGCTCATTTTCTTTCCCTCTTTCCGTTGTTGTTTTTTTATTTAGCAATAGACATTTTTTACCTGTAATAAAACATTTGTATATGCACAACAAAGTATTTTATTTGAGATGTAATGCCATATTTTGTGATTCCCGGGGATTGACCTAGGAATTGTTGCTAGTTTATTATTTTTTGTGGATGTCACATGAGCTGGGAATGCATTTGTGGTTAGTGTATGGTTGTCAGAAATGGCTTTGGCCAGGCTTTTGAGCAGTTTGGGGCAAGGTCCTGCCGAGAGTAGTGGCTGTTTTGCAGTTTGCATGAAAATGTGGGGCCATGTTGCAAAGTGGTCAGCACGGGCCCATCCAGCATGCAAAGTGGTCCGTGCGGATCCACCTTACTTTTGGGGAGGAAATAAGAGCCACATGATGTCTGGAATTCCCCCACTTCCCCTTTGTAGTCATTTCGAGCTTTCTTCCTCATTTCTCTAGGAACCTCCATTTTTGCCATGGATTCTTCATCCGTTCCGAGAGTTTTGTCGAGGCTTTCGAAGGAGCAGCAAGCATAGTTCCTTGAGCGGCTCAAAATGTGGATGAGGCACCACATGAGGTACCATAGGCGGGCGTTCGGGGTGAGATTTTGACTCTGCTCAGTTTGGTCCCCTAAGGAGTTAGTTCCTGATTGGGAATTGTTGCGGGCTGCCGCGAAGTTCTGGGATGTTAGGAGGCACGTGTATAGCTTCTCCTACAATGAAATGATGCCCACCTTTGAGGATTTTCGGGCTTTGATTGGAGGATCGGAGGTGGATGCCATCTCGCTTCCTGTGATTGGCGGTGCAGCCGTGAGCGTGAAGCTCGCATGCTTTCTTCAGACTTTGTTGGAAGAAGTGCAGGGTATGACCTTTGATTCTGGTCATATTGACATTTCTGCGCTGCCGGAGCGGTTTATGATAGATGAAGAGAGTGACGTCTCGTGGGATGCATTTGCCTTGTGCGTGATAGCGACGCTCTTCATGGTCAGCTCCCTTGGGGTCTGTGACAGAGCTTTGCTGGATGTGGTAGGGCACTGTCGAGCCGGGGAGGATATTGTTCCGTTGGTGTTGGGGGAGACCCTTTACGGCATTGATCATCTGGCGACTGGGGATAGGTTCATGAGAGGGGGAAGCCCCGCTTTGCTCACCTTGTGGTTGCGAGAGAGACTTCAAGCTATGCCTGAGTCTCCAGCGTCGTTTAGCCCATGGTCGTTTGCTCGGCGACCTCTTGTATTGGATATGGACCAGCCCGCCTGGGAGAGATGGATGGCACAGCTTTGTACGCATTAGATCCGTTGGTGGGTTCCTCATTGGGGGTTGAGACTAGGAGGGCCTTTCAGGAAGGTTCCTGTGTTATCAGAGTTCCAGGTTTGTCTCGGTCCTCCTTCTATATTCCGTCGCTCGTTTCTCGGCAGTTCGGGATGAGGTAGGAGCCTTTGCTGGGCTAGGACGATATCGCTACTGCGGAGGTAGCTTCTCTTTGCATGGCAGCTTCAGGTGCTATTCTGTATTTTCTAAGGGTATGTAGTAAGTATTCCGCTTTCCCTCCTGTGGTGCTCCTTCGACGTCGGGAGAGTGTAGTGTTGACCACCGAGTACCTGGATTGGTACGAGCAGCATGTCGGGCAGTCCAAAGTGATTTTGGAAAGCAGGCGTGAAGCGATTCTGGGGCAATGTTGTCGTCCTAGTTATAGGCTTAGAAGTGCCGAAGCCTGGTCTAACCCTCAGAATGTGACAGGAGACGCTTTATTTGACTACGAGACTCGAGTTGACCGACTGACGGAGAGAGGTCCTCTTTTGCAGACTCGCAGGGAGGAGATCCGGGCCGAGGCACAGGCGAATGAAGCTCTGCGAGCTGCTGGATTATTTGACTCTACGGGGAGGACCCCTAATCTCGGAATGAGAGAGATAGAGTTGGCTCGCGTGGAGCGACAGAAGACTCGCCGGGGACGAGGGAAGAAATGGAAGAATGGCGAGGGGACAAGTGCAGGTGGTGCGGAATGACCTCCTAAGTATCCATTCATTGCATTGCAGACACATTATTTGTTAAATGTATTAAGCTGCCTTTTAGCATGTTGTGAACTTGAGAGTAGACCGTGCTTGAACTCATCAAGAAATGTTGTAATAGTTAGTGATTTGTGATTTACTTTTAAAGCTTTGTCGAGACTCAAGATCTCTTGTTCGCTTCTTTTTTTTTTCTTTTTGTGAGCCTTGGCGGCGTCCAGCTTTGGACCTTTCTGTTGTATTTGTGGACTGAAGCAGTCTGAGCCTTGACGGCATCCCTTTTTGTTTGGATTTTGTGTTTGGATGGGAAGGTTGGATGTTTCCTTGAAAAATCATTTTTGACGGTCTTTTCCGTGACTTCCTTGCTTCTTGTTTGTCAGCGCTGGGTCCTTGACCTCATTTTTGTATCTTCTGCTTGAGCTTCTTTTTTTTTTTTTAAAGCTTCTGCTTGAGCTCTTTATTTTTGAAAGCTTCTGCTTGAGCTCTTTTTTTTTGAAGAGCGTGAGGGCAAAGGCAAGCCCCTAAATTGGAGTTGACATGGGCCAGTCTCATGATGCTGAGTGACCTATTGATGTCCTTTGATGTTGTCGCCGTCGTTTGACTTGGTCAAGGTGATGGTGGGGGCATGTTTTGGAGAGTGTTTAGTTTGATGGAGGCCTTGGTTGACATTCAAACTTTTTTTGTTTTTTGTGTATTTTTAGATTGGACCAATTAAGGTTGCCTACGTTCCCCCCGGACTAGAGGGCTCAGGTCTGCGTAGTTCGACACTACGAGGAGTGCCAAGAGATGCACAGTTGATCTTCTTTAGGCGAAGTATCTGCGAAGTTTGCTTCCGTTGACTGGATTCATGAAAGGATTGCCGTCTAGCTCTGTCAGCTTCATGGCACCTCCGGAGAAGATCTTTTGAACCATGAAAGGGCCGATCCATGTTGTGAGTACCCCGACCCGAACTCGTGTGTTTTGGGTATGCTTTCTTTTTTTGGGCTCATTTAATTTTGGGCTCATTATTTTTATTAATTAGTTTTGGGCCTTATTCACTTCGACCCATTTTGTCTGAAAACGACCGGTGTCATACGACACCCAAATTCATTCCAAAACAATAATAAATAGGGATAATATCCCATTTATAAGAGAGAGACACACGGACAAAAGTGGAGAAACTCAATAGCTTTCTCCCTAAGCTACTCTCTCTCTCTCACTTCTCTCTCTCTCTCTCTAAACGGGAATAAGCAGAGCTCCCCTCCCCGGAATGGTCTTCTTCCTCCAACAACAACAACAATGGCTACCTAAATCGCCATCACCACCATTTAATCCTAAATCGCCCTCAACCATCTAAACCAGTTCTGGGCTTTCCAAACCAATCTCCCCACCGCAAACTCTCAAATCGACCGGAGTTCCTTCACATCCAAACCAACCCGCCGGCGATAACCATTCCTTCCTCGCTAAACCCCTTCGCCGGCGGTCACCCATTACCTCTCTAATCGCCATTGTTCCTCACCGGCCTTCACCACATCCAAGTCGGCGGCGACGCCTTCTCCAATGTGCTAAAACCGGTGCACCGGCAACCCAAGCCACCATTCTCGGCCAAGCACATCACCGAACTCCCTCACTTCCAAAATCAGTTCACCGGTGGTCCAAATCCTCCGACGCCATCTCTCCCTTTTTCCGGAGCTTGAGCCGTCTCCACCACCGTCCGCCTTTCCTTTCAGTCCTTGGCTACATATTTGCAACTACAAATATTCTCAGTCTGAGCTTGGTCGGAAGCCTATTGAAGACTCTCTATACCAACGGGGTATAGAGAGGTGTGGATCTACGAGGGTAACGAACCCTAACCTTCTCTCTCCCTGTTTTATGCAATTGCTATTATTGAGTTCTTTGCTTGATCTGGGATTTGGTTGACAATGTTTTATTTTAGTGTTTGAATGTTTTATTCATTCTCTTGATAATGCATTTTGGGTCATTCGTTGATCTGTAGTCATATGTTGCTCTGCCTTGGAGTTTACTGGTGATAAGCATGTATTGATTCTGAATATGGTGTTTGGTTTACACATATTGCTCAGTTCATGTTATTTGAGCTTTAATATATTAAGATGAGTGTGAATCATCTATATTCACACTCATCTGAGTGTGGATCCCTTCCCCGTGGTTTCTGAATGTGTTGAATCATTTCTGTTGAGTTAGGAAGCAAGGGTTCTTTGATTTGTGACCCGAGAGATGTGATCATTCACATTGGGTCACTAAAACCCCATGACCTTCCCACAATACTCTTTTGATTTCAGCCTCTTCATTATTACAGTTTACCCCTTTGTTTGAGTTAGGAGGTGATGACCCATCATTCATATTTGGCCATCAACGCCATATGATCCTCCCACAATATTCATGTGTTGCTATCGTTGCTTGAGTTAGGAAGCGAGGGTTCTTTAATTGTGACCCAAGAAATGTGATCATTCACATTGGGTCACTGAAACCCCATGACCTTCCCATAATACTCTTTATCTCATTATCTTCATTGTTCTAGTTAGCTTCTTAGCTTTAGAATGATATTGGTGGCATGACCACTCTCTTTTGTAAGAGACAGTCTGAGCATGGCTCCTTGTGTCATACGACATCCACGCTCCTGGGTAATCCTGTGTCGTGTGACACCCAAGGCCTTGAGCAGTCATGTGTCGTATGACACCCGTGGCCCTGGACAGACTGCCTCAACCCATTGCCTTGTAATTCATTTTCATTAATTAATTGTAAGTGGGATGTGGCCTCTCACAGTAAAAGGCTCACAAGATGTAATCCCTCATTCTGATTAATAAAGCAAAGCATCAAATGCATTTTATTACAATATTGTCTCACACAATTGCACACACGTTTGAATGATTTGAATGTTGAACATAGAAAGACTCGTCTACGGACGAGGCGTGTTGGGTGAACTCTCAAGTTCTTCCCAACACGTAACCTGACCCCCGGACCCATATTCTCTTTAAAGGTTTTTCGATGTTTTCCTTAAAACGGCGTGGCGACTCCCATAAGATAAATTCATATTTATCTTTTACATTTAATATTCGGCGAGCGTTCATTCAGTGGCGGCTCCGCTGGGGACTTGAAACCTATTTTCAAAAGTGGGTTAAACTTTCGTGATTGTTCAACATTCACTTCATTCGTATATGTGTGCTTTGTTATGTGGCATAATATGTGTATAAATGCATTTAGTGCTTTGTTTTATTCCCTCCCTGGCTTCCTACTTTATTGCATTAGGTGCTTGGGGCTGAGATTTTGCATTGTGCTTGGAGGCTGGGGCTGGTCCCGATTTATTGTTCAGATTATGATGTGACTCCTTATGTCACGTGACACAATTGACCTCATCAGTCTTGTGTCACGCGACATAAGTGGTCAAGTTACATGATTTGATTTCTTTGCACAGGTTGTGATTGTGGGGCAGTCCCCCATGATCAAATTATTGATCCCTGATTATTATACTCTGTGGGGTGTGCGTGTGTTATTTTCCTTCATCCCCTTTTCCATAAAAAAAAACAAAAAAAACAAAAACAAAAAAAAAAAAAATCTTTTACAAAAAGCAAAAAAATATATTTTTCTAGAAGTTACCTTCACACTACTCGCACTCTACCTGCACATAGAGTTAGAACCCGGGAGTGTACTGACGGCATCGCGGACAGTGACGTGTTTCGCTTACGCTTGAGCGCCTAAAGTCCTCCTAGCCTGTGAGTCAGCCAACACTTGTCCGTGACACACTTTTTACCGTGACCGGTTGGTTTTTGGCAAAATACTTTTCAAAACATTTTTCAAACTCGACTTTCAAAATTTTCTCACAAAGTCCGAGTCATGCTTCGTCTCCAAAAAATCTTGGCATACTCTCCCTCTTCATGTCGGAATTACGACATAATTCAAACGTAAGTACACGTTAAGACCTCTACATATCTCAACATAGGTACATATCGATTTCTCGACTTGGCTTCGTAAGAAGTCATGACGCGTTCTCGACATGTGTCAACGCGGGACCATGTCGAATTCTTAACGCATACTAACAAGAGTTATGCCGAAATTTCGCCACTAAGTGACGAGAGGCCATGCCGGATTTTTCAACTCGAAATGAGGAGAGGTCATGCCCAATTCTTCCAGGGTTTTACCTGCAAATTGCGGTCTCGTACATTCAAATGTACTTTTGACCCTCTCTCCTCTCGAGTCTAGACGTTGACTTGGACTTGGTTTTGAAAACCCCGAGTTTGACTTGTTTTGGCTCGTATGCCCATAGGTTCGTTCTCCCTTTCGATTGGTGGGTTCCACGTGCCCTATATGACCTCTGTCGGGATTGTCCGTCCCGGGAGTGCAATACCGGCGGAACCCACTAGTCCAGGAACAGTGTAGAATGCGAAAAAGAAGGTGTCCCCCTTTTCCAACCATTCTTAGGATTAATAATAAAAAAAAAGAAATGAAAAGAAAAAAAAAACAAAAGGATGTTGCATGAGTCCATCTCCTTCCGTCCTCCCTCTCCCATACAATCTCAAGGTTCTCTCCTCCGCCACCTTACAAATCACCCCTTCGCCTCTACAGCTACGGCAAGTTGGGTGTGCGCTCTCGTTCCCGGCGCTCATTGGTCTATATTCCCGAGGCGGCAGCAGTTCAAACGCCCGAGTGATTGTCCCTCTGATCCAGAATCCGAGATGTCTGGTGCAGAGAATGTGGTAGCTAGCCAGCCTGGAGTTTCTCCATTTGAAGACAGAGAAGTCAATCAGTCCTCGTAGGATCTAGAATGTCCGCTGTCGGACATGAGTCTGTCGAGTCCACTTTGGACCAATTTTTGCTTTGCAATAATAAAAATCTTTGTTTCTCTTCTTGCTAGACTCGAGACATCACTAGCACACCCACATTACACTTAATTGAAATGGTCTTATCATAGATGATCACTTGTGCTGCTCAACCACTAATGCTTCGAAATGACTCATGTCTAAATTAATCGGAGTGAGAAAATCAGTTGATATCCTTCTCAAATTGGGGCTTACCAACTCCCCATCTTGCATCTCATATGCTCACATTTCTTTCATCATCCTCATCATCTCGTTGCTCGATGAATTTGCATGAATCTTCCTCAATTAAAGCTTAAGCAAGCAATGAAGACTTAATTTCGTTTAGTTCATCCGGTAAGGATTGCGGTTGAAACCCTGTTTAGCCATCACCTTCGCTCCTTATTGAGAGAAGTCCAAGCAACGCCAAAGAAGTTAGCTTCGAGAGTCGGCGATGCATAAAATACTCAAGTCGTGAAGGAAGGAAATATAATCCTCAATTCCTCAAAGAGGCCTTCCAAATTGTCAAAAGAAGGATTTTAAATCCTCACAATCTCAGATAGAGTCCTCATCTCCTCAAAGAGGCCATCCCAAATCATCAAAAGAAGGACTTTAGATCCTCACCATTCAAAAAAAAAAAAAAAAAAAGAAGGATTTTAAATCCTCACAATTCAAAGTCATCCTCTCGATTTTAGAGGATATCACCATTTCCTTAACCAATCCCAAGCCATCCTCTCAATTTTAGAGGATATTTCCTTGCCTTTGGCCAAAGTCAAAAATTTGACCTCTCATTCTTAGAGGCAATCAATTTCCTTACCTTAGAAATTCCAAACACATCACTAAAAAGCCAACCTCTCATCTTTAGAGGTTCAGTCAGCAAAAGGCCCAGCCGACCTCTCATCTTAAGAGGTCATCCATTTCCAAAATTACCCGATGGCCGATCGAAGCCTGGAAACCCAGCTACAGTCCCTACCGGATAGTAATTTCATTCCAATATCCTCGAGGTCTGAATCAAATTAATGCTTCATTGCTTGCTCAAATTGGAATCTAATCCATCTTGGCTTGAAGCCATCAATCAAAGATTGTGCAAATTCAATCCTTCCCTTCGACACTTCATGTGAGCATATTTCACTTCTCCTCCGCAAACACTTGCCGTGGATGTCCCACTGGGGCTTCGCATCCGTGTCTTTCATCGACACTCCAGGAGGACATGCTTTCCAATCCTCCAATCCTCGGAAAAATCCTCAAAGGTCCTCAGATCCTCGAATTTCAACATTCGTTCTCTTTTCAATCGGGACTCGCCCGAACTACGGCGACCTGAGCTCCTCATCATGGAGGGGAACGTAGGCAACCATAATTGGTCCGGTCGAAATCACAAACAAATCTTAGAAAATTCGGTCTCCTCAAGGGCCGTCCCTATAGACTTTCCATCCTTCCGAGTTTGATTCTCGATAACAGTTGATTTTCTCCTCAGGATTAATCAAAATATTTGTTCATATCAGGATTAGTGTTTGAATAACCCGAACATCAATAAAGGGTTTTAAGCAGCCTTGTGATCATCACGAATAAGACAAGTTTTCAAGTGTCTCGACAAGTCTTCTCTTTCTACATCATAGGAAGATAGAGCCAAACAATGTTTCAGTCAGCAGGGGCTTCCATACACTTTTTCACACCTTGCAATGTTTATACTCTCTCAAAAGAGTCAAACCCAAAAGCGAGTGTCATACACAGAATCGGGATCTATTCCCACCTTCGAAAAATGTGCCCCTGCACATATACATTTCCGAGTCTTGTCCAGCGACTGATTGACTGCGGTATGAAACGACGAGTCGCCTCCTCGGCCACAAGACGACTCTGTCTGCAATAGGGATGCATTGAATCTCTCCAAGCTGGGGCTTTGCTATACTGTCCTCTCAAGCTCTCCTTACCAGACTCCCTCCGGGTTTGCCTCGCATCATCAACTGGGGCTTCGCCTAGTCATCCCTTCTTCAAAGTCGGGATCATTCTCTGCACTTTCTCTGCTGCTTGCTGCCTCAGGCGCGCGACACACCTTGTCCTTACCAGCAACAATCAACCTACTGTCATCTGCACTCCCGGGAGCATCCCCGACTTGTCTAGCTGCACCATCCATACACCATCACTCATACATTTCCCCACCTCATGGGAGAGGGTCCAACCCATACAACATCATATACACATTCACCCCATCATAAATCCATCATAGCATAATTGCTCCATACATATCCGCTTGTCAAGCCTTGCAAAAAACCTCACTTCCCTTCCATCCCCAGCTGAGATGGACTTGTGCAACAAAAGGTTAATAATGCATAAGCAGAATTTCAATAATCGAATAAAATGCAAAATGCCTAGAGTTTTATATTTTTCCCCACAGGGTACAATAATCAGGTGATCATAATCTGATCATGGGGATTGCTCCTCAAATCACAATCTGGACGAAGAGTTCAAACCTTGCAAGTGGCACTTTTTTGCCTTCATCATCAGTCTCTTCTTCAGACTTATAAACATCATCTGAAAGAGCCTCAGCTACCTCAGTCTCCAAGCAGTGCTCGTCGAAAAGAGTTTTAACTGCTTCAATCTCCAAGCATTAGGGCTTTTTAGCCTCATCTTCGAAAAGCCCGTTCTTAAGGGCAAACCATCATCAAGAGCCCGTTCTTATGGGCTAGTCATCTTCAAGAGCCCATTCTCAAGGGCAAACCATCTCCAAAAGCCCGTTCTCAAGGGCAAACCATCTTCAAAAGCCCGTCCTCATGGGCAGCTCATCATCAAAAAGCCCGTTTTCACGGGCAGATCATCTCAAAAAGCCCGTTCTCATGGGCGAATCATCAAAGCATGTTCCACACAGCGAATTATCTCCAAGAGCCCATTCTCAAGGGCAAACCATCTCCAAGAGCCTATTCTCAAGGGCCCTTCACCATCAAGAGCCCATTTTCAAGGGCAAACCATCCCCAAGAGCCCATTCTCAAGGGCGCGTCATCATCAAGAGCCCGTTCTCATGGGCAGATCATTATCAAGAGCCTGTTCTCATGGGAAGATCCTCATTCAAAATCCATCCTCATAGGCAGACCTTCAAATAGGCAGACCTTCAAAGAGCCCGTTCCCATGGGCAAATCATCTCAAAAAGCCCGTTCTCATGGGCAAATCTTCACCAAAAGCCCTTTCTCATGGGCACGTCTTCATCAAAACCTGCCACACCGGCACGTCTTCATACGAGTCTTCATGAGTGGACGGAAGATCATCCACGAAAGACTGTCCCTTGCACGGCGAACCATCCAGACCAAGAATCAGCGGGTCCAACCCCCAAGACAAAAAATCATTGGGTCCACCCCTCTTGTCAAAAATTCTCGGGTCCGTACCCTCCACAACCATCAGTCGTAACATCAATCCCTCCGGAAGCTACAGGTAAGCACAGCACAGGTATGAAAGCATATCTTAGTCAACTACTTTTCTAAAAGGCATTAGCAAAATCGCGGGTGACTCCCAAAGAAAAAAAAGTCATATTCGCGGGTGACTCCCAAAGAAAAAAGTCATATTCGCGGGTGACTCCCAAAGAAAAAAGTCATATTCGCGACTCCCAAAGAAAAAAGTCATAATCGCGGGTGACTCCCAAAGAAAAAGTCATATTCGCGCGTGACTCCCAAAGAAAAAATCATATTCGCGGGTGACTCCCAAAGAAAAAGGTCATAATCGCGGGTGACTCCCAAAGAAAAAAGTCAAAATCGCGGGTGACTCCCAAAGAAAAAAGTCAAATTCGCGGGTGACCCCCATCAAAACAGTCAAATTTGCGGGTGACTCCCAAAGAAAAAAGTCAAATCATCAGGGTGACTCCCCATCAAAACAGTCAAAATCGCGGGTGACTCCCAAAGAAAAAGTAAAAATCGCGAGTGACTCCCAAAGAAAAAGTCAAATTCGCGGGCGACTTCCCAAAAAAAAATAGTCAAATCCTTGGGTGACCCCCATCAAAACAGTCGAATCCTTGGGTGACTCCCAAAAACAGTCAAATTCGCGGGTGACTCCCCATCAAAACAGTCAAAATCGCGGGTGACTCCCAAAGAAAAAGTCAAAATCGCGGGTGACTCCCAAAGAAAACAGTCGAATTCGCGGGTGACTCCCACAGAAAAACAGTCAAATCTTCGGGGTGACTCCCCTTGGAACAGTCAATCTCGGGTGCAAACACCCATCTTCGGGGTGACTCCCCTTGGAACAGTCAATCTCGGGTACAAACGCCCATCTTCGGGGTGACTCCCCATTCAACAGTCAATCTTGGGTACAAACGCCCATCTTCGGGTTGACTCCCCTTGGAACAGTCAATCTCGGGTACAAACGCCCATCTTCGGGGTGACTCCCCATTCAACAGTCAATCTCGGGTGCAAACGCCCATCTTCGGGGTGACTCCCCATTCAACAGTCAATCTTGGGTACAAACGCCCATATTCGGGGTGACTCCCCTTGGAATAGTCAATCTCGGGTGCAAACACCCATATTCGGGGTGACTCCCCTCATACACAGTCAATCTCGGGTGCAAACACCCATCTTCGGGGTGACTCTCATTGGAACAGTCAATCTCGGGTGCAAACACCCATCTACGGGGTGACTCCCCTTGGAACAGTCAATCTCGGGTGCAAACACCCATCTTCGGGGTGACCCCCCCTTTGAACAGTCAATCTCGGGTGCAAACACCCATCTTCGGGGTGACTCCCCTTTGAACAGTCAATCTCGGGTGCAAACACCCACCTTCGGGGTGACTCCCATTGGAACAGTCAATCTCGGGTGCAAACACCCATCTCCGGGGTGACTCCCCTTGGAACAGTCAATCTCGGGTACAAACGCCCATCTTCGGGGTGACTCCCCATTCAACAGTCAATCTTGGGTACGAACGCCCATTTTCGGGGTGACTCCCCATTCAACAGTCAATCTCGGGTGCAAAAGCCCATCTTCGGGGTGACTCCCCTTAACAGTCAATCTCGGGTGCAAACACCCATCTCCGGGGTGACTCCCCTTAACAGTCAATCTCGGGTGCAAACACCCATCTCCGGGGTGACTCCCCTTGGAACAGTCCATTTCGGGTACAAACACCCATCTCCAGGGTGACCCCCCTTAACAGTCAATCTCGGGTGCAAACACCCATCTTCGGGGTGACCCCCCTTAACAGTCAATCTCGGGTGCAAACACCCATCTTCGGGGTGACTCCCCTCAGACAAAGTCAATCTCGGGTGCAAACACCCATCTTCGAGGTGACTCCCCCCTTCACAGTCAATCTCGGGTGCAAACACCCATCTTCGGGGTGACCCTCCTTGGAACAGTCAATCTTCGGGGTGACTCCCCTTGGAACAGTCACTTTCGGGTACAAAGCCCGTGGCCTTTCATTGGCACGTCCACCTTTGTTGAACTACGACTCGGCTTGATTCCCCCACGGGATACGTAGGAATCCTTTCCACAAAAGGTCCAGCCACTTGACCATCTTGGTCATCTCTTTCCCCGCCGTTCGTGTTCGGCTCGGGATTCTCATTTTTATCGACGACCCCACTTCCCGTGGAAGTGACATCGCCGAGGGGCTCTGTGAGTACCCCGACCCGAACTCGTGTTTTTGGGTATGCTTTCTTTTTTTGGGCTCATTTAATTTTGGGCTCATTATTTTTATTAATTAGTTTTGGGCCTTATTCACTTCGACCCATTTTGTCTGAAAACGACCGGTGTCATACGACACCCAAATTCATTCCAAAACAATAATAAATAGGGATAATATCCCATTTGTAAGAGAGAGACACACGGACAAAAGTGGAGAAACTCAATAGCTTTCTCCCTAAGCTACTCTCTCTCTCTCACTTCTCTCTCTCTCTCTCTCTAAACGGGAATAAGCAGAGCTCCCCTCCCCGGAATGGTCTTCTTCCTCCAACAACAACAACAATGGCTACCTAAATCGCCATCACCACCATTTAATCCTAAATCTCCCTCAACCATCTAAACCAGTTCTGGGCTTTCCAAACCAATCTCCCCACCGCAAACTCTCAAATCGACCGGAGTTCCTTCACATCCAAACCAACCCGCCGGCGATAACCATTCCTTCCTCGCTAAACCCCTTCGCCGGCGGTCACCCATTACCTCTCTAATCGCCATTGTTCCTCACCGGCCTTCACCACATCCAAGTCAGCCGGCGACGCCTTCTCCCCTGTGCTAAAACCAGTGCACCGGCAACCCAAGCCACCATTCTCGGCCAAGCACATCACCGAACTCCCTCACTTCCAAAATCAGTTCACCGGTGGTCCAAATCCTCCGACGCCATCTCTCCCTGTTTCCGGAGCTTGAGCCGTCTCCACCACCGTCCGCCTTTCCTTCCAGTCCTTGGCTACATATTTGCAACTACAAATATTCTCAGTCTGAGCTTGGCCGGAAGCCTATTGAAGACTCTCTATACCAACGGGGTATAGAGAGGTGTGGATCTACGAGGGTAACGAACCCTAACCTTCTCTCTCCCTGTTTTATGCAATTGCTATTATTGAGTTGCTGCTTGATCTGGGATTTGGTTGACAATGTTTTATTTTAGTGTTTGAATGTTTTATTCATTCTCTTGATAATGCATTTTGGGTCATTCGTTGATCTGTAGTCATATGTTGCTCTGCCTTGGAGTTTACTGGTGATAAGCATGTATTGATTCTGAATATGGTGTTTGGTTTACACATATTGCTCAGTTCATGTTATTTGAGCTTTAATATATTAAGATGAGTGTGAATCATCTATATTCACACTCATCTGAGTGTGGATCCCTTCCCCGTGGTTTCTGAATGTGTTGAATCATTTCTGTTGAGTTAGGAAGCAAGGGTTCTTTGATTTGTGACCCGAGAGATGTGATCATTCACATTGGGTCACTAAAACCCCATGACCTTCCCACAATACTCTTTTGATTTCAGCCTCTTCATTATTACAGTTTACCCCTTTGTTTGAGTTAGGAGGTGATGACCCATCATTCATATTTGGCCATCAACGCCATATGATCCTCCCACAATATTCATGTATTGCTATCGTTGCTTGAGTTAGGAAGCGAGGGTTCTTTAATTGTGACCCAAGAAATGTGATCATTCACATTGGGTCACTGAAACCCCATGACCTTCCCATAATACTCTTTATCTCATTATCTTCATTATTCTAGTTAGCTTCTTAGCTTTAGAATGATATTGGTGGCATGACCACTCTCTTTTGTAAGAGACAGTCTGAGCATGGCTCCTTGTGTCATACGACATCCACGCTCCTGGGTAATCCTGTGTCCTGTGACACCCAAGGCCTTGAGCAGCCATGTGTCGTATGACACCCGTGGCCCTGGACAGACTGCCTCAACCCATTGCCTTGTAATTCATTTTCATTAATTAATTGTAAGTGGGATGTGGCCTCTCACAGTAAAAGGCTCACAAGATGTAATCCCTCATTCTGATTAATAAAGCAAAGCATCAAATGCATTTTATTACATATATCGTCTCACACAATTGCACACACGTTTGAATGATTTGAATGTTGAACATAGAAAGACTCATCTACGGACGAGACATGTTGGGTGAACTCTCAAGTTCTTCCCAACACGTAACCTGACCCCCGGACCCATATTCTCTTTAAAGGTTTTTCGATGTTTTCCTTAAAAACGGCGTGGCGACTCCCATAAGATAAATTCATAGTTATCTTTTACATTTAATATTCAGCGAGCGTTCATTCACATGTTGGTTCCCACTTTCCCAGTGGGTTGGTTCGAGTGCGAGGTTTTTCCTTGAGTACCAGATTGCCTTCCCTGATTTCTCAGGACTTGACTTTCTTGTCGAAAGCTCCGGCCATTCTGCTTTGGTAGGCTCGAATGTGCTCCATGGCCTTTAGTCGGCGTTCGTCTAACAGAGCCAGTTCATCGTGTCGGCTTCGGAGCCATTCAACTTCGTTGATCTCGTTTTCTAGAAGCACTCGGAGTGAGGGAATTTCCAATTCAACGGGCAGTACTGCTTCCATCCCGTATGTCAGGGCGAATGGAGTTTCTCCCGTGGCTATTCTGACTGATGTTCGGTAGCCCCAAAGTGCAAGGTGCAGCTTCTTGTGCATGTAGGGAGAAGACTTGTGGCCTGTAGGGAGAAGACTTGTGGTGTGTGATCTTGAATTCGGCCAGCAGCCTGTCGCATTCTCCTTCGAAGTGGGACCCGTTGTCTGATATGACCTCATTCAGGATGCCGTATCAGTATAGGATGTTTTCCTCGAGAAAATGTGCGACCTTCTTGGAAGTGAGTACTTTGTATGACTTGGGTTCGACCCATTTTGTGAAGTAGTCGATGGCTACCAAGAGGAATTCGTGGCCGTTGCTGCCTGGCAGAGCGATCTTCCCGATAACGTCAATTCTCTAAGTGGCAAAGGGCCAGGGAGTAGTCATGCAGTAGAGATAGTGAGGAGGTAGATGATTGAGGTTGGAGAATCGTTGGCACTTGTCGCAGCTTCGGACAAAGTGGATGCAGTTTGCCTCCATGGAGATCTAATAGTAGCCCATTCGAAGAATGATCTGCATCAGGCCTCTGGCGTTCATGTGGGGGCCGCAAGCCCCATTTTGGACTTCGTTCATGAGCTCATTTACTTTTTCCTGGCTGATGCAACATAGGAGCGGTCCTTGGTAGCGCTTTTTGTAGAGCATGTCTCGAAGAATGACAAAGTGAGAGGCGAGGCATTTTAGGGCCATGATGCTCTTGGCTTTGACTCCTTCTTTGCATTGACCTTCCTCGTTCATGAAGGCGGTTTCCCAGTTCTTAAGCTATTGGAAGATCTGATTGACGCGCTGTGCTGGCGAAGAGGCTTCTGACGTGCGTCTCTTTGGCTCTTCAGCATTTCCCAAATTCACTGTGATTAAAACCTTCTCGACAGCTTAGGCCAGGTTTTTCTCTCGCTTGACAACATGCTTAAATGTTCGTTTAATGCATTGTTCAATTAATGTGTCTGCTTCTTTATTAGATGAATAGTTATTAACTGTTTGTGTTTTAGTAAACTCATCATTTTGTTAAAGATGCAATGGAAGGATATCTAGAAAGGTCGGACCTTTTATTGAAAGCGTAGAGAAGATACATTGTTGATTACGGACTTACAATCTTTCGGCGTAGAGCCATCAGATGACTCGAAAGACATGAATTCACAGACAACATGACTCGAAGCTAGACTCTAGGCGACGAGGGATTGGACCAGGCTTCATTGCTCTTTGTGGGCTGTAGGTCTAGAGAGGGTGGTGATGGCTTTGGTGGCCATTCTTTAGTAGATGCGGTTCTCGGAGGATGGCTTGCCTGCGGTTTGACTTCAAACCAGATCGCGGAGGTTTTAGGTTGCTCCTTTGATGGTGTCCCTCCATTGGTGTTGCTACCAGATCTCGAGGGGCCTTGATGATAGAAGTCATGGAGAGCTTCTTCCAGGAGGGCGAAGCATTCGCTGATTCGGAGTTGATTCTTGCTGATGTTGATTATCTTCATAGAATCTGCTTCCTTATCTGAGATCTTTGCTTGGATGACATTCACGATGTCTGAATTGAGGGGGCATGCTATCTCTCCTTCTCTGATTAGACTTTGGAGGAGGTTGCGCCATTGTTCTTCCAGGTCAGATACCGGGATGTTGAATTGGACTATACTGTGATGGCTGTCCCCGTGAGATCCGAGCGTGTCGGCAAGAGGTTTGTCCTGCACTTGCGGGTCGGTGATGAGCCAGCTTTCCTCAGGAGGATTTTCGGCAAATTATGAGTCTACTTCTCGGTCAAGTTCCATATGGGAGTCTATCTCTTGATCTTCTTTCATGCATTCTTCGTAGTCGCACAATTCAGCGTTGTCGTCTTGGCCCATGAGTTCTTCGATCTCTAGCTCATCACGGCTTAGAGCGTGGATGTAGGGATCTATTTCGTAGCGGGTCATGACTGGAGACTTGCCTGCAGAGGAATATTCGGTCATGTCGGGACCTTCTTCTAGGTCATAGCTTGCTGGCCAAGCGCTTTCCATCATGCTGCTCCCACAGATTACTTCGAGGTTTCCGTTGGCGTTGATGAATTTCACATATTGGTGAAGAGTAGATGATACTGCTCTCATCTGGTGCAGCCAAGGTCTTCCCAGCGGGGCGAAGAAGGTTGAGTTGATTTCCATAACTTGGAATTCTACTGACTCCAGTTGTTTGTTGAATTGGATCCTCAGATTGATTATTACTCCTACGACAGGGCATGGAGTGGAGTCGTAAGCTCGGATTATCCGAGGCGAAGGTCACATCAGGGAGCGGTTGACACGGAGCCGTTTTATTGTGCACAGGGCAATGATGTTGAAGGCGGAGCCATTGTCGAACAAGACATTTGGGAGGTAGAACCTCTCTATCTTTATGAGGATGAGGAGGGCCTCGTTATTTTTGTTTTCACATATCGGTAAGTCTGCGTCTGTGAAGGTTAGACCGCTTCCGGTGTTGCTGTTTGATTCAGTCTCCTCCGGGGAGCGTTCGATCCATCCATTGGTGTGTTTCGATCGTGGCAGAGATCGTAGGGAGACAGTCATCCTCGGATTTCCCTGTCTAGATTTCCGGTCACGGGAGCGTTTGACTCTGGTTTCGCATTCCCAGTCGTAGCGGGATAGTATGTTGACGGTTTCAGAGATAGTAGGGGACTTACTCTTGCATGGAGTCTCGCTGAAGGCTATCATGTTCACCCTGTCGTTCCAGGGGAACGGATTTCCGATTGTGTTGGGGCCACGGGGGCGTTCCAACTTTCCTTCTTCGATGAGCCCCTGGACCACTTGCTTTAGCATGAAGCAATTGTCGGTGGTGTGACCGGGGTAGTTGTGGAAGGCACAGTGCTTGCTTATATCCATGTTGGGTTTGAGAGTCTTTGGTTGGAAATTCTTGAGAGGCTTGAGGAGATTCCGCTTTACCAGTGCTTCGAATACTTGGCCCAGAGGCATTTCGAGGTTGTCAAAATGCTGGAACTGTGGTATGCGGGGGGATTGTTGTTCCTCGGGGGTGCTTGATCGCGGTTTACTTGAGCTCCGTTTTGGATGTAGTGGACGGTTCCGGCTGTTTCCTTTCCTTTGTTTGGGACAGGTGCTGGATTTGACAGGTTTACCCAATAGCGGTAAGACGAAGCAGGGGTCGCTGTTGTCTTCTAGAGACTTAGGGTCTTTTCGAACTTGGTTCCGGCGTTGACCATGGCACGGAGGTCTTGATAGAATTGATGGCTGATCAAGGTCCTCAGAGATGGTTTGAGGTAGGAATGGAAAATGTCCATTTGCTCCTCCTTGGAAAGCGAATCCATTATCTCGCTTAGTTTCCAGTTCCATCTTTTGTAGAACTCACCCATAGGCTCGTCGTCCTTTTGTTCGGTGATCATGGCGGTTGGTTTCCCATTCGAGGTTGGCGCGGTACTTCTCCAGGAAGATTTCGCTGATTTGATCCCACGTGGAGCGGTTTTCAGCCTTAACGCTGTGGATGTGAGGGAAGAATGCTGGAAGTGATCCACCATTTGTTGAGAGGTTGCCCCTTTGGCTCTCATACCCAAGCATAGGTGTCGATGTGGGTTTTTGGGCATTCTGTACCGTCAAACTTTTCCATTTTCGGCATTTTGAATTTCGGAGGAAGCGGGACCACCTTGTTTGGATCAGTGGGCATGAAGGAGTCCTTCCGAGAGTTGAGCAGTTTGTCTTGCATGTCCTTCATTTGTTCGACCAGCCAAGCCATGTGAGGGTCAGTAGGCTGAGGCAGGTTACCATTTTCAGGGATGGAAATCAAAGATGGAGGTGGATTGGCTGATGGGATCGCCATTCGGGAGTCTTGGGGAGGTAGTTGAGTGTATACCATCTCGTATCTCGGATTGTTGAAATTAAGGGCGTAGTTGCCAGGACCGACAAGGGTTGTGTTTGGGAATTGGGGAAATGTTTCATTAGCCCCAAGTGGCAGACCAGCGGGTGGTAGGTTTGAAATGTCGGGATATCCGCTTGGGATATCTGTCCCGGGTAAACATTGGGATTTTTGGTTATGGCTGCGAGGCTCGTATAGCGGCAGAGGATTGAATCCTGGGGATACCGAGATGCATTGGGATCTGGCGGAGCAGGCACGTATGTGTGTTATTGATATTGAGCTTGTGGCGTAGGGCCGGGAAACTGATTGTACTGAGGCGGGCAGATCGAAGCTGCTTGACTGATGCCCGAGTGAAGCTTTAGGCGAGAGCTGCTTTACGTTGCTGGGATCTTGTAGCTTGGCGGAGGCGGGACCTACTGATAGCTTTGAGAGACCGGGGGAGTCGGTATTTCTTCGTCTTCTATGAGAATGAAAGTCCCATCTGTTTGGGGAACGGCCACTGCTCCGCGGCGGCCTTTGGGGGAAATAGTGGAGCGAATGGTGTTGTTCAAGATTCTCAGGTTAATGTTCTTGATGGGGGAAATGTTAGTCACATTGAGCAGCCTTTGGGTTCGGCTGCTACTCCGTTGGATGTGGAAGAGGAAGCTTCTAAAGTTGAAAAGGTTTTGAAACCAATTCTCAAAAATAGAGTGTCTTTTATAAATGAGGCTTTAAAGCCGAAACCTATTTCTTCAATTCTCTCTAAAATTGTTGTTGATGAGGTGGCTAGGTTTCTCTTAAGGTGCCAACAGCTCCTTCTAGGCTTCCTGTTAGGGGATCCGTGATTGGGGCAGATTGTGGGGATGCTTCGGTTTCAATGGTTAATGTAGCTGCTGGTTTCCCTAGTGATGGCAACGTAGTGACTGTTCAAGAAGACATGACTGATGAAAAAAATGGTGTTGTTGCTGCTCCTATGGAAAACTATGCGGCTGCTCATGTCCCTATTTCCGAGGATACTATGGGTGTGGGCTCGGATTTGGCTGCCCATATGGGTGTTGGTTCGGCTATGGTTGTTTTAATGTCAATGCTCCTCCGAACGATGAAGAGGCTATAATGCGCAACATCGCTCGATATAGGGAGTCCCATCCTCCCCAACCTTTCGTGGCAGTGGAACCAATCTCTCCAGAGCGTTTTTCGGCTTCAAGGGCCCCATATTCATTTGTTACTGATATGGCTGGCTATACTCCTTTTACTCCGTCTCACAAAAAGAATACAAATGCTGATGGTTTCACAATGGTCTCTTCTAGAAAATGGCGTGGAAGGTCGGCTTCTCCTCCTGATAATTTTGTTTGATGGGTTTTGGTTCTCCCCTTTACCCTTTGATAGCTTAGGGTTTAGTTTCCCCCTTCCTATTGTTTTGGGGCGGTCCATATGGACTTGCACCCCTCCCCTTAGCTTTCTTGTTTTTATTGTTGGCTTTAAGCCCCACATTGTAGGCCTTCTATGGAGGATTCCCGGATTGCTTTTTCAAAATTTCAATTGCGGGGATCATACAAATTGGGTCATCTTGATGCAAAGCACCTTCTTATTCAGTTGACAACAGAAGAAGATTACCAGCGGCTATGGATGAAGGAAGTATGGTACGTTACTAAGTACCCTATGCGAACTTTGGCATGGTCTCCATCCTGGCGACCTGAACAGGAGTCTCCGATAGTCCCTGTATGGGTAGGGCTTCCTGGGCTCCCAATTCATCTTTTCAACAGGTCAGTTATTTTTTCTTTGGCCAAAGCTATTGGCACCCCTTTATCTCTTGACAAACCAACAGCGGAATTAACGAGACCTAGTATTGCAAAGGTTTTAATTCAGGTTGATGTTACCAAAAGACTTCCGCATGAGGTCTTCATAGATTGTGGGGATTTCATTCCTAGTTTTTATCAAAAAGTTGAGTACGACAATTTGCCTAAGTATTGTAAGCATTGCTCTAAGCTTGGACATGATGTTGGTTCATGTAAGCGTGCTAACCCTGGCCTTGGTAAGAAAGTTGAGGACATGAAGCATCAACAGAAGGATGCGGAGGTTAAAGATCAAGAAAAGCCCAAAGGTAGTATACAAAAGGTCTACAAGGAGGTGGCTGATTCTTCTAAAAAGGGTAGTGATAATCAGATTGGGGGGTTTTCAATCCCTATTTCTGATCCTGAGAATCCTTTTGTGGTTGAAGATAGTGAACCTAATATTGCTCAGGTGGAGGACCAAGCCGAAAAGGCTATTTTAAAAATGTGGTCGTTTCATCGTCATCTCATGGAAGTACTTCTAATGGCAAAACGCTTACCCAAGCTTACGATCGGGAGGTTAATGTTCTTGATGGGGCTCAATTGGATGTGGAAGCTTCTAATGTTTTGAAGCCGAATCTTAAAAAGAGTGTGTCTTTTGTGAAGGTTTCTTCCTACATTTACAAATGAGGCATCAAAGCCGAAACCTATTTCGTCAATTCTCTCCAAAATTGTTGTTGATGAGGTGGCTAAGGTCGCTCTTAAGGTGCCAAATGCTCCTTCTAAGCTTCCAGTTAGGGGCTCCGTAATTGGTGCGGCGTGGGGTTACTTCGTGAGGTTAATGTTGATGCTTGAACCTAGTAATGGCAACGTTGTAGTTTGTGGAAAATAATGGTGTTATTCTTCGCCTGTAGAAGAATCTTTGGGTGTGGGCTCGGTTTTGGGCTGTTCAAATGGGTAATGTCAATGCTCCTCCGAATGATGAAGAGGCTATAATGCGCAACATTGCTCGATATAGAGAGTCCCATCCTCCCCAACCTTATGTGGCCGTGGAATCATTCTCTCCCGAGCGTTTTTGCCGCAAGGGCCCCTTATTCTTTTGTCACCGATATGGCCGGTTATACTCCATTTATTCCTTCTCACAAAAAGAATAAAAATGATGATGGATTCACAATGGTCGCTCCTAGAAAATGGCGTGGAAGGTCGGCTTCTCCTCCTAATAATTCGATTGATGGGTTTTGGTTCTCCCCTTTTCCCTTTGATAGTTTAGGGCTTAGTTTCCCCTCCCTTTTGTTTTGGGGCGGTCCATTTGGACTTGCACCCCTCCCCTTAGCTTTCTTGTTTTTATTGTAGGCTTTAAGCCACACCTTGTATTTTTCTTTCTATTTCCGGTGGTTAGGTTTTATGTCCCCCACCGTGCTTTGTGCTTTTATTTTATTTATAAAATCTAGGGAGCTACGTCTCCTTTCGTTGAAAAAAAAAAATCTAGGCTTGCCGCTCTTCCCGGAGCTTCTTAAGAGTTTCGAAGGCTCGCGCACCTCCTCCATTGTCTGGAGGTTTCTCAGTGGCGGGGTTCCGTTTCCCTTACTGTTATCTGTTGATCCCGCCTTGGGGGAGTAGTGGACTGTTCGGACCGCTGAATCGGAAGGCATCGGACCTTTTAACTTCGATGCGAACAGGCGGCTCCGGGTACTCTCAACCACTCTCGGTTTCTTGGAGGGGTGACGGGTAAGGTTTAGACATGGGAAGTCCTTTTTTGGAAAAAGGGGGGAAAGCTCATGTGACTTGCAGTTTCCTCTTTATTTATTTATTATGTTTTTTTTTGTTGTTTTAATCTACTTAAAACAGTGTTTTCTCAGAATCCTAAGTTGGTTAGAAAAGATTGCTCTTCTTTTTCGCAACTATGCTAGATCCTGGGTCAGTGGAGACCATTTGTGCGGCTATAAGCCCTCATTTTGTACCTGTATTTTGACATCCCGGGGTGGACAGCCCCGGACGAGGGTCCTATAGGGTAAGCGGTTTCCACCGGCCTGAAATAAAAATCGAACCTAAGGACCGAGCTTGTCATGTTCGTTTTAATGCGTTGGCCATGTGAATAGTGAGCAGAGCCGGCACCTGAGTCAAGATCTGGTCGAGAGTTCGGCATGACCTCTCTACCTTGCTTACGTAAGGGATCTGTGACATTAGGCGTTGGCTAGGTCATATTGTCATGGCTGACGTATTAAAGGCTTGATGACATGGTGTTATGTGGGCATGGATGTATATCCGGGATGGAACATCGTATGGGTGTAGCTTCGGAAATCAAGATCTGGTCAAGATTTTAGCATGCCCTTTCATCGTCTTGCTTGCGCAAGGGATCTTGAGTTCCGAGCTTCGGCCCAGAAAAATGGCCGGCATGGTATATGTATCCAGGCTGTATGACATGGACTGGGTAAAAAGTAAAAACCAACCGAGTCTGGACAGAGTGTCACGCAAGCGTGCAGGGTTGACACTGGCTAGGATGGGATGTTTGGAATGATCTCGTGCGCGTTAAAGAGGCGTTGGAAGGCCAAACGAACTGCAACTGAGACCACCCCGGGTTAAGGGTTGTAGTCTGCAGTGTATCCGAGGCAGAAAGTGCGCGTAGCGTGCGGTGTATCGAGGCAGCAGTGCGAGTAGTGTGCGGTCACTAAAATTCTTTTTCTGAGTAAAACAAAAGTTTTTGAAGAATTTTAAATGTATGTACACAGATGTATATTGATGCATTTTTTTGTATTTTTATTTTTTTTGTAAATAAAAAAGTAAAGCACATGCACACACACAACAATTAAAGAAAGGGGTAAAATGAAAGTTTGATCCTCATCATCATTTTAAAAATCTTTTATTTTTGTTTAAAAGTTTTTAAAACAAAATAATCCCCAGCGGAGTCGCCAACTAAAATTACCCGGATCCGGCTCGCGCGCAGGCCCCGACACTCGCATCGTTGGTCGAGGAGGTGTCTCGCTGCGTTTTGTTCGTAGAGTCGCCACGCCATTTTGATTTAGCCCAAAACATTGAGAAAAGGCTTAGTTTAAAAACTGTTGTTATGTGATGAGATTTTTGAGTTCGGAGATCAGATTACTCCTAGGGAAGGGCATAGTAAATGCACACCCGAGTCGCCTCATAAAGACAAGTCTTTCGGTACCCCTTCTTTCTTTAAAAGTTGAGTGTGGGTGTGTGTGTGTGTATGTGCTTTTTAAAAATGCATGTTGTATGTAATTTCTAAATCGTACGCTATGTATTGAAATATATTGAAATAGTGTTGGAAGGAAGCCTTACCAATGTTGGTTCGTGTCTATCTTCTGCTGGGGAATAATGTTTGAGTGTTGAATAGTGTTCCGGGACGGACCGGGATGGCGTCGGGATGTGCCGGTGTCTGCGGACAGAGCTTCGGCGTGCCTCGGGATTGTCAGGTGTGTACTCGGGCAAAGTTTCATCGTGCGTTTGGGATCGCAGGGATTGTCGACTGGACTCAGGCAGAGGTTCATCGTGCGTTGGGATCGTCGGTTGCCCTTGGAAAGGGCCGGGACACCTCGGGATGGACCGGAATGCCTCGGGATGGATTGGTAGGGCTTTGAAAGGATAGGCAAGGGTTCGGGATGCCTCGAGAGTGCCTCGGGGCAGCTCGGGAGCATCTCGAGAGCGCTCGGTAGTGCTCGGCAGGACTTCGGAGTACTACGAGGGGCCTCAGAATGTCCCGGAGGAAACCGAAAGGGACCGGGATTGCCCCGAAGGGTCTTAGAGAGGAAGCCTGAAGGCTGGGAGAGAGAGGAGAAGAGAAATGTGTGTCGGAAATGAGAGGGGAGGCCTCTATTTATAGGGTCCAGATTCTGGCAGGTTGTGTCGCACGACACTGGCAACCATTACCAGTTTTTTGGTTTTCCTGGATTTAAGGGAATATAGTGGACTTTAAGGGGATTTTGTAGTTATGATGTCCCTTGGCAAGGTGTGTCGCGCGGTACTGGCAACCATTACCAGTTTTTTGGTTTTCCTGGATTTAAGGGAATATTGTGGACTTTAAGGGGATTTTGTAATTATGATGTCTCTTGGCAAGGTGTGTCGCACGGCACGAGCTACCAATTCCATATTTTCCAAAATTCCTTAAAAGTCCTTTTGCACTTTTAAATCCCAGAATGCCCCCCCCTTGGTTTGGTTGGTGGTTTTTGGGTTTTTGAAGGCTACGGGTGTTCGAGACTGCATTTGTGTGAGTCTGCGGTGTTTCCCATGCGTCGGATGGGGAGTGATCCAGATTGGGGTACTTACACCAAGCTAACCCTACACTCTCTCCCTTAAATGTTGTTAAAAAGATAATTAAATATGTTTCAGGTACGAGTGACCAAGGGATTTGGTTTTTTAGGGATAACAATACCAACATTGTTGGTTTTATTGATTCCGACTGGGCGGGTGATATGGATGTTAGGAAAATCACTAGTGGGGTTTGTTTCTTTTTGGGTAACAATTTAGTTTTATTGTAAAGTCGTAAGCAAAATTATGTTTCACACTCGACTGCTAAGTCTGAATACGTAGCAGCCGGGAGTTGTTGTTCTCAACTCATATGGTTGAATCACATGCTTGATGACTATTGTCTTGATAGTAATATCTTAACAATGTATTGTAATAACCTAAGTGCTATCAACATTTCTTGAAACCCGATTCAATATTCCCGCACTAAGCACATTTTCATCCGTCACCATTTTCTAAGAGACTTGGTTGAAAATGAATTTATAAACATAGATCATATTGATACGAAGTATCAACTTGCTAACATTTTTACCAAGGCCATTAACCGTGAGAGATTTTCAAATTTGAAGAGATATCATGGTCTTTGTAATATTTAAATCTCATATTGTTACCCTTAGTGTTGTCAACACTTCTGATAACACTGTGAAAATTAAAAAAAAAAGGATAATGGTCAGATATTTTGGTAGATATTTTGAGTGGGTTGATTAGGTGTAACCATTCTAGTTAGGAAATAGGGGAGTTGAGTGTTTATAGGTAGTAAATAGGTAAAATCATAATAAAATCTTATCTCTTTCTATTTTACTTCCTAAAACCTCCTTAATTAACTCCTCCACCATCCTCGAATTGTCACATCTCCCTCTCTCTCCCGAAATTCATCCAAACCCTTCCAATTCATTCTCCTTCCATCTCTACAAATTCATCAATGGCTCCCCCTCCAAAATTCCTCAAGAGCAGACTCCAATGAAGGTTTTGCCAAGTGCTGACTCTCATGTTACCTTGTCTATGGACACTTCCTCTGTGATAACAACTGCAATATCACCCAACATGGCGATAGTTATCTATGTACCACCTCCTACTTTGATATCCCAATTCCTTCCTACCATGGCTCCTCCCCTACCATCAATCACTGCCATAAAGGAGAAGAAATAGAAATGAAAAGCCCCATGCTCCTCTGCTCAATCGGCTGCCAAAGCACCCTACAAAAGGGTTTCAAGCCGCCTTAAGGCAATCATCAACAATGCAAATTCCAACATGGCCTCTGATCCGGTCAATGTTTCGAATGACTACAAAAGCTTGTCCTCCGATGAGGATTGCCATGTTGACAAAAAGAGGGCACAACATAGGATAGTTTTAAACAATGGCTTAATGATGAAGGAGAAACCCTAGCTACTGCTCAACAAAGGCTGACCAAGGGTAAAGGGAAACAAAGTGCTGCCAAACGTGCTATCCCACATCAGGCAACATCCACTGGAACACCTGCCTTTGTACAGGTTCATTCTCAATCTCAAGAGGTACCTACTCAATCCCATCAACATTATGAAACTTCTAGTGATGAATCTGACCATAATATTAATGATTTTGATGATGAGGCCTTTCCTAAGACTTATTTAACCCAAGAATTCCATAGGGAATACAACATGCGTTATTGATTAAAACACAATGGTAAACCCTTGTGGGAAGAGAAAAATATTGATGAGGTTGATTTAAAGAAGAATGGTGTGTACCAATTTCTTATGGATAGGAACTTTTTTATTCCTAATACCCATGCTTGTCCATATGTTGAGAGTGTTGTAAGGAATTTCTATAACAACCTCCATGCTAATTTGGATAATGAGGGATCACCTCAATATAGAATGGTTTTTGTTAGGGGTATGGTTTATAAATTCACTCATGCTATCATAAATAAAGCCTCAGGTATGCAAAATACAGATGATGATAGCTATTGTGAAAATAAAGATGTGATGGCTATGTTCTTTACTAACAACAAAGTTGTTGAGTGGCCGACTGATACCAAAGTTAAGTTCCTAGCATCTAGACTTACATCACTATACTCTGTTTTGCACAAGTTGTGCATTTTAATTGGCTCCCCACTAAAATGAACAATCACTCATAATGGAGCAAGGTCGAGTGTTGTATAAGTTAGGGAAAAGGCAAAGGATTAACTTTGGGAGATTAGTCTTTAAGCATCTAGCCACATGGCCAAGAAAGAAAGATTATTCCTACTTCCCTTATCCTTTTCTGATCTTTAATGTGCAGAAATATCAATTCCTACCTGTGTTGAGGCTTCGAATGCGTTCACATCTGGCCAAGATTTTATGAAATTGATTACCAACTGAAAAAGGGTAATAGTCACTGTGATCTTCCTTGGTTTAAGCCCCCTGAAGCAAGTGGTTCAGATTTTATTCCACCAGTAAAGGGTACCACTGCTAGTGCTCCTTTCATTCCTATCCAAGCTACTACACCAAATGTCTCCACAGGTACATCAGTTGCCAGTGTTACTGAAAGTGTTGTCAACACTTCTGGTAACAATTCAACTATCGTCCTAAAAACTGTGGTTTTGCAGTTTCTTCACAAGTTGATACCTGTTGTGGAAAATAAAATCAGTAGATGGATGACTGTCCGCCCAGACTTGATGGACTTCATTACTCAACTTTTTTTTACAAACAGATGGAGAAGCTGGAACAAGTGCTGGTACAAGTGTTGTTGTAGGTGTTAAGGCTGGTGATACTCATACAGGTCAAACCGAGGAAGATGAGGAGGAAGAGGAAAAGGAAGAAGAAGAATGATGACATGGCTGGCGGGTTCTTTGGTTCATTTTTTTGTGGATGGTGTGTTATAAAAATAATTATCTTGTTGGTCGTTATAAAACAATTTGGTATTTGAGGTTTTGTGGTGTTTAAACTTTAATACTCTAGTTGTTTTTTTGTTGGTTTATGGGTTTTGTTACTTTGACGGTTTTGTACATTGATTTACTCTACGGTATTTGTTTTTAAAACTTGGTTGATTGATTCAGTCTTGTTTTTTAAACAACTAAGTACTTGTGATTAATAATTGTTTACGGTTAACTATTTGATTCCATGATTAAGGGGGAGTTAATCTTTGAGGGGGAGATATTGTCTAATTTATTTTGGCTATCAAAATCTTTCAGGTACAAGCACTTGGAGTTTGTGAATAAATGTACAACTTAGGAGGAGATTGAAAGTGGAAACCATGGTGTTACCACAAGTGTTGACTTTCTCAGTGTTACCAGACGAGAGTTTAGAAACATAGTTGATTTTTTTTTCACAAATAATTTTATACTAATGTCTAATATACTTTGCAAGATTTGTGCTTTGTTGGTCCAATATTCAGATTATAACAAGGTAGATATGCTAGAAATAAGGAAGAAGTTAAAGAAGGAAGAAGTTACGCATAATAGAAATATTATGCATAACTTGTGAAGGTGAGAAGAATGTGGGAACACTTTGTCAAAGGTTGATCAGGGAAGTACAAGCAGGCTAAATCTAGAAGGAACAAGGGCTTGAATCTTAGACATGGGCTACAAGAAGTTGGTTCCTAAAATAAAGGAAGAGAAGATCTCTTTGGCCTCAAAAATAGGCGTGAAGACCTAACCACTCTCCCACACTCAGCCGAATTATCTCATCCATTTATGAGTAGTCTCCAAGCTTTGAATACTATAAATAGCAAGGATCAAGACATTGAAGATTAACTATGAATAGCAAGAATCAAGACATTGAATATTAAGACATTTGAACATAACACATCCTTGCACAAGAAACTATCAAACACTCCTTGGTTCTAATCGACTCAATCCTCACATACTCATTTCCACTCTTGAAGCCTTTGGTAGATAGATTATTTTGTCTAGGATAGGGTCTTGTTTTTTAATTTTAATCGTTCCATAGAGTTATATTGTAATAATGATAGGGAACTTTCGACCTTAACCTTTTTCTTGCGGGACTTTTCATCCACTTATTTGTATATATCCATGTGTTGTGACTGTTCTTTGTGCATAAAATGACCTTTCATTGTAGTCTCTTTTTTTCTATGTGGTTGGTGGGGAGTCTTATCTAGCCCATCAACCTACTTTTATATAATGAAAATATTAATAATCAAATTTTCTTTTTTCTTTATCTATCTCAAGAATATTGATAAAGGATCGGGGAAACTATTTTTTGTTCAAATTCTCTATAGAAACAACGAAACTAATAGCTTTTATTTTGAATAAATTTCTGACTTCTTACTTCTCTGAATTAATATATAATTCATATATCTTCTGGTTTCAACACAATCCCGAAAAGAACTCAACTAAAGGATTTTCTTGTTTAAAATTTATGAAATTTCTTTTCTTCTCATTTCAGAAAAGTAAATTTTTTAAAAAATTAGATACCTCACATGTGGACATTTTTCCAACATATATTCGATGTTCATGTCGCCCGATCGAGTGACGGGGCCTATAAGCTCCTCGAATTGATATTCATGGTTGCCATTCTCGCCTCCAAAGTGCGCCTAAATATTTGTTTCCAAGGGTGTAAGCCACATGTAAGCCAACCTTGTGAAAGCCACACATCCATGTTTTAAAATATGTCACGTCCTCGAATTTATGTTAGTTCTTCTCTAGTAATTCCCATTCAAACTTAAGCATTCCAAAAAGGTTATAGACAACCTAAATATGGACATTGCTCAAGAATGCTTGGATTGACTTGAAATTTCAAGACCTTCACATAGACCGTAATCGTATGGTGGACCCCTGAAAGAGTATAAGCTCTTCGCTATGAGCTTCGGAAGGCCATGGTACAGGTAAAAACGTTGGTCTTGTACTTTAAACGAAATCCACTATTTCAGAAATATATAAAAATGAGTATTAAAATGAAGTGAAGTGATTGTCCGGCTTTCTTAGTTTAGGTGTGTGTTGCTTGCGAATCAAATTTTTCCAAAGTTTGATTTAAAAGATTTCTACTTTCTTCTCTGGCACATAAAACCCCGTTAACAAAAATTATAATTCATTTTGAACCAATTTCGTAGAAGGAGAATCCTACTCGTTCTCAAGGACAACAGATTCCAAGCATCACTTTGATCAAGCTCTACTTCGATACTCTCCCAATATGGAATAATGGTTCAAACAATGTCTGGAAACCTACTCCAACCTGAACTTGTATAAGTTTGAGCCTTGCCCTACAATGGAATAGTGGCTAAAGAAGCGCTTGGAAGCCCACATGGACATCATGCTATGTCTCATCCTAAAGTGTCAAAAGGAAATGACTAGACATGTTGTAGCTCACTTGTTAGACCAACATGGGCTTAAGAACCCTCAGCTAGCTAGCACTGCTCTAAAAACACCAAAATATGAGACCATGTCAAATGCCACTGATCGAGACATCAACCTCAAGCAAGTTGAATATCCCCTTCTGAAGGACCAATTGAGGTTTAACCACCATTTAATGACTCATTCCCCATTGGTTGTATCGAAATCACTAAAGGGCGACATCACACCGTAGTCCTTCAGCCATGCCATCCTTCTTTAACAAGGTGCACCTCTAGAAAATCCTAGAGGCTCAATGACCCTTTGCCAAATGACTCCATAAGCGTTCCATCAGAATTGACAAAGGATGAGGCTATCCTAATCATGTCCCTAATCATGATACTAAGTTAGAACATCACATACCTCAAAATGTGGAAGGTCAACAAGTCTTAACGACCCTCTACCATCATGCTTCCCAATCACCACATTAGAAACAACAAAGAATGGGATTGTCCTAACCATGCTCCCTAATCTAAATAATGTGCCTAAGCTTGATATACCTTATATGATAGACAAGAATTAGCAATAGGGACGAAGAGTAATGCCATGGAAGAGAAAGAGAGAATATGACTTGTAATTATAATGACTCAACGTGAGTGATGCATTGTTGTAGTCTCACTATTTATAATGTGCATCAGTCCTATCTAGGGTGTATAGATTTATATAAACTACGAAAAGGATAAGGCAAATAATAAACTATCTATATTCTAGTAAACTATCTCCCTCCGTCCCAGCGAAGTGTGGATTTTTGGTCAACTTTGACCAATAATTTAAATAAATAATAATGATCCTAATAAAAATTTAAAAATTTGTTATTGTATCACGCTTAATAATATTAACAATAACATTTTTTGGATTTTTATTAGGATCATTATTATTTTTTAAAATTATTGGTCAAAGTTGGTCAAAGTTGACCAAAAATCCACACTCCGCTGGGACGGAGGGAGTATATTCTATCTAACATGCACTAAATATATCTAAACTATAGCTAGTACATGTATTTAATGAATCATTAGCCAAGGACTGTGCATGTATGATCCTAACAGGCCATCATTTATGTATCGCTTACACCCTCCCTCAAGCCAATTAGATGTACGGATATGCAGCTTGAATGGAAATGCCGATAGTAGTTGATTAATATTGAACATAGCCAAAGATAGAGGTGGTCATGACAAGGCATGTACCGACACTCACTCGGCGGATACAACATGTATGATTCATCTTCATATGAGTTGTCCTCGCACAAGAATGGGTGAGGTCCAGATTGCACAAGCATGGAACGAGGATCTACATTACGTCTTACTGGTGAAACAACCGAAATATCCATGTGAGACGGTAGACTCGAGAAAACTTGTTGAAGTAAGGACATTGTTGCGCTCAATTCGAGTGAAACAGAGTTGTGAGCAAAGGTAGGGTGTGCGGGCTTGTCTTGACATGCAACACGAACAGGAAAGAGTCCAGTGTTGATTGGGCATGTTGATGTATGAGGCAAGCCTGAAGTGCAAGGAGTATAAAGACTAGAAGATATCTCCAAGGTAGTGCCCGCTGTTGGACCATTTTGTACCGCCTGAATTATGGGTTGCAAGGCAGGAGTTACTAGGGTGTGGTTGGCTGGCATAGATGGTGTGGGATTGCTTAGATCAGAAGATGTAGCATCTGTGAAAACATCATTTTTGTATTCGGGAGTAGTAGAGAGAGAACTAGCCTCCTTCGAAGATGAAAAATATGGTTTCTTAAACTGTTTTTCCTCATCAATAAACATTCAAAAAATAAATCTAACGAGATTTGTGGTTTTCGAAAATAATAATAATTGACAAATTTATTGTATAATGGATCAAGTCCATCAACAAGAAAATCAATGAGCTCGATTTCAGAAATTGGACTCCCGACCCTAGTAAGAGCATATGAAATTGATTTTGCTTCAGAAAAGTAATTTGTCAAAGATTAACTAGGAAGTTTTTGAAGACAGTGGAGTTGATCTAGGAGATGATCAACATGCCAATTTGAAGTTGTAATAATTGGGAAGAAGATGCAAGATTAGAGTCAATAATCGATTCTTATATGATGGAATAAGAATCTATGGCATCTTCGATTTCATTATGCTCCGGATAAAGCAAACCCGAAGTAGAGAAAGAAGAAAAAGCATTGGTGGTAACACTTGGTTCATCACGATGCAAACACTCGATTGCAGTATGACCAAGTTCATTATATAATTGACAAACAACATAGGATGATGGTAACACATCAAAGCAACAAGGATCGTACCAAAAATCATCCATGGTTTTGAGAAAAGAGAAAAAATTAATTTTAAGAAGAAAAATAGAGTAAATTAAGAAAAAATAGCGGAAGCGGAAATCAGGCCACCATGGATCGGTGGCTCTGATACCATGATAGACAAGAATTAGCAATAGGGACGAAGAGTAATGCCATGGAAGAGAAAGAGAGAATATGACTTGTAATTATAATGACTCAACGTGAGTGATGCATTGTTGTAGTCTCACTATTTATAATGTACATCAGTCCTATCTAGGGTTTATAGATTTATAGAAACTAAGAAAAGGATAAGGCAAATAATAGACTATCTATATTCTAGTAACTATCTATATTCTAGCTAACATGCACTGAATATATCTAAACTATAGCTAGTACATGTATTTACTGAATCCTTAGCCAAGGACTGTACATGTATGATCCTAACAGGACATCATTTATGTATCGCTTACATCATAGGCTCATAATTTTGAAAGCTAACATGGGCTTAAAGTCCCTGTGCCCTCTTGTTCCCCAATCATCGTATTAAATCCAATAAAGAATGAGAATTTCCAAGTCACGCTCCCTTATCAAAATGTTGAGCTTGAGAAGGAGAGTCGCGAGAGGCTCCACGATCCTATGCCAACCTCTCTTGTTCAGTCAGAAACAAGAATCATTTGCCTCAATCACAGTTTGCCTCCAATGATGCTTGATCAAGACAGTCTAAAGCTCCGATTAACAAATGGAAAATGAGAGGTCACCACCCTAACAAATATTTTTTTATCCAATGACCATGCCCAGTTAAGGATTGAATTCCCTAGGGGTATTACATCCCATAGAAACCTCTACGTCAATCCCGGTCCACACACTCCCTATATAATCAAGGCAAGTAATGTTAACATCAAATATGTGAATAATTTCCTTGAAGAATTTAACACAGGACTTACTGACCCTCGAGGAAGAATTCCCATTTTGTTTATGTTCGAAGCCCACAAACACGAATGTATGTCTCTTTTACTTGTATATAGGGCTAATCTACTAACCTCGACTTACAATCTGTCTCCTTTGTGTACTGTCTAGATTAGACTCACATTTATTTGTTTTCCAGGTCTAGGAGTTTGTCTTGTCTTCGTGCTTTTATTTTCTTGCTAGTTTTGTAAATTGTTGTCTCAAGTTAATGAAGTTTGCATTATTATATAATGCCTTTTGAATTGTAACTCTTAAAAAAGATGATGAATTGACTTAATAAATCTTTAAACGAGATAATGATGAGTCATCTTAGAGATATGGACATATAAACCATTATCGTCACTAAATTAAAAGCGATCAATGAAATCTAAACTAGAGTTGGGCTGTGACTAACTAAGGTTAGAACCATGACTATCACCAATCAAAGACGTTTTCAGAAGCGCGTTCATGAACATCAACTTGAAGGCGAAGATTGAAGGCCGTCACGCATGAAACAAATATGTATTATGTAATTTGAAAATTTGTTATGTTCGTATCTTGTAAATTTTTGTGATGTTATAAATTCATGTAATTTTACCATATTTTATATTATGTATGTTCAATAAAAAAGAGAGAAAAAAAGAAAATAAAAAGTGAAATAAAAAAAGAAAAGAAATGAAAGGAGAAAAGAGAAAGAGGTAACACACAATTAGTTTCCTTTACTTGTTTTGTCTATATTCTCAAGAAGAAATAATCATACATGAAGAAGCTAGAACTTACACGGATCCAATTCGAGTGAGCACCATCAATGATGAAAATTGGTGACTCTCAAATTGCTGTTACCCGATCTTTTATGCCAGGAAATTGCAAACCCTTGCCTTCAAAGATTTCAAAGTTATACAAAGTCTAAAGATGCACCTCATTTCTCGAGCCAACCTCTCAATTTTTGAGGTTGAAAACCAAAGAGTTAGAGAGCCTTCAGAGACATGGTTACTGATAAAGACAACGACCGACCTTACACTAATGAGGTCATCATGCAATGCGACTTTAGAGACAGTACTACTGATGAACATGATAACCAACCACTCCCTTATGAGGTCATTATACAGTGCAAGATAAGATACTTGTCCAATGATGTTCTTTCCTAAATTAGTTTGGATCTGATTTGCATCCATCCATCTGATTTGCAAGCTTTCAAATAAACACGAAATACAAATCTAATTCAAGGAGGATCCATAAACATCAATATAATGGTATTTGACAAATAACGTAAGTATAACCTCAAGTATTTGATTTCTTATGTTAGGATTTTTCTCGAGTCTATGAGCTTTCCCCTAACTCGTCTTTCCATCATTCCATTTCTGCGCAAACACCATGTTGAAGATTCTAACAGAATTTTCTTCGCGTTCACAAAATACTGGCCTCGTGCCTTCCTCTCCCATCTCCTAGTATCATCACAACAAAAGAAACAAGGGAATGCAATTTATTTTCCAACATCTCAGATCAGCAATCACTTTTATAATTAATGGACATGACCCTTTCTAGATTGAACTGGGGCTCCATATGACCGAGCACCGAGACTAAGGATATTTTGAGATAATAGTATGGGTTCAGAGGTAAAAATTTGAGTTTGTATTGAGACTCCATTCCAAAAACTGGGGTTTCCTTAAGAATGACATGGTCGTTCTGTTGGTGTAATGCCCTAGGCTATATTTATGTTTAACTTGAACCGTTATGTATCATATTTATCATTTATTATAGAGTACATGTTTATTTGGTTCATTATATGTTTGCATGTTTATTATATTGAACTGCGTCCCTAGTTGTTATGAACAACTAGTATAAGTGGGTAATGGATAATCATGGAGATGCACATTAAACTTATGGATACTTGCTAGAGAACAAGTATTAGACATGACCTACTTATGAGATTTATGACATGGTCTATTCTCATGATTAAATCTCATGATAGTCGTGTCATTGGAATCCTTTGTACCTGAGATTATCATCGTCTTCCACATGATGAACATTGCGTTTAATATAGTCTAACACTATCTTTAATCGGATAGCAATAGGGCTACGTTAGCACGATCGGATTCATGTAGGGAAGAATGATAAGTCAAGACGGGATTTGTCCCTCTTATGAAGAGAGATGTTTGCTTGGGCCCCTCGATGAATGATGTTCATGAAATGTGTGGCCACACTCAAGTGAATTGATAGAGATCAAATGCATTTGGATTATCAACATATTCGGAATCGAGAAAGCATTGAACGGAATGAGTTGACGTAGACCATGACTCATGTTAAATTAGACATCGTGGACAAAGGGATTGTGACATTTGATTAACAAGGAATCAAGCTTTGATGTTATATTTAATTGGGTGGACATAATGATTTGCTAGAAGTCCCTTATGTCTTGTGAGGTTGAAGTTTCAACTCACTACCAACATAAAATATAATTCCTAAAGGGTCACACACAAAAGAACAGATTGAAAATGGCTAAAAGGGTAATTTCTGGGCTCAAGGGACGACTAGTCCCCATTGGCATGACTCGTGCTTGATGGGATGACTCGTGCCCTCTTGGCCCAAGTCGTGCCTTGTGAAGGGACGACAGAATCTGAGGCTGTGTAATTGGGGACGACTCGTGCCCTGTGGGACGAGTCGTGCTCACGACTATTGCCCCATCGATTTGGCAACCAGGTTTACTGGCACGATTCGTAGCGCGACATTATTGTCCATAAGGCACGACTCGTGCCCCTGGGGACGAGTCGTGCCAGCGGTAAAAAACTGGTCCATATGCTTTTCCTTTGCTGGTTAGGTTTTGGTCTTTGACAAGGTTTCTTTCCCTAATAGTTAGGGATTTATATTTAGTATAAATAGAAGCCTTTGGTCAGCCAAAAACACATGAAATTTTAGGGTTTATGAAACACTAAAATTGAGATCTAGATTAAGAATCAAAGATCAAACACTTTTAGCCATTGATTATTGAAAAGCGTTTTCAATAATCGGGATCATCTAGCAATCAAACAAGAAGCGTTCTTGGTCCATTCGTGGATTACCGATAGAGGGTGATAAGTCAATCACCAAAATCTTGAAGCCTTTCGTTCGTTGATTCATCACAAGGTAAAGAACAAGGAGAAAATCAAAAACCTTCATCAACGATTTTTGAGATTCGCTATTGGAGATCTATATTTGAACAATCAAATCGCATTCAAGGTATGTAAATTCTATTTCATATATATATATATATATATTTCTAATCTCTTCATGCTAGACGGATCTTAGGGCTAGGGTTTTGATGTTCTTGTTAAATCTTTCGCTACGTTTGTAACCCCAAAACCCAACAGCGGTATCAGAGCCCTGTCTTGCCATGATTAGGATTGAAATTGCATGCTAGATTTAATTTGATTATTTGCTATCATGCTATATGAAATAGATCTAGATTTGTGTGTTTTTGTTTTTGTGAGAAACAAGTATATATGATATGCCATGTTCATGATTAATGATGAATTAATTTGATTAGTTTATCACATAGATTATTGATCTATTAATATGATTATTTAGATTTGCAATTTCTCAAAATTGAAATCAAAGTGTTTGTATGAAATTTTGTGAAGCCCTATGTTCATAATTATGTTCACATGAGATCTATGTTACAACCATGCGATGTTTGTTACAATATGAAAACCTTCTAAATATGTAAGTCTTATGCCATTCCTTGATTAGAACACTTGTGAAATTTTAGGGTATTTTGATGTAGTTTTGGCTCAGTCAGGTGCATCATTTCGTGTCTCATATGTTTGAAAAGGGTTTTGACTTAATTGGTGCTTTCAAATGAAATTTGACCCAAGGCACAGATGAGATTTAAAACATGTTTTGACATATGATGTCTAAGGAAATCTCATAAAAGATCTAAGAGTCATATAGAGATATGATTGATGTTTCTACCAAAATAGCTTGATTTCGGGTATTAGCTTAGTTAAACCAGAATTAAGTGAAATATGGATCTTAGCCTACTATGATTATATGATACATGTTTGTATTTGAAGGTGTATAATTTAGTGGGAGTATTTATGAAATACATTATTTGCTCTTCGATGATAAATGTGTTGATACTTATGTGTTTCATTGTTTGCATATTTTATTGTAGAATGGCTAATCACAATAATCAACCACCCCTGTCACTGCGATCTGTCCTTGAGAAGGACAAGCTTGAAGAGAGCGGTACAAACTATTCTGATTGGATTAGAAGCCTTAGAATTGTTCTAAGGCAAGAGAAGAAACTGTACGTTCTCGATGAACCCATTCCACCTCAACCTTCTGCAAATGCTCCTAGGGCAGATAGGGATGCACATAAGAAACATAATGATGATTCTACAGATGTTGCATGCCTTATGCTTGCCACCATGTCTAAGGCTCTTCAAAAGGACCTTGAGCACATGGAAGCGGCATTTGATCTTGCTGAGCGCTTAAAGGAAATGTTCCAAGTGCAAGCAAGAAATGAGTGGTATGATGTGGTAAGGGCCCTAAATACATGCAAGATGCAAGAGGGGCAATCGATGGGAGCTCATGTCCTTAAGATGAAGGGTCATATTGAGCGTCTCGAAAGGCTTAAAAATCCGATGAGTTTGGAACTCGCCATGGATACGATATTGAATTCATTGCCTGAAAGTTTTAGTCATTTTATAATGCAATATCACACGAGCGGCGTGGATAAAAGTCACTCGAAATTGCATGCGATGCTTAAGACCGCAGAGAAGAATATCAAGAAGCCCCAAACCGATACTGTGTTAATGGTTAACAAAGGCAAAGGGTTCAAGAAGATGACAAAGGTAAAGCAAGTGTTGCTAAACCTAAGGCAAAAGTTGCCGTTGCCGGAGAGGCTCCCAAGGCATCTCAAAAGGATGCGGTTTGCTACCATTGCCAAGAGGTTGGTCACTTGAAGCGCAACTGCAAGGCTTATAAGGAATGCCTAAAGGCGAAGAAGGGAAATACGATTGCTTCTGATTCAGGTATCTATATGATAGATATTTTCCTTTCTGTTTCTAGTTCATGTGTATTAGATACCAGATGTGGATCTCACATTTGTTTAAATGTGCAGGGACTAAGGAATAGAAAGCTACTCAAACAAGGTGAAGTTGACCTACATGTGGGGAATGGAGCAAGAGTTGCTGCATTAGCCGTAGGGACACATTATGTAACTTTACCTAGTGGCTTAGTACTTGTTTTGAACTATTGTTACTATGTTCCGTATTTGAGTAGGAATATTATTTCTGGTGGAGAGTCGTATTGCTTGGGGTGTGGGCTGTGGTGATATTTCTGTTCAAGAAAAATGGCTTCCTCATGATATTCCTCTTCTTGATAATCGATATGATCAGATTTTTTCGTTATTTGAGGATGGTGTCTTAAGGGAAGATTATATTCGTAATACTTTTGGGCAGCAATGTTTGATGGAGATTCAATCCTATGGTATTCGGCTTGGTGGAGATCGTGATAAGCCTTTTTGGTCCCCTTCTTCTTTGGGCAAATTTTCTATATCTTCGACTTGGAGGGAATGTAGGATGTCCCGTACTCGGAGTAGGGTCTTTGCTTGGTGCTGTCATAAGTATATTCCTCTTAAGGTGTCCATATTCATGTGGAAATGCCTTAAGGCTGCTCTCCCTATTGATAACAACATATCTCGTAAAGGTATCTCTATTGTCTCTCGTTGTCATTGTTGTTCTAGCCCTTCTCTTGAATCCTTACAGCACATTCTTTTTCATTGTGATATTGCCTTTCAAGTGTGGAATTTCTTTGGGAATTTGATTGGGTTCCAAATCTCGGGTTCTTTAATTATGCAAAGGATGATTGCTTGGCATGCCTGTAAAAATTCCAAGCTTAGTAGGGTTGTCTTATGGTTGGGAGATATTCTTCCGAGTTTCATTTGTTGGGAGCTTTGGAAGCACATGAATAAATGCAGGTTTGATGATGGGATTCCTAGTTGGGAAAAGGTTCGTAATAATATTCAATTCCAAATTAGTGATATCCTTCGTGCTCACAGCTTATCCTTTCATGTTCTTCCTTCGGAGGTAAATATTGCTCTATTTTTTAATATTATTATGGCCACCCCGTCTATTGTGCGTGTCAAGCTTGTGTATTGGTCCCCTCCTTCTGAGGGACAAGTGAAAGTTAATACAGATGGAGCGTCTCGTGGTAACCCGGGCATTGCCTCGGGTGGAGGTATTTTACGTCATCATGATGGATCTTTTATTTTTGCTTTTTCTCATTTTTATGGTAATGCTTCTAACATGGTTGCTGAAGCTAGGGCTGCTCTTGATGGAATTACTCAAGCTAGGCTTATGGGGTTTGATTCTCTTTGGCTTGAGGTCGATTCCGAAGTTTTGTCTCTCATCTTACTTCGCAAATGCAATATTCCTTGGGAATCTGGTATTACATTCAAGCCATTTTCAGATTCATGGAGGAAGTCTCTATTCAGGTAACTCATGTCTACAGGGAAGGTAATAAAGTGGGAGATTTTCTTGCTAATATTTCGGCTGCTGCGCAAACGGATTTTCAGTTTACTTCGTTGGAGATTTGTCCCAAGCCGTGCCAGAGCCTTCTCTACTTTGATCGGATTGCGTATCCTAATATTAGGCAGTAGGTTTTCTCTTTATTTTATTGATGTATTTTCTTTTGTTTTTAGATTCCCCCCCCCCTTTATTGTTGAGGATCTTACAGCTTGTGTAAGAACTCCCCCTAGGTATTTTTTTCTGGTGGTTAAGGTTTTCATGTCCCCCACCATGTTTGTAATTTTAATTTTCGTTATTAATAAAATCTAGGGAGTACCGTCTCCTTTTGCCAAAAAAAAAATCTCAGGTCTAGGGACTAAATGAAGTAACCTTATGAGATTTAATTATGACATTTGACCATGACATAAATCTCATGCGGGTCAAGTCCAGTCACTTGTTCTCTAACAAGTACCCATAATTTCAATGTGCATCTCTATGCATATAATCATCGTATGATTATCCATTGACAATTATACTAATTATTCTCTTAATAATTAGGGACAGAGATTATTATAAACAAATATACAAAGCATATATAATAATCAAATGATAAACATCTCATATAATAATAAATAATGTCAACACATAAGTCTATCAATCATAGGCCTAGGGCATAACACTAACAACCCCCTTTTTAGAACTCCCTGAGTTTGTTCTTTTCTCCCACCTTGGTAGCTCACCAGATAGGGATCCTTATTTTATAGTCAACCCCACTTTCTCAGCAAGTACCGTTGTCGAGGGGCTTCTGTAAGTACTCTAATCTGGATCGCACTTCATCAAAATGCATGAAAAGGACTTCCAAGAACTACTCGGTGATAACAAAATGTTTATGAGCCTTTCGGGCATTTGTTTGACCACTGTAAGTATGGAAGGGTCAATATTGTATAAAAAACTAGAAAACCTCGCTGGAATTGTAGAAATAGATAAAGATTTTATCTTGACAGTTGTGATAGATTATAGAAACAGCAGTCCGCATGGCCCATTTGGGCACTTGAAGACCCTAGATGTGCGGCCTCTTTAGGATGAAGGCAATGTCTATAAATAGATACCCCCTCTACCCATTTTAAGGATCCTTTTTAGACACCTTGGAGAAGCTTTGCCCAAATTGAGACAATCCTTTCTCTCTCTCTAACAAATCTACATAAATTCAATCTTTCTCTTACCCAAATCAAGTCCTACAGATGCATTTGGAAGAAGACCTAGCTCAAGCTATCAACCAAGAATATAGAAGTAAACCATGATTGAGCCAAATAATTGATAAACTCTCATTCTCACTTCTTAATCTCTCTACTTTAAATGTTAATATGTTGACTTATTATTTAATCATGCTCTATTGAATGTTTTATTAGAAACTTGTTTATTAATTGATGCTTGCTATGAACCCTCTATTTGAGAGGTCACACATGATACTAATTGGATCCTATGCCTTGGAGATCATACAACCATTAAAGTGGTAAATTAGTTATGTTTGAGGGATGATCCAATGAAGATGTAATATCTCTTGTCTCAATTGCCTAAATGTAGTTATGCTTCGTATAACTCTTTACTTCTTACTAATTATTCCATCTCTCTACTATTGATTTTACATAGGATATATCTTAAGTCTTCTTTCCCCATAAAAACACACAACCAAAATACACTTGGAATGTAGCTGCGTTTGGGGAAAGGCTATGAGATTGATATAGCTTATTTACAGTTTCTGCAAGTTTTTCTCCATTTTGTTTGATTAATTCCACCTCCATTTGTTATTTCCTGCTTTAAACTGATTTCCAAAATGCACATATTTTATAAAACCATTAGATTTGCTTATTTTGACTTAAAACACACACACACATACACATTTTGACTAGGAAGACTCATAGATACGAGGCATCTCGAGTGAGCTCATGATGAGGTGTAAAGTGACCTCCGGACTTATATCTTATATCAATAGCCTTTTTCAATGTTTGGGCTTACAAAAATGGAGTGACGACTTGTAGACACCTCATTCTGAACCTATCGAAGCAGAGTATACCACTCTAAGTCTCGCCTTTGGTTTTGGAGTCGAAATCCACTATTTCATCATGTTTCATTAAGTTTTGACTAACGACCGTTAGTTTGGACTGAACTGCATACGAGATAACAAGGGAGGACAGAATTGTCCATTGAGCAGCCTTGTCCCGCGCGAGACATGGTGTGTCTCGCGCGAGACTAAGCTTCTACAGGATGTGCAGAATCAGTTCCCTTGTCGATTTCAACCTATTTTCTTGATAAATCTTATCAAATCCGGTTCTCCAATGATATTTGAGTTCTGGAAGCTTCCTTAGGAGGTATCCCAATCCACCTTTACCTCTTAAAACTCCTATAAATACTTGATGGCTTTCAGTATTTCAGAGGTCCACGATTCCCGATAAAAAAAGACAACACACACACTTTGTTGGTTTCTCTCCCTGAAAGATTCCAACAAAATCACCCTAAATCACCTAAAGTTCGTTTATCAACGAACATCGAGATTCAAGTCTAGGATCGAGGTGAAACTCTGTTCGAATCTCTTCTCAAACCAAAGGTAATCATCCTTCATTCTTTTATTGTTCTAATTGATTATTAGAGTGGTATAGCACATTGAATCTAGGATCGGCCTAGAGCCTCTCCAAATCATGGAGTAGGTCCTGAAGCAATCGGTCCTATATTCCGTTTAACCTAGTTTTTTTTTTTTTTTTGGCGAAAGGAGACGGTACTCCCTAGATTTTATTAAATAAAGAAAATAAGTACAAACATGGTGGGGGACATTACAACCTCAACCACCAGGAAAATGAAATCTAGGGGGGAGGCCATACACACGTCGTATGGTCCTCTACAATATAAGGAGGGGTGACTACAAAAAATAGAAAACAACCTATATAAAAATCTGGCCATAGAGCTAATGAAAATGAGCATGAGGGATCCTAGCCTTGTCCAGAACAACACAGCCTTTGCAAGGCCTAGGAATATCACTAAAAGAGGTGAATGTGAAATTTTGGACCTCGTCAGCAGCAAAATTAGCTAAACCATCTGCTACTCCATTCCCTTCGCGAAGAATATGAGTAATTCGAACTTCCATTTGAGTCAATAATCTATGAATATGAGAAATAACATACCAAACAGCCCATGGGATATGGTACTCTCGAATAAGAATCCGCAACAAAACTTGAGAATCAACCTCTAACCAAACACGATGGATCCATGCGCTTGAGCCAAAATAAGCCCATCCCTTGCAGCCATAGCCTCCGCCATCATATTGGAATGGCAGCCATAAAAATGGGAGAAACCAAGAACAAAATCCCCTTTATGATTCCTAAAAACACCTCCCCCAGAAGCAATACCCGTGAAAGAAAGGGAAAAAGAGATAGCGATATTAGAAGCTTGAGAACGAACCTTATGGATAATAGCATTGGAACTCATCTGAACATCTTCAAATCTGCTCTTATTTCGAGCGCACCAAATTTCCCATAAAATAAGAGCTGGAATGAGACGAGAAAGCCATGAACAAACATTGGAATAAGAATTGGAATGACTTTGCCACCAACTAATGAGGACCTGATTCAAATGACCCATGAAACAACGAATGCCACACAAACCACTGAAGAAATCCCAAACTTTCTTATTTGTTTCTTTTCTAAATGATTCTTCTTTGAAAACCCCCCTTCAGCAAGACCGATCTTCGGATTGGGTGGATGTGGTGCTCCTTGACCTTCCAAATCCATCACTTAAGCCCCGAACCCAAAATCTTTCAAAAAATGATTTTTTCTATATTTCCATCAATAATTTAGGTGGCGACTCGAAAACAAAAACTAAAAAGACGGAAAGCGAAGAATTTCCGCGCATCGCTACACGACTCTAAACATTTTTAAGTCCGCTTCGAATATCCAATTCCTCTATTTATCATATTTCCAAACTCCCAATTTTTGGACCAGGGTATTCACAGACAGGTAGCAACTTTGACTAAACATATAGCTATCATAGCTGCGAATATTAGTTTTTGTTACTCATGATGCATGTGTTATATGCGGCTAATATTCTCATGTTACTAATACTTTTTCACTCTAGTGCACAATTTTTTGAATATCCTGAGTAGGTGAATGCATTGAACTCCTATCAAGAAAAGCCTCCGCACAATGATCCATTTTTCAACACTTATAATTAAGGATGGAGGAATCACCCCATTTTTGACTGGAATCAAAATAAGCCAGTACATCCTCCTACTCAACAAGCATAAGGCACATATCAACAAGCAAAACCTGAATGGATGGAGGCTATGGTAAGGATGGAGGAGAAACATAATCAATAAGCAAAGTTTGAATGGATGGAGGCGTTTTTTTTTTTTTTTGGCAAAAGGAGACGGTACTCCCTAGATTTTATTAATAACGAAAAATAAAATTACAAACATGGTGGGGGACATGACAACCTTAACCACCAGAGAAAAAAAACCTAGGGGGAGTTCTTACACAACCTATAAGATCCTCAACAAAAAGGGGGGGGGGAATCTAAAAATAAAAGAAAAATACATCAATAAAAATAAAGAGAGCCTACTGCTTAATATTAGGATACGAAATCCGATCAAAGAAGAGAAGGCTCTGGCACAGCTTGGGGCAAGACTCCAACGAAGGAAACTGAAAATCTGCTTGCTCAACTGCCAAGATATTTGCAAGAAAATCAGCCACTTTATTACCTTCCCTGTAGACATGAGTTACCTGAATAGAGACTTCCTCCATGAATCTGAAAATAACTTGAATGAAATACCAAATCTCCCAAGGGATATTGCATTTACGAAGTAAGATGTGAGACAAAACTTCAGAATCCACCTCAAGTCAAAGAGAATTAAAACCCATTAACCTAGCTTGAGTAATACCATCAAGAGCAGCCCTGGCTTCAGCAACCATGTTAGTAGCATTACCATAAAAATGACAAAAAAGAATAAATAAATGACCCATCATGCTGACGCAAAATACCACCACCCGAAGCAATGCCCGGGTTCCCACGAGAAGCTCCATCCGTATTAACTTTCACTTGTCCCACAGAAGGAGGGGACCAAGAAACAAGCTTGACACGAGCAATAGACGGGGTAGCCATAATAATATTAAAAAAAGAGCAATATTTATCTCCGAAGGAAGAACATGAAAGGATAAGCTGTGAGCTCGAAGAATTTCACTGATTTGGAATTGAATATTATTACGAACCTTTTCCCAACTAGGAGTCCCATCATCAAACCTGCATTTATTTCTATGCTTCCAAAGCTCCCAACAAATGAAAGTCGGAAGAATATCTCCCAACCATAACACAGCCCAACTAAGGTTAGAATTTTTACTAGCATGCCAAGCAATCATCCTTTGCATGATAGTAGAACCCGAGACTTGGAAACCAATCAAATTCCCAAAGAAATTCCACACATGAAAGGCAATATCACCATGAAGAAGAATGTGCTGCAAGGATTCAAGAGAAGGGTTAACACAACAATGACAACGAGAGACAATAGAGATACCTTTACGAGATATGTTGCCATCAGTAGGGAGAGCAGCCTTTAGGCATTTCCACATGAAGATGGACACCATAAGAGGAATGTGCTTATTCCAGCACCAAGCAAAGACCCTACTCCGAGTACGGGACATTCTACACTCTCTCCAAGCCGAAGAAATAGAAAATCTGCCCGAAGAAGAGGGAGACCAAAACGGCTGATCACGATCTCCATCAAGCCGAATACCATAGGATTGAAGCTCCAACAAACATTGCTGCCCAAAAGTATCGCGGATATAATCTTCCCTTAAAACACCACCCTCAAATAACGAAAAAAATCTGATCATGACGATTATCAAGGAGAGGAATATCATGAGGAAGCCACTTTTCTTGAATAGAAATATCACCGCAACCCACACCCCAAGCAAGACGGAACTCCACCAAATCTTTAGCAGCAACCATACGCTTCCAAATATGGGAGCAACCCAACCTAGAGATGGCATCCATAGGATGAGAACCATGACAATATTTGGCCTCTAGAAACTGAGCCCAAAGAGAGTTAGACGTACGAAATCTCCACCAAAGCTTCATAGAAAAGGCATTCGCCATCTCCTCAAATTTGCGGAGGCCTAAACCCCCTTCCTCAATAGGCCAGAAAAATTCATTTCGGGAAACCCAATGACACTTATTTCCCCCGTCAGAGCTACTCCAAAAGAGATTAGCAATAAGGCGGTTCATGGCATTAACAACACACTTCGGAGGATCAAGTAAAGAAATATAATAAATGGAAATAGCTTGGAGGCAGGACTTAATCAAGACTAGCTTAGCACCAGCCGAAAGTAATTTACCTTGCCACGAATCTAGCTTATCCCGAAGCTTCTGCATGACAGGATCAAACAAAGATTGCACTTTCCTACCGATATAAAGAGGACACCCAAAATAAACAATAGGCAAGTTTTTCTTTTGGAACCCCGTAATAAGAGAGGTAGCATTATCAAGCTCAGCCACATTCCGCCCCGTCAAAAAACAAGATTTAGAAATGCTAACAAGTTGCCTAAAGAAGTGTTGATAAGACGCCAAAAACTCCATATGACGCTCAAGAGAAGGAATACTTCCGTTGCTGAAGATAATAATGTCATCAGCATAGGACAAATGAGAGATGACAGGAACATTAAGGTTGCCCGTATGAAAAGCCACATGAGGGTGAAGAAGATGGAGGTTATTAAGATCCCGGCTTAAAACTTCAGCAGCAATAATAAAGAGACTAGGAGATATAGGATCCCCTTGACGAAGACCACGAGTAGGAACAAAATAACCATTAGCAGTACCATTAATAAGAACCGAGAACCAACAATAATTTATGCATCTAAAGATCATGTCCAGCCATTCTTCAGCAAAGCTAAATCTCCTCATCACCTTAATCAAGGCAAACCAAGAAAGTCTATCATACGCCTTAGCTATATCAAGCTTTAGAGCAACATTAGACCCATACACCTTCTTCTTAAGCGACTGAAAAAGCTCCTGAGCTAGCAAAACATTTTCATGAATAAGATGACCTTTCACAAAGCCACTTTGCTGAGGAGATATGATACGAGGAAGCACAGATTGAAGGCGAGAACATAAAAGTTTGGTAATAATTTTATTGGAAAAATTACACAAACTAATAGGCCGAAGCTGCGAGAAATAGGTAGGGGCTGCCACCTTAGGGATAGTAACAATAAGCGTACTAGTCGAGCTCCGAGGGAGAAGAAACCCTGAGAAGAACTCAAGGACAGCATTATAAAGATCCATGCATATAATATCCCAGCATTTATGATAGAATTCTCCCGTAAAACCGTCTGGACCAGCAGCACTAGTCCCACTCATACTGAGGACGATATCATGAATCTCTTTAAGCGTAGGGGGAGTAATAAGCATCCTATTTTCCTCATTGGAGATCAACCGAGGAATTACATTTAGCATCTCATCAGGGGGATCGACATTATCATTAGGATTTCCATTAAGCTGGTCCGAATAGAATCTAATAGCCTCCTCCTGAATTAGATTCTGATCAACAATCCAATTCCCATCACTATCCTGAATTTTATGAATGTATAATTTCTGTCTTCTTTTTTTCACGTAAACATGAAAGAACCGAGTATTATTATCCCCATCTTTAACCCAAGCTAAGTTAGCTTTTTGCATCCAGAACTCCTCTTCAATCTTAAGACGATAGGTGAGGTTAGCTTGGGCAAGATGAAGGGCAGCCCTATTATCATCACTAGAATCTTGTTCAAAAAGAAGCTCTTTAGCATAAACTTCATCCTCAGCATGTTTCACAAGCTGGTCAACTCTCCCAAACGTAGAACGATTCCAAAGTTGAATGTCATGTTTGAGGCGAGTAAGCTTCTTACTAAACTTGACCAACGGCCTACCAAAGATTCTACCATCCCACGAAGAGCGAACCAAAGAAATGAAAGAGTCATGGCGAGTCCAAACATTGAGAAATCTGAAAACACCCTTATGGACTTCATCAACTAATCGAATATTAATAGCCAACGGAGCATGATCAGAACAAGTCCTATTAAGATGATCGATAGAAGTTTGGGCAAAACAACGCAGCCATTTATCATTATACAGGGCACGGTCCAGCCTTTGAAGAATAGTGACACGCTTCAATCTCTTATTCCACCATGTGAAGATATGACCTCTATAACCACCATCAATAAGATTAGAAACTTGTATCATATCAACAAACTCAGAAACCCTAGAATCCACCACTGGCCTACCCCCAAGCTTCTCAGATTGATCAACAACAGAATTAAAATCCCCCACAATTAACCAGGGATCATCTGTATTGCTCATATCAATTATATAATCCCATAAAACCCTTCTAGTATACTTGCTACAACTAGCATGGACAAAGGACATTAAGACGGAATTGGGCCAAAGAGAATGAGACACTCGAACAGTGATAACTTGATCATCATGAAAAATAACATCACAAGTGATGCCATGCTTCCACACAACCCAGATATTCCCCTTATCATTAACAACACCTCCAAGACAATGAATTTTACGAACGTAAGAAGGAAGCAACATGGGATCCACCTTAGGCTCATAAATACCACATATAAAGACATCATGAATCCTTAATAATCTCTTAACCCGGCGAACCGAGGCGGCATTACCAATACCCTGGATATTCCAACTTAGAACCCCAACCATTAAAATGATTTGGATATAAAAGACTAAGATAGGGCTTTTAAGCCAAAGAATCATTGAATTTCCCATATTTTGGGACGTTCCCATCAAATAAAGAGTCCCTACCCTCATTAAGACCTCTTGAATATCAAACTCAGAAGTAACTCGAGGGCCACGAGGAGATAACTGAAGATTATCAATTAACTCCTCACCAGGCCATTTACGAATCGTAGTATCAACCACCTCCAATTTAGAGTCAGATTCACACTTTCCATCTTCCAAATTAATGAAACCATCTGCACCAGCCAGAGAGGGGCCAGAAGTGGGATTAAATTTGGTAACCTCATTAAAATCAGTTTCAATTTGTTCAAGCTCTTCTTCAAAATCGATAGCCCCATCTTCAACAATAGTATGATTACCACCGGGATTAACATTAGGAGCAGCCTTTTCCATATTATTAGCATTTTTTAAAGAATTAGGGGAAACAAAAGGGGCTCCTCGCTTTTGAAGAAAACTAAAGCCATGAGTAACAAGGTTAGAACCAAAAAATTTGAACCAAGGGGAGATGGGGGTTTATGAACCATAGAAGATGTACCAACAACATTCATAGAATAATTAGGAGTAAGATGCGTACCTTCCGAGTTGGATTTCGAGGCCATATTATACGTACCTTGACCAGCTTTCACGTGACCATTGCCTGTATTGCCCGAGACAATTTCTTTTTGCTTACCATTATTCTGACCATTCGGTTTACTAGCTTGAATCACCCCCTTGATAGGCTCAACATTCCCCATTGACGAAAAAGGATCTTGCACTTTATTTTTTTCAACATAAACCATTTTCTTCCCCATATTGCCACCCTTTGTAACTCCACCAGCAAGGACCTCTTCCGGATTATCTTGAGCAGCCGTGTGACCCTCATTCAGCACCACCTCACTACCTCCTTTAACTTCAGCCCCATTCTTCGTATTTGGCTTCTTAGGATGAAGGTAGAAACACTCATTCACATTATGGCCTAACTTATAGCAATGCTTACAATAGCTTCGGAGGTTATCAAACTCTAAAGGCTGCCAAAAACTTGAAAAATCATCTCCGCAATCAATGAAAACTCTAGACGGAAGTTCTTCAATAGATCAACTTGAACAAGAATTTTTGCCACACTAGGTCTTGAAAGGTTACAAGTTGCTTGATCGATTGCTAGTGGTTCCCCAAATATATTAGCAATAGAAAATAGACAAACCTTGTTGAACATATGAATTGGGAGGCCAGGTAATCCAACCCAAACAGGATATAATGAGGACTCCTTATCCGGCCTCCAAGAAGGTGACCAACGGAATACTCGCATAGGAAAATGCCCAAGGTGCCATTGTTCTTTTGCCCAAAGTCTATTGAAATCATCCTCATGCACAATTTGAATAAGGATATGCTTAGAATCAATATGTCCCAATTTAAAACCAGCCTTCAAACCAAATTTCAAGAATTGCTGCCTTGTAACCTCCATAGAAGGCCGACCATGAGAAAATTTTCCAACCAAAGTGTATTTGAATGGCTGGGCTAAAACATTAATAAAATCTTTCAAAAACTTCAAACAAGGCTCACCTTTGTGGGTAGAACTAGGAATGGTAGTAAGCGGCGGAGCATTTGAGACATTAGCAGCAAAACCCTTCACAACGGACGCAAACGACTTCGCAGCAATAGGAGAAGACAGCTGGGCATAAGTGGTATTAGGGTTAGAAGGTGGTTTAGGGTTAGGGTTTGAGGGAGGCGTGTCTTCCACACCAAAACCATGCGGCAAAACTTGATTAATACCAGCCGGACTTGGGCCATGGACTAAGGACGGAGCAAGACCAAAAGAAGAAGAGGCCATTGGCCGGAAAAAGGATGGGAACCGGCGGCTGCAAGGTGAAACCTTGCAAACCCTAATTAGGGTTCCGCCAATAAGCTAGAGAGAAAGTGTTTTTAGTGCGTGTGTGTGTGTGTGTTTTTTTTTTGAATGGATGGAGGCTATGGAAAGGGTGGAGGAGAAACATAATCAACAATCAAGCAGCAAGAGGCAACTATCAGTAAGCTGGGAGCTCAGATAGGCCAACATGTGGAGGACTTAAGAAAGATAATCTCCATGATTCAAGATGAATAGGTACAAACTTTTCCTACTTATTCGCCTTCTAATTCTCCCTATCCTATTATGGATATTCCGGCTCAATACATTGATGACAAGGAAGATGGTTTGGGAGACAAACCTAAATCTAAACCCCCCCAAAACCTATGTTCCTCCAGTACCGTTTCCTAGTCGTCTTTTAAAACATAAGCCGTAACCATTTTTCTGAAATATATGACATGTTCTCTAAAGTGAATATCAATCTCCCTCTACTCAATGTCATAAAAAGTATTCTATCTTATGCCAAAAATTTCAATGATCTAAATGCCAGAAAACCAAAATATGGAAAGGATGGAAAAGTGGTTATATCTGAGAATGTTAGTGTTGTGCTTCAATAAAACTTCAACCTAAGGAAAAGGATCCCAAAAGTTTTAACATAAATATCACACTGGGGATTCTTAAAAGGTGAATGCTGTGTTGGATATATGTGATAGAATTAATTTTAGTTTATAAGAACTTGGGGTTAGGTGACTTGAAGCCCACTACAATGTTCCTACAACTAGCAGATCGTTTGGTCAAATAACCTAAGGGCATTGTAGAGGACATTCTAATCCAAATAAATAATACCAACACTATAATTAATGTGAAAGAGGGAACATTCTCCATGGATGTCTTGGGAGAGCAGGTTAAAATCTTAGTTCTTGATACCATTAAGGGACCAGTCTAGGTTCTGAATCCTGTTGTTTGATAGAGGAGGTATATATCCCAATGAAGTCTTGGGATGAGGATTACATTGTTAAAGTGGAAACATCTCATGAGTCAAAACTATCTTCCAAAGGTATGTTTAGGGGGAGTGCCCCAAGAAAGAAGAAGGCCAAACAGCCGACAAAGGTCAAAAATTCTCTTGGGTTCCACGTAAATTAATCAAAATGGGAAAATATGTGTGGCGAGCTATAGGGGTTAATTCCTGAGAAATCATGAAGCGGTCCAAAGGAAGGAAAGCAAAGGACAAAGATAATGTGTTGTCTTCCAGCCTCGAGTAAAATTGGGGGCATAGTTGGGCTAACCTATTTAAACAAATGTGCTTGTCGTAAGGTAACCCAACTAGGTAACTATATTTTACTTTTATTTTATGTTGTGTCGTGTCAACCCTTAAACCCAAGACATGATTCGATTCATCTTTATGCGTTAAGTACATATCATGTTTTAAGTTTGGGGGTAGATAAAGTTAGTTTCGTTAATTTCATTAAGTTTGTTAGTTTTGAGACACTCTTTGTGAGTATCTCCGAGTTTGTGGGTTTATAGGAGGATGAATATAGGATCACCCTCCAAAAAGATTTTTTTGAGTCAAGTTTAATTTATTCTAGTAAAAATTACAAAAAAAATCACTAAACTATTCACTTTTTGTGGGTTTCACCACTAAACAATTTTTTTTGCATACAACACGTCAAACTCATTTATTTTTGCATACAACACATCAAACTCATTTATTTTTGCATCCACAGTAACTATCACAAACTCTGTCATTTTTTTTCGTTAAATGGTTATTCGCATCAAATGTGTTCGAATTTTGAGGGTTATTTTCAGTAGTTCAATACAAGAGGTGAAAATCAAATTTCCAGGTTTAATTTATCTTGGAAAAAGTGTAGAGGCTTAAACTAAAAGGGAATAAAAAAAACCCTGACTTAAATCTAAAACTCACCTGCCCACATGGAAACCCCTGCCTTCTTCCCCCACTTCAAATCGTTGACACTACTTCTCCACTTAATCTCACTGGACTCACTTCCGTCCGTTCCATTGGTGGTTTCTACAGTTAATGAAAAAAGGGGTCTTCCGAAGGAGAGACGATCTCGATGATCATTCCGTTACATAGTTTTCTTAGATTTGATTCAAGAATTCTTTATGGGAATTGTAGCAGTTCCATTCTTTTCTTTTTATATTCTATCCTTTTGATGAGGCCCCTTACTATACTATAGATAGGGTGTTAGCGCTTTAGTTTGATTGCAAAGGCGCTAACGCGCTTGACTAATAACATAGAAAGGGGCAAGCCAAAACCTAAACAAGTTGCTGAGTTCGGCTTTCGGGGCTGCCGACTTTAGGGCTTATGTAATATATAAAAAAGAAGAGCCTGTTAGGGCCTTTTTGTTTAAGAGGCTCGCCTTTTGAATAGAAGGAAGTGGGATAGCGGAGGTGATTTCGGTAAACCGATGCATGGTGAGGCTCCCATGGGTCGTGGCTCATAGAGAGTCGAAGCAAGCGGAGTCAAAGGCGGGTCAAACTCACATAAGCGAGAGGGAGAGACACATTCATGAAAAGTGAGAAGCCGTGGTGGGTCGACCAACTATGAATAGATCTTACTTACGAGGTAAGAGTAGGAACATATATTAGTCCATATTGTGGGTCTACGTGTTACAAAAGGCGAACATCCTCATTCCAAAACATTCACATAGGTCCTCGGGCGACATCGAAAAGGGGACGAAAAGAGTCTATTTACCTTTACAATATTCCGGAATGTATCATGGCTCTATCTATTCATCAACAAAGAAAGAAAAAAAAAGAGTTACGCATCTCTCCTGGGGGGAACAAGAACAAATAGGCGTGTGGAAGAGGGATGGGTGGCTACGAGCCCTCTCCCGTTGTTGTTCGCGGACTACCCATCCCTTCTTTTTTCCCTTCGCAGGCCCGGTGAGATCATCTTTTTCGAACGAAGTGAGGTGATAGGAAGAGAAGACTGTGGCGGGAGATCTCTTAAAGACCCCTGTATAGTAAGGGGAAAACGAAAGTGCGCTCCTGCGCACCGGTGAAGAATCTTACCGGGGCGAAAACCAAAACTATCTTACTAATAAGAAGAAAGGGGCAAGCTAAAACCTAGTCCTAACAAGTTCTTGGATTGAAGTAGGACATTCTCCATCCGACAACGGCGAAGAGGGGGTTCGATTCCCATTATACGCGATGTGGCGAAAAGACGGATTCAACGAGATAGAAAGTGCCCGCATTAAGATTTAAAACTTGTCGTCTACTTGAAGGAAATGTTTGGAACAGAGAACTTCAAATAATACAACGCCGCATTCTCCGAAGATTGAGGAACAAGAAGAGATCTATTAAGAGAAAGATTTCTTCGAGAAAAAATCTTAACAGTTACATCCAATCACAAACTACACGAAAGTTGCCCCTTTTTCATGGAGATTTACCCATCACGAGATGCACAGGAACAGGAACGAACTTCATATATCCCTTTTCCACTCAATCCAGAAACAAGATCGGACGTTATTCCGGTTCGTCTCCATTTTTGTGAAACTATTCCTCAAGCAAGGCAACCGATAAGTCATCGAAGGGTTTGTGTGAATCAAGTAATAGTCTGCATTACTCATTTGAAAGTCTCCCACGGTGATATAATATCTTTTCAAGAAAATGATGCGAGAACCCGCGGTGAAGAAATAAGGAGATTCTTCTATATCGAAATCTCAGTTGAAAAAAGAATAGGAAAATTCCGGAATCGCCCGGTAAGAATGTGGAGAAGAACCAAAACAGAATGGTTCCGCCTACTCAAAACTAAGAGGGGATGCCGCCGACTACTAAAATCCCGGTTTTTGCAACAGTTGCGTTCTTCTATGCAAGAAGAAGAGACGATCTCGATGATCCACTTATCCCCCATCTGCAAGATTTCGCTGTCTCCATGGCCACCTTATCCCCCATCTACCAGAGTCTGTCGTCTCCTCCATGGCCACCCCCCACCGGCGGCCCTTCCTCAATATCACCTTTACCACAACCCCTAAACCCCTCCATTTTCATATAAATTCCCCTCTTTCGCCTTTTCCTCCGGCGAAATAACGGCAACTACCACGTCCTCGTCGTATTACTGCTGATGTTATAGATTCTTCCGATTTGATTTCAAAATCTAAAACCTTTTCTCTTTTCTCATTTTTTTTGAATTCATACCAGACTTTAAAATTAGATCTGGAAAAATAGGATGAAATGTAATGGTTGATGATGAATCTGAGTTTAAATTTTGAATTTTTGATTTTGGAATGTTTGAATTTTTTCGTTGCTTTGAATTTTCTGGGTTTTGAACAAATTTAGGATGAAGTCTTATAGTGAGATGGTGGCAGACAGTGGTTGTAGATTGTGGCGGGTGGTGGTAGAAAGTGGTTGCCAAGAATCTCAATTTTCCAATCAAGCGTGATTATTAGGGCACAATAGTGAATTACTAACAAGAAACAAGTTACAATTATGATCGTTTCAATAAGCTTAATTAAAGAACAAAAACTAGAAATTGGACAAACCATGGTTGAAAAAGAGAGGATTTGAAATAGGTTAGGGACCTATTAAGAACATGTTTAAACCTTCAAATGATAATAAAGGATGAATTACCTAAAATATTCTTTAAATTTTGATTAGATGTGCTGCAATTAACTATTTAACGAAAAAAAACTGACGGTTTTGTAATAGTCACTATGATGCAAAAATAAACGAGTTTAAAGTGTTGTATGCAAAAAAAATTAATTTATTAGTGAAACATATAAAAAGTGAATAGTTCAGTGATTTTTTCTTCAAGTTTTCCTTTATTTTATTATTAGAACGGATTTATGTTTTTGGTCAAGTTTGTAACAGGTTAAGGACCAGTCTGAAGAAGAAAAGTGGAGCTAGGTGTAAGCAGTTCGGTTCAAACCTCGGTTTGAGATCGAACCGAACCAAACCATGAGGTTTGGTTTGATTTTTAATCACAAATGGTTTGGCTCGATCTCAAAAATTGTCAAATCTCATGGTTCGGTTTGGTTTGTGGTCTGACCTTCTCAGACCGAACCAAACCAAAACCAAACCGCAATTTGAGATTGCTATACCGAACCATCGGATCGAACCGCCAAACAAAACCACCACACCGAACCATCAGACAACCATTAGACCGTACCGCCAAACCAAATTAGCAGACCAAAAATCTGATCAAACCACTAGGTCGAACCATCATACCACATATATTAACCATATATTTGTATTTTGAGTAATATTTACCGTTATATCAATAGAATATCCTAAATTATATCATAATAATCCTAACCCCGATTTTGCAACTTATTTAATATCAATTTCATCATTTATTATCTTTATTGTGAAACATAATCGATCAAGTTCTCTACACGGTCGACATTTTATAATGTGTTTTCTTACTTCAACCTCTATCTTCCTCTTGTCTATCTCTTTCTTCGACTTTTCTCTTCAACTCCCGCATCCCTCGCTTTTCCTTTGTGATCACGAAAAATTTAAACAAATTTGATAATGAGTTGCAGTATAAAGCGTGGTATGAATCACAATTTGAATCATGGTTTAGATCGTAGTGTAAACAATAGTCTGGATTGCCGTCCGAACCACGGTTTGCACCACGATTTGAACCAAATAACTGAATTACGGTTTGAACCAAACCGAATCAAACCATAACAGTTTGGTTTGGTTCGATTTGAACATTTTCATGGTTCAGTTCGGTATAAAATTTTCCTAAATCGAACTATTTAAACCCCTAGTAGCTAGTGACCAATGTGATAAGTGAGAAAAAGGGGACTACATGGCCTAACTCGTTGGTCGCATGTTAATCTAGGTAATTTTTGGGAGACTTAATGCTACCATGCCAAACAGGTTGCCCTAGAACTGAAAGAAAGGATGAACCAATGATACTTCAGCTACATCTCCATTTTTCTCCTACACACATACACAAACGTCAACTAGGTCGGGGGTGTCTCCGGTGTTACCCCTTCGGCGTGAGAGTAAGTATACTTTCAAGTCAAACAAGAAATCATAAACATGGAAACCAGAGAGAGAATTTGCAGAAATCAACTTAAAGAGAAGTTACCAAATGTCTTTTTTGAGGTAGCTTATATACTCCCACAATATCATGTGTCAATCACATGCCAAGGACACGTATCAATCATCCATTAGGTGATCAAAATGTCTCCATCCATAAGTGGCGCCATCAACTTTATTTCTGACACACTTTTCATCATTTGACAGGTACAGTGGGCCCCATTTATAACAACATTAACGGCTTCTAAACTGTACTTATTGGTCTCGATGCTGCCTATGGAGACAACCATCACATGGTGGCAACCCTTATTGGTCGCAGATAGATACATACTAAGGGAGATTCCAGCCTTTGAACTTATAATCATCTCCCTGTAATGAAGGGTTTTAACGGGCTTCTCTCCTGCGGGTTCTCGCCCATACTCAAAGGAAGTCGCCAGTTACCTTTGACTACTCTTGGGCCCATTATCATGGGCCTTGATCCATAATTGCCGAATTGGGCCTCATATTAGTAGGTTGGGCCCAATACCCATTTTTCATGATTACATCAGTAGCCCCCAAGTTCGAGATCTGAATTATTTATGTTTAGTCGAGAAATTACGGTTGTCGCATGAAGTTCCGGCCAATTGATTGTCGCTTGGCGAGAAGGCAATCCCAATTGACATATACCCAGCCACGTGTCATCTCCCGACTGATTGATATGGACGGTTTGTCAGGTCCGTACTCACAGTTTCGAATTTCGTGCCTTTAATGATATCTCCTCAATAATGAGGGGGAATTTCAAAATTCAAACATTATTTATTATTTTGAAAAACTCCCCTACACCCTTTCGTCTTCTTTGGCTAAGGTCAGCCCCAAAGCCTCTCATTATCACTTCAGTTACTCAAAGTTTCGAAAAACTCCCCTACAATCTCCGGCGAACTGATTTCCGTTCAAGCTTCCCCTTTGTCGTTCACCTCTTCCGTTCGATTTCACCATTTTCGTGTTCCCTTCAACTCTACGCTCGTTAAGCTGCCTTTTCCAACCTACTTGGAGCGTTTCTGAAGAATTCCAAACCTTTTGAAGTTTCTGGCCAAAAATCCGGCCAAACTTTCGAGTCTTCAACCATTTTCTGCATATCTCCAGGTACAACTTCTAAACCTTCAAGTTTTTACTTTTATTCTAACTCCCCTATCTCGCATGTAAGGAAAGAACTAAATCTTGTGCGAGAACCATTAGATTTGGTCAAAACCAGAAAATTGGGGGGTTTTATAGAGTAGACATGGGGGTTTGGGCTCGAATCCCGTGTGAGGATCTCAATTCTATGCTCATGCGGCATGGCACTGATGTCGCCGTTTTGGATGCCTTAGAGATTAGGGGTCCTCCATTTTTACATAAGTCTGTACCCATGAAGACTTTCTTCACCACTTGGGAACTTTGCACACACATTTGCGACTTCTACCATCCCCTTTTTGATTCTGACTTTTCAGATATTGACTATCCCGCTGCTTTCAGTTTACGTAGTCGTCGCTTCTATAACCAGGTTCTCTCCTCCAGTGAACTTAGCGACATGTCTTCATCCAGCTCTTTATCTAGCCAATGCGTCTCTGATACGCTGGCTGTGGAAACCACTTCAAGACACCCCATCTCATATGAGATCCCCCCTTCCATTATCGCTGAAACAAGTAATTCTTCCTCTTCCTTAGATTTTCAAACACCTCTTCACGTGAAGTTTAGGATAAACCATCACATTTACCATATAGAGCCCTATACCGGCGACCAGTCTCTTGCCGCTATGTGACAAAGAGCAGATGGGGTTGTCGTATGCACCTCCCAGCTAGAAGCTGGACTTAGATTCCCGATAGTTCCTTTCATATGTGCAGTTATGCACAAACCCCAAGATGCAGTTGTTGACCTTCACCCCAACGCCTTTCGCATTCTCACAAGCTACTTGACCATCTGTAGAGCCCTTAGGCAATAACCAACAATCCCCTTATTTGTCCATCTATTTGAAGGTTACACAGCGGTCTCCAAGCGGGATGACACTATCGAGAACCGTTTGTCCATTAAATACCGAAAACCAAAAATTCTTACCCCACTTCCCAATAAAGTCCATAACTGGCAAGCCAAGCCCCTTTTTGTTACTTCACGAGTCGGCTGGAATCATTCTGGCGACCTTCAGGAGATAATCCCCAAGTTTGAGACTAGAAAAGCTTTAGTCTCTAGCGACAATCGTTTAAAAGAGAGGATTTTAAAAGTTCTCGCCGACGCTCACGTTGGCGGGCTGGCCCTGTTTTCTTGGAGAGAGATTCTTTCCCGCCCATTCCTGCTGCGGAAAGTGGGACTCCCTGATTTTAACATTTCCAAGGGACGAATCCCGCGCGACCATCATTCACACTTCTCCCTATCCTGGATGGGATATTCATTCTGGCAATTGCTTTGCGTCTAAAAGCGGACCTTGTCAATAAGAAGGTCGTTGTTACAATGCAATGTTTGAAGTTTATAGTATGTTTCTCACTCTTGACCTAACTTTCATCTTGTTTCTTTTTGTTTCTTTTTTGCTAACACTTTCATTATTTTGCAAAATTTAGAACCATGAGTCTAATGGAGAGGCGGGAAGCTTTTTCTCATGATGACGGTCGCCGTAAGCGACTTGCTGAGTCCAGGCAGGCTAGCCTTCTAAAGAATTCTGAACTTGAAATCCCCATTTCCATCTATGGAGAGACGCTGAGGAAATTGCTAGCGAGAAGGATGCCCCCGCAGTAGAGAAAATCGCAGGGAAAGCCATTAAGCCTTCTCGCACAAAAAGAAAATCCAAGACTCCCTCACGGGTTCACCACTTAGGCTCAGGGATGAAGCTACTGAAGAAGAAGAAACCCAAGAATAGGCCACGGATGCCGCTTCAGCTGGAAACCAGACCATCCAGACTACCGACCAAATCGATTAAGCTTTAATCAAGGAAGTTGAATCCCGCCCATTCAAGAGAGCTCGTGACGCGCCCCGAACTGTGGTCCTACTTGGCCACACACCGGGATACGCTCTGAAGACGCCTTCAAAAAAAACTTTCGAAATGTCCTTTCTAAAAGTTATCAATTTCAAAAACCTGATTAACGTAAGGAACTTGTATAAACATTTCAACTAAAGGTAAAACAATTTACTTCTACATCAAACACCAAACTTTCCAACCATTTGCAAACCACACACAAACTTCTTTACAAACTAAGGAACATAGTTCCAAAATGAAAAATATTTACAATCCTTAAAAAGTTGCAAAATAAGGACAACATATCAAGTCTAGGAATACTACCCCAAGATTATACATTTACATAATGTAACCTTACAAAATTCCTTTCTCAAATTACAATCCCCACTAGGCGCCCTCTCGGTTCTCAACGTGTCCTAGCCCCTGGCTCGGCTCTATCTAAGAAAGCAATAAAAGGACGGGTGATAAAAATCTCAGCAAGTTATTATATATGCAGCAATATGATATGCAATCACACTATGAAAGCATATAACAACATCTCATCATATATATATATATATCACATTCTTATCATTACAATGAAAGATATATATAACAACACATAAGTGCAATAATGTAACACTTAGAAGGATACTGAGCCAAGGTTTCATCCTCAAAAGGATATCACGATCCGAGCAACATCCACAGCTGAAGAAACGGTTTCGGAACCCAATCACAATATCAACAAACGGGGAAAATGACACAAAGTCATAACCCAAATGTGCAACTAGACTACACCCTAAAAAGGGGAGCTAGCCCACTACTCAAACCATGGCCAATGGAAGGGCAAAATGGACCCAGTGTATGGATTATAACGAACTCAGCTCGGGTGCCATTATAATCCCATAACACTGCCCAACAATCAAGTACCATCTGGACTTTAAACAGAAGCACAGTACTAAATACTTGCTTACCATAACCGATGATTCCAAAGTAAGGAACCATACCCATATAGCATATCAAAATGATAGCAAAATGATAACAAGTATCATCAACAGTAGCACAAAGTCTAAACCATCCTTGAACCAATTCAATTCAACTTAGGATTCCAAAGTAGGGAACCCTAATCAAGCACATCATAAAGACGTCAAACAGATGCAAAAGGTGCAACACATAATAATGTCTACACACTTATAATAACCATTCAAGGATGTATCATCAATCATATAAGAATATTAAGCAAGTTAGGTTCAATGGAATCAATGGTTCCAACCTACTCTGACCAAATATTTAACCATCTTCCAATTATCACAATTGTTATTTAAAGACATCATTTTGTTGTTCATACATTGTACTTTGATCGTAGTGTTCAATTGGTTGAAATATATGTTATCTAATTGAACCTACATTGCTTTGAAAAAAAATCAGCAAAACTGGCCAGGGCATGACTCGTGACCCTTAAACACCCAGCCTGATACAGTCGTCCAACCCAAGGCACGACTGATCACGATTGCTTAGCACGACTCGTGCCATAGGGCACGACTCGTGCCCTCAACAGAATTCAGAACAGAAGCTGAAACTTCAGCAACTTCACTTGAAACATTACAAGTCCAATTTTCCAACTTAAACAACACTACCAAAACTCCAACTTCAGTTCACCATAACCCAAAAATACCTCAAGCTACTCCAACCAAGCTAAAACCAAATTTACCATTTCAACGCACACCAAAACCATTTCCAAGTTAGCCAAAACCAAACTTACCATTTCAACACACACCAAAACCATTTCCAAGTTAGTCAAAACCATTTTTACCATTTCCAAACTCAAGAAAATGATCCAAAAATCCCCTTCAACCATTAAACAACAACAACAACAATTATCACACTAAATGAGCATGCCATGTGTTTTGAACAAATTTAAACAAGTAAATTTATCTAATCAAGGATGTTTGGGCACAAATGGAATATAATTCCCAAAGCAAGATGAACACGATGATGTAACGAGGAAACCCTTTGAACAATCGTTCGAGGGAAAAAACTCGGGAGGCTTTTGGGAAGCCTGTCTAAACCAACAAATATTATTGAGTATTGGAGTCTTTGAGTACAAGTACAGAGTGAGAGTAAGCAAAATTGTGTAACGTGCATACAGGTGCGTTCTAGGTATAATATATAGTTGTGAATGTAACTGAAAAAACAACATCTTGAATGTCATGCTGAAATCTCGTCTAGAATCTCGCCATTTGTTGATGGAGATCACCCGTTATCCCTTGGTTGAAGGATGGGACCATTGTGTTGTTGCTTGACCAAGTCTGTGTAGTCATTTAAATGATCTATTTTTATTTATATTTTTGTTCCTGAAAAATAGGAAAATACAACAAACAATTTCAAGGTGTTAGTCCAAGATGTAAGTTAAGACGTTACCTCAAGATGGATGTCCAAGACGTAGAACATGTTAAGTGGATTTTTTAGGGTGAAACAATTGCCCCCAAAATATTGAGGCTTTCCAAGCTAAATATGGAGCGTCTTAATGTTTTGACAAGTGTATCTTCATGCGACGGTTGAAAGGGAAGTTATATAGTCATGAAAGGAGTCATTAACTGTCATTCTCGGATGGCTCTATTATCAACAAATCTTTTCAAATCCCCTCCATACAGGTGTCTCTTCCTATATTATGGCAAGATCATCCTGGATGGTGAAATCTTCATCCATATTCGTCAAGTTCAAAGCTGCAATATTTCTTCAAAAAGTAGGTTTTGATTCATCACACCCTCAGATCGTTTTTCTTAATAGATCCAGACTAACATATATTGTTTATTTGTAGTGACTCAATTCGGCTTTACGATGAATGACATTGTGGCCAAGTATAAAGGAAAGAAGAAAATAGAAGAGAATATACTTAAGGTGGATGATAAGACTACTTTGAAGAGAAAAAGAGTGGACCGGGATACTAATGCGGAGAAGCAGACGCGGAGTGAGGAGGTGCTAGAGAGTCAGGTAATTGGTTTATATGAACTTTCATCTAAATACTCCTTCATTCTGGTCGATATCACTTGTTTTGTTGATAACAGGCTGTTTCGATTGCTAAGTTGATGTCTAAAGAAATCAGAATGTGGAAGGTAAAATGTGACACCTTAGACATGGATAAGGCCGAATATGAGAAGGATCTGAAGGATGCTGCCAAGTGAAATTACCCGGATCCGACTCGCGCGCGGGCCCTGACATCTCGCATTGCCATTTTTCTTGGTTGAGGAGGTGTCTCGCTGTGTTTTGCTTGTAGAGTCGCCACGTCGTTTTGATTTAGCCCAAAACGTTGAGAAAAGGCAGCAGTTTAAAAACTGTTGTTGTGTGATGAGATTTTTGAGTTCGGAGGTCAGGTTACTCCTCGGGAAGAGAATATTAGAATATTTCACATCCTCGAGTGGTCATTTTTCGGATGATTCATTCGAGGGTCTTGTTTGCTGCTTCTACGGCGCCGTTTGTTTATGGCCGGTAGGGAGAAGACTTGTGGCGTGTGATCTTGAATTCGGCCAGCAGTCTGTCGCATTCTCCTTCGAAGTGGGAGCTGTTGTCTGATATGACCTCGTTCGGGATGCCGTATCGGTAGATGATGTTTTCTTTGAGGAAATGTGCGACTTTCTTGGAAGTGAGCATTTTGTAGGACTTGGCTTCGACCCATTTTGTGAAGTAGTCGATGGCTACTAAGACGAATTCGTGGCCGTTGCTGCCTGGTGGAGCGATTTTTTCGATGACGTCAATTCCCCACGTGGCGAAGGGCCAGGGCGTAGTCATGCAGTAGAGATCGTGAGGAGGTAGATGATTGAGGTTGGAGAACCGTTGACACTTGTCGCAGCTTCGGACAAAGTGGATGCAGTCTGCCTCCATGGAGATCCAGTAGTAGCCCATCCGAAGAATGATTTGCATCAGGGCTCTGGCATTCATGTGGGGGCTGCAAGCCCCATTTTGGACTTCGTTCATGAGCTCGTTTGCTTTTTCCTGGCTGATGCAGCGTAGGAGCAGTCCCTGGTAGCGCTTTTTGTATAGCATGTCCCCAAGGATGACAAAGTAAGAGGCGAGGCATTTTAGGGCCATGATGCTCTTGGCTTTGACTCCTTCCTTGCACTGGTCTTCCTCGTTCATGAAGGCGGTTTCCCCATTTTTTTTGAGGTATTGGAAGATCTGGCGGACGCACTGTGCTGGTGAAGAGGCTTCCGGTTTGCGTCTCTTTAGCTCTTCAGCAGTTCCCAAACTCACTGCGATTAAAACCTTCTCGGCAGCTTGGGCCATGTTTTTCTCTCGTTTAACAATGTGCTTAAAAGTTTGTTTAATGCATTCGTTCAATTAATGTGTCTGCTTCTTTGTTAGATGAATGGTTGTTAACTGTTTGTGATTTAGTTAACTCATCATTTTTAAAGATGCAACGAAAGGATATCTGGAAAGGTCGGACCTTTTATTGAAAGCGTAGAAAAGATACATTGTTGATTATAGTCTCACAATCTTCCGACGTAGAGCCGTCAGATGACTCGAAAGATGTGAATTCACAGACAACATGACTCAAAGCTAGACTCTAGGCGACGAGGGATTGGACCAGGCTTCATTGCTCTTTGTGGGATGTAGGGCTAGAGAGGGTAGCGATGGCTTTGGTGGCCATTCTTCATTCGATGCGGTTCCCGGAGGATGGCTTGCCTGTGGTTCGACTTCAAACCAGATCGCGGAGGTTTTAGGTTGCTCCTTTGATGATGTCCCTCCATTGGTGTCGCTGCCAGATCTTGGGGGGCCTTGATGAAGGAAGTCATTGAGAGCTTCTTCTAGGAAGGCGAAGCATTTGCTGATTCAGAGCTGATTCTTGCTGATGTTGATTATCTTCATAGAATCTGCTTCTTTATCTGGGATCTTTGCCTAGACGACATTTATGATGTCTGAATCGAGGGGGCATGCTATCTCTCCTTCTTTGATTAAGCTTTGGAGGAGGTTGCGCCATTGTTCCTCCAGGTCAGATACCGGGATGTTGAATTGGACTATGCTGTGATGGCTGTCCCCGTGAGATCCGAGCATGTCGGCAAGAGGGTTGTCCTGCACCAGCGGGTCGATGATAAGCCAGCTCTCCTCAGGAGGATTTTCGGCGAAGTATGAGTCTACTTATCGGTCAAGCTCCATCTGGGCGTTCATCTCTTGATTTTCTTTCAAGCATTCTTCGCAGTCGCATATTTCAGAGTTGTCATCTTGGCCCATGAGTTCTTCAATCTCTAGCTCGTCACGGCTTAGAGCGTGAATGTAGGGAACAATTTTGTAGCGGGACAGGACTGGAGACTCGCCTGCAGAGGAGTATTCGATCATGTCGGGACCTTCTTCTGGGTCATAGCTTGCTGGCCAAGAGCTTGCCATCGTGCTGCTTCCGCGGATCACCTCGAGGTTTCCATCGGCATTGATGAATTTTACACATTGGTGAAGAGTAGATGATACTGCCTTCATCTGGTGCAGCCAAGGTCGTCCCAGCAGGGCAGAGAAGGTTGGTTTGATTTCCACAACTTAGAATTCCACTGACTCCAATTGTGCATTGAATTGGATCCTCAGATTGATTACTCCTATGACCGGGCGTGGAGTGGAGTCGTAAGCTCGAATTATCCGGGGCGAAGGTCTCATCAGGGAGCGGTCGACACGAAGTCGTTTCAATGTGCTCAAGGCAATGATGTTGACTGCGGAGCCGTTATCGATCAAGACGTTCAGGAGGTAGAACCTCTTTATCTTTCTGAGGATGGGGAGGGCCTCGTTGTGTCTGTTTTCACATATCGGCAAGTCTGCGTCTGTAGAAGGCTAGACCGCTTCCGGTGCTGCCGTTTGATTCAGTCTCCTCCGGGGAGCGTTCGATCCATCCATTAGTGTGTCTTGATTGTGGCAAAGATCGTAGGGAGACACTCATCCTTGGGATTTCCTGTCGGGACTCTCGGTCACTGGAGCGTTTGACTCTTGTTTCACATTCCCAGTCGTAGCGGGATAGCATGTTGACGGTTTCGGAGATAGCAGAGGACTTATTCTCGCATGGAGTCTTGCTGAAGGCTATCATGTTCACCCTGTCATTTCGAAGGAATGGATTTCCAATGGTGTTGGGGCCACGGGGGCGTTCCAACTTTCCCTCTTCGATTAGCCCCTGGATCACTTGCCTCAGCACGAAGCAATTGTCGGTGGTGTGACCTCGATACTGAAAAGGCGGCTCCCGGGTACTCTCAACCACTCTCGGTTCGTTGGAGGGGGTGACGGGTAAGGTTTAGACATGGGAAGGCCTTTTGGATAAAAGAGGGAAAGCTCATGTGACATGTAGTTTCCGCTTTTTATTTATGATTTTTTTGTTGTTTTAATTTACTTAAAACCGTATTTTCTCAGAATCCTAAGTTGGTTGGAAAAGATTGCTCTTCTTTTTCACAACTATGCTAGATCATGGGTCAGTGGAGACCATATGTACGGCTATAAGCCCCTTGTTTTGCACTTGTATTTCGACATCCCGGGGTGGACAGCCCCGGGCGAGGGTCCTATAGGGCAAGTGGTTTCCACCGGCCTAAAATAAAAATCGAACCTAAGGACCAAGCCTGTCATGTTCGTTTTAATTCGTTAGCCATGTGAATAGTGAGCCGAGCCGGCACCTGAGTCAAGATCTGGTCGAGAGTTCGGCATGACCTCTCTTTACCTTGCTTGCGCAAAGGATCTGTGACGTTAGGCGTTCGCACCTGAGTCAAGATTCTGAGTCAAGCCTGTCATATCGTCATGGCTGACATATTAAAGGCTTGATGACGTGGTGTCATGTAGGCATGGATGTATATCCGGGACGGAACTTCGTCTGGGTGTAGCTTTGGAAATCAAGATCAGTTCAAGATTTTAGCATGACCTTTCATCGCTTTGTTGCGCAAGGGATCTTGAGTTCCGAGCTTCGACTCAGAAAATGGCCGGCATGGGATATGTATCCAGGCTGTATGACACGGACTGGGTAAAAACCAACCGAGTCTGGACAAAGTGTGACGCAAGCGTGCATGGTTGACACTGGCTAGGATGGGATATTTGGAATGATCCCATGCGCGTCCGAGAGGCGTAGGAAGGCCAATCGAACTGCAACTGAGACCACCCCGTGTTAAGGGTTGTAGTGTGCAGTGTATCTGAGGCAGCAGTGCGTGTAGCATGCGGTGTACCGAGGCAGCAGTGCGAGTAGTGTGCGGTCACTAAAATTCTTTTTCTGAGTAAAACAAAAGTTTTTGAAGAATTTTTAAATGTATGTACACAGATGTATATTGATGCATTTTTTTGTATTTTTATTTTTTTTTAAATAAAAAGTAAAGCACATACACTTTTTTTTTCGGCAGAAGGAGACGGTACTCCCTAGATTTTATTAATAACGAAAAATAAAATTACAAACATGGTGGAGGACATGACAACCTAAACCACCAGGAAAAGAAACCTAGGGGGAGTTCTTACACAACCTGTAAGATCCTCAACAAAGAAGGGAGGGGAATCTAAAAACAAAAGAAAATGCATCAATAAAAGAAAGAAACTACTGCCTAATATTAGGATACGAAATCCGATCAAAGTAGAGAAGGCTCTGACACAGCTTGGGGCAAGTCTGCAATGATGAAAACTGAAAATCTGCTTGCTCATCTGCCGAGACATTTGCAAGAAAATCTGCCACTTTATTACCTTCCCTGTAGACATGAGTAACTTGAATAGACGCTTCCTCCATAACTCTGAAAATGTCTTGAATGAAATACCAAATCTCCCAAGGGATATTGCATTTGCGAAGTAAAATGAGAGACAAAACTTCAGAGTCCACCTCAAGCCAAATAGAATTGAAACCCATTAACCTAGCTTGAGTAATTCCATCAAGAGCAGCCCTAGCTTCTGCAACCATGTTAGTAGCATTACCATAAAAACGACAAAAAGCAAATATAAAAGACCCATCATGCTGGCGCAAAATACCACCACCCGAGGCAATGCCCGAATTTCCACGAGAAGCACCATCCGTATTGACTTTCACTTGTCCCACAGAAGGAGGAATCCAAGAAACAAGTTTGACACGAGCTATAGACGGAGCAGCCATACTAATATTAAAGAATAAAGCAATATTTACCTCCGAATGAAGAACATGAAAGTATAATCTGTGGGCCCGAAGGATTTCACTGATTTGGAACTGAATATTATTATGAACCTTTACCCAACTAGGAGTAACATCATCAAACCTGCATTTATTTTTGTGCTTCCAAAGCTCCCAGCAGATGATACTCGGAAGAATATCTCCCAACCAATTCACGGCCTGACTAAGCTTGGAATTTTTACAAGCATTCCATGCAATCATCCTTTGCATGATAGTAGAACCCGAGATTTGGAAGCCAATCAAATTCCCAAAGAAATTCCACACATGAAAAGCAATATCACCATGTAAAAGAATGTGCTGCAAAGATTCAAGAGAAGGGTTAGCACAACAATGACAACGAGAAACAATAGAGATACCTTTACGAGATATGTTGTCATCAGTAGGGAGAGCAGCCTTTAGGCATTTCCACATGAAGATGGACACCTTGAGAGGAATAAACTTATGCCAGCACCAAGCAAAAACCCTACTCCGAGTCCTGGACACCCGACACTCCCTCCAAGCCAAAGAGATAGAGAATTTGCCCGAAGAAGAGGGAGACCAAAACGGCAGATCACAATCACCATCAATCCGAATACCAAAGGCTTGAAGCTCCAACAAACATTGCTGACCAAAAGTATCCCGAATATAATCTTCCCTTAAAACACCATCCTCAAATAACGAAAAAATATGATCATGGCGATCATCAAGGAGAGGGACATCATGAGGAAGCCACTTTTCTTGAATAGAAATCTCACCACAACCCATACCCCAAGCAATACGGCTCTCCACCAATTTCTTAGCAGCAACCATCCGCTTCCAAATATGAGAACAACCCAATCTAGCAATGGCATCCATAGGATGAGATATCACGGCAATATTTGGCCTCAAGAAACTGAGCCCAAAGAGAGTTAGACGTACGAAACCTCCACCAAAGCTTCATAGAAAAAGCAGTCGCCATCTCCTCAAATTTACGGAGGCCTAAAGCCCCTTCTTCTATAGGCAAGAAAAACTCATTTCGAGAAACCCAATGACACTTTTTCCCCCTTCAGAGCTACTCCAAAAGAAGTTAGCAATAAGGCGATTCATGGCATTAACAACACCCTTCGGAGGATCAAGTAAAGAGATATAATAAATGAGAATAGCTTGGAGGCAGGACTTGATCAAAACAAGCTTAGCACCAGCCGATAGTAATTTACCTTGCCACGAATCAAGCTTATCTCGAAGCTTCTGCATAACAGGATCGAACAAAGATTGAACTTTCCTACCGATATAAAGAGGGCAACCCAGATAAACAATAGGCAAATTTTTCTTTTGAAACCCCGTAATAAGAGAGATAGAATTGTCATGATCAGCCACATCCCGACCCGTCAGAAAGCAGGATTTAGATATGCTAATGAGCTGCCCTAAGAAATGTTGATAGGATGCCAAGAACTCCATATGACGCTCAAGAGATGGGATACTTCCGTTACAGAAGATAATGATATCATCAGCATAGGACAAATGAGAGATGATAGGAACATTAAGGTTGCCCGTATGAAAAGCCACATGAGGGTGAAGGAGATGGAGATTATTAAGACCCCGGCTTAAAACTTCAGCAGCAATAAATTTTTTTTTTTTTTTTTTTTTTTTTTAAATGGGTCTTTTATTAATGAATGACTTAATCTATTACAAAAGTGGCACTTTTAAGTGCTACAAACTGCATTTGGTGGAGTCCGAACCCCTGACCTCTCATATTGAAAGGGACACCGGATGCCTCTTGAGCAAGAGCTCTTTGGCCAGCAGCAATAATAAAAAGGCTAGGAGATATAGGATCCCCTTGGCAAAGCCCCTGAGTAGAAACAAAATAACCATTAGCAGTACCATTAATAAGAACCGAGAACCAACAGTAATTGATACATCTAAAAATCATGTCCAACCATTCTTCAGCAAAGCCATATCTCCTCATCACCATAATCAATGCAAACCATGAAAGTCTATCATACGCCTTAGCCATATCAAGCTTTAAAGCAACATTAGACCCATGCACCTTCTTCTTAAGCGACTGAAAGAGCTCTTGAGCAAGCAAAACATTTTCATGAATTAGACGGCCCTTCACAAAGCCACTTTGCTGAGGAGATATAATACGAGGGAGCACAGATTGCAGCCGAGAGCATAAAAGTTTGGTAATGATTTTATTGGAAAAATTACACAAACTAATAGGCCGATGCTGCGAGAAGGAAGTAGGGGCTGCCACCTTAGGAATAGTAACAATAAGCATACTAGTCCAGCTCCGAGGAAGAAGAAACCCTGAAAAGAACTCAAGGACAGCATTATAAAGATCCATGCAAATAATATCCCAGCATTTGTGATAGAACTCACCCGTAAATCCGTCTGGACCAGCAGCACTAGTCCCACTCATACTTAGGACGATATCATGAAGCTCTTTAAGCATAGGGGGAGTAATAAGCATCTTATTTTCCTCATTGGAAATCAACCGAGGGATCACATTCAGCAGCTCATCAGGGGGATCCACATACGCATCAGGATTTCCATTAAGCTGGTCCGAATAGAATCGAATAGCCTCCTCCTGAATCTTACCCTGATCCACTATCCAATTCCCGTCACTATCCCGGATTTTATGGATGTATAATTTCTGTCTTCTTTTTTTCACATAAGCATGAAAGAACCGAGTATTATTATCACCATCCTTAACCCAGGCTAAGTTAGCCTTTTGCATCCAGAACTCCTCTTCAATCTTAAGACGATAAGAGAGATTAGCTTGGGCAAGATGAAGGGCAGTCCTATTTTCGTCACTTGAATCTTGCTCAAATAACAGCTCTTTAGCATAAACTTCATCTTTTGCATGCTTCACAAGCTGGTCAACTCTCCCAAACGTAGAACGATTCCAAAGTTGAATATCATGTTTGAGGCGAGTAAGCTTCTTACTAAACTTGACCAACGGCCTACCAATGATTCTACCATCCCAAGAAGAGCAAACCAAAGAAGTGAAAGAGTCCTGGCAAGTCCAAACATTGAGAAATCTGAAGACACCCTTACGGACTTCATCCACTAAACGAATATTGATAGCCAAAGGAGCATGATCAGAACAGGTCCTATTAAGATGATCGATAGAAGTTTGAGCAAAACAACTCAGCCATTTATCATTATACAGAGCACGAACCAGCCTTTGAAGAATAGTGGCACGCTTCGATCTCTTATTCCACCATGTAAAAACATGGCATCTATAGCCACCATCAATCTTCTCAGATTGATCAACAACAGAATTAAAATCCCCAACAATTAACCAGGGATCATCAGTGCTACTCAAATCAATTATATAATCCCATAAAACCCTTCTAGTATATCTGCTACAACTAGCATGAACAAAGGACAATAAGACGGGATTAGGCCAAAGAGAATGAGACGCCCGAACAGTGATAACTTGGTCATCACGAAAGAGAACATCACAAGTGATGCCAAACTTCCAAACAACCCAAATATTCCCCTTATCATTAGCAACACCTCCAAGGCAACGAATCTTACGAACGTAAGACGAAAGCAACAAGGGGGATCCACCTTAGGCTCATAAATACCACAGATAAAAACATCATGAATCCTTAACAATCTCTTAACCCGACGAACCGAGGCGGCATTACCAATACCCCGGATGTTCCAACTTAGAACACCAACCATTAAAACGATTTTGATATAAAAGACTAAGAAAGGGCTTTTAAGCCAAAGAATCATTGGATTTCCCATATTCCGGGACATTCCCTTCAAATAAAGAGTCTCTACCTTCATTAAAAACCTCTTGAATATCAAACTCAGATGTAACTCGAGGGCCACGAGGAGATAACTGAAGATTATCAATTATCACCTCACCAGGCCATTTACGAATATTAGAATCAAACACCTCCAATTCAGAATCAGATTCACACTTTCCATCTTCCAAATTAATGTAACCATTCACATTGTTCAAAGAGGGGCCGGAATTAGCATTGATTTTGGCAACCTCATTTAAACCAGTTTCAATTTGTTCAATCTCTTCTTCAAGGTCAATAGCCCCATCTTCAACAATTGAATGATTACCATTGGGATTAACCTTAGAAATAGCCGTGCCCATATTATTAACAGTTTTTAAAGAATTAGGGGAAACAAAAGGGGCACCACGCTTTGGAAGAAAACTAAAGCCATTAGTAACAAGGTTAGAACCAAAAAATTTTTAGCCAAGGGGGGATGGGGGTTTATGAACCATAGAAGATATACCAACAGCATTCATAGCATTAAACGAAGAATAAATAGGAGTAGGATGCGTACCTTCCGAGTTAGGTTTCGAGGCTATAATATTCATACCTTGAACAGCTTTGCCATGCGCATTTCCTGCTGTAAACGAACCATTTTCTTTTTTCTTACCAATGTTTTGCCCATTCGGTTTACTTGCAGGAGCCGCCCCCTTGATGGTCTCAACATTCCCCATTGACGAAGAAGGTTCTTTAACTTTAGTTTTTTCAACATAAACCATTTTCTTACCCATATTGACACCCTTTGAAACACCACCAGCAGAGACCTCATCCGGAGTACCAAGATCAGCCGTGTGACCCTCATTACCGCCATTCATTACCCCCTCATTACCACCATTCAAATCAGCACCATTATTCGTGTTTGGCTTCTTAGGATGAAGGTAGAAACGCTCATTCACATTATGACCTAACTTATAGAAATGTTTACAATAGCTTGGGAGATTATCAAACTCTAACGGCTGCCAAAAGCTTGAAAAATCATCTCCGCAATCAATGAACACTCTAGATGGAAGTTTCTTCAAAAGGTCAACTTGGACAAGGACTTTAGCTACACTTGGTCTTGACAAGTTACTAGTTGCTTGATCAATAGCCAACGGCTCCCCAAATATCTTAGCAATAGAAAATAGACAAACCTTGTTAAACATATGGATTGGGAGGCCGGGTAATCCAACCCAAACAGGAAATAAAGAAGACTCCTTATCCGGCCTCCAAGAGGGTGACCAACGGAAAACACGCATTGGAAAGCGCCCAAGATGCCATTGTTCTTTTGTCCAAAGTCTATTGAAATCACCCTCATGAATAATCTGAATAAGAACATGTTTAGGGTCAATATGACCCAATTTAAAATCTGCCTTAAGCCCAAACTTCAAGAAATGTTGCCTTGTAGCTTCCATTGATAGACGACCATGAGAAAATTTTCCAACCAATGTGTATTTGAATGGCTGGGCTAAAACATTAATAATATCTTTTGAAAACTTCAAACAAGGCTCACCTTTGTGTATTTGAATGGCTGGGCTAAAGCACATACACACACACAACAGTTAAAGAAAAGGGGTAAAATGAAAGTTTGACCCTCATCATCGTTTTAAAACTCTTTTGTTTTTGTTTAAAAGTTTTTTTAAAACAAAATGTCCCCAGCGGAGTCGCCAACTGAAATTACCCGGATCTGGCTCGCGTGCGGGCCCCGACATCTCACATTGCCGTTTTTGTTGGTCGAGGAGGTGTCTCGCTGTGTTTTGCTTGTAGAGTCGCCACGCCGTTTTGATTTAGCCCAAAACATTGAGAAAAGGCATCAGTTTAAAAACCATTGTTGTGTGATGAGATTTTTGAGTTCGGAGGCCAGGTTACTCCTCGGGAAGAGAATATTAGAATATTAGAGCTCACCCGAGTCATCTCGTAAAAACGAGTCTTTCGGTACCCCTTTTTTCTTTAAATGTTGTGTGTGTGTGTATGTGCTTTTTTTTAAAATGCATGCTTTATCGGATGTCTACATTGTACACTACGTATTGAAATGTATTGGAATAGCATAGGAAGGAAGCCTTACCAATGTTGGTTCGTGTCTGTCTTCCGCTGGGGAATAGTGTTTGAGGATGGAATAGTGTTCCGGGATTGCTTCGGGATGTGCCCGTGGTCTGAGGACAGAGCTTCGATGTGCCTCGGGATTGTCAGGTGTGTACCGTGCAGAGTTTCAGTGTGCGTTGGGATCGCAGGGATCGTTGACTGGATTCGGGCAGAAGTTCGTCATGCGTTGGGATCGTCGGTTGTGCTCGGGCAGAGTTTCGGCGTGCGTCGGGATCGTCGGTTGTGCTCGAAAAGGGTCGGGACGCCTCGGGATGGACTTGGAAAGGCTTCAGAGTACCACGAGGGGCATCAGAATACCTTGAGAGTGCCTCGGGGCAGCTCGGGAGCATCTCGGGAGCGCTCGGCAGTGCTCGGCAGAGCTTCGGAGTACCATGAGGGGCCTCGGAATGCTCCGGAGGGAACCGAAAGGGACCGGGACTGCCCCGAAGGGTCTTAGAGGGGTGCCTGAAGGCTGGGGGAGAGAGGAGAAGAGGATTGTGTGTCAAAAATGAGAGGGGGAGCCCTCTATTTATAGGGTAGAAAAATTTACAAAGAGGTCCGCACTGAATGACTATAGGACGTTTTACTTCTTTTTCTTAAAAACAATTTGATGAGGGTTTATCCTCAGGGAATTTTTTTTTAATTTGTAAGGACTCATAAGAGTCAATACATTACCTTTTTTGGAGATGTTGGGTTGGTTCAACATCTTAACCTGGTGGGGCATTTTAATTCCATGTTAATTCCAAGTTGAAAAGACAACATGTAACAATGTTGTAACCATTGGTTCCCAAGTGAGAAAACGTGCGCTCAGGCGAGGTTATGATAACCAATAGACTTAGAAAAGATGTGAAATCTTTCAAACCGTAGAAGGTAAATACCTTAACGTGCGCCAAGGCAAAGTTATTGCAATCAACAAACTTTAGAAAAAAAATGTATAATCTTTTAAGCTGTAGCGGGTGTTACCTTACAACTTAGAAATGTTGATGGGATGCATCACTGCACACGTTGATCATTCAGGGGGATGCTTTGGACTGTCTTATTGTTTAATGACATCTTGCAATATAGCAATACGTTAGAGTTGGGTGTTAGCTCTAGCTAACACCCCTCCAATGCTTAAGTCAGTAGAGGTTTGATTTAAGTAAAAAGGAAAGAAAATTGAAAGAAACTAGTTTGAGATGAAGCTCATACCTGGGTGTGGAAATCGCAATAAATTTCAACTTACATGTAATAAATAATGCTTCAGGTGTAGGGCGTTCCAGCTTCTAGGTATTCGGATGCCGTCTGGGGTAGACAACCAGTATGCACCCTTTCCTGCTTCAGCATCAACAAGGTAGGGACCTTCCTATTTTGGAGCAAATTTTCATGCGTACAATTCTCGGGTATTTAGGAATACCTTTCTTAGCACCATGTCTCCAACCTGAAAGCGCCTTATTCATACGTTCTTGTTGTATGACCTGGAAATTCTTTGTTGGCAGTCGGCCATCCTTATCTTGGCTATGTCCCTGAGTTCATCCACAGTATCTAAATCCAGAGCCAGAAGGTAGTTATTGTCTTCAGGAGTTAGCAATCCATATCTTGCGGTTGGAATTGTTGCTTCTATGGGGAGTACAGCTTCAGTGCCGAATATTAAAGAGTACGGTGTCTGTCTTGTAGCATTCTTAGACATTTTCCTGTCAGCCCATAGTACAAGTGGTAATTTATCGGCCCATCTTCCCCTTTTCTGATCCAAACATTTTTTCAGATTGCTGATGATCAACTTGTTGCTCGACTCAGCCTGTCCGTTGGCTTGAGGATGTACAGGGGTTGACGTTATCAGTTTGATTCCCCACCTTGAACAGAAATCCCTTGTCTTTTTGCTGATAAACTGAGAACCATTGTCACAAATGATTTCCGAAGGAACACCAAATCTGCTCAAGATGTTCTTCTTTAAAAAGGATATGACCTCCCTGTCTCGTATTTGAACATATGCTTCTGCTTCAATCCATTTGGAGAAGTAATATGTCATGGCTAACATGAACACCCTTCCCCTTGGAGCTTTTGGTAACTTGCCGACTATGTGCATGACCCATTGCATGAAAGGCCAAGATGAAAATACGGGGTGAAGAGGTTCGGCAGGTTGATGCAAGATGTTGCTATGCCGTTGACAAGCGTCGTACTTTAAAGCAAAATCCATTGCGTCTTGTCTCATAGTGGGTCAGTAGTATCCCATTTTAAGGGCTTTGGAAGATAATGTCTTCCCCCCATGAGTGATTTCCACATTCCCTTCATGTAGATCATTTAGGACCTCCTTAACTTCTCCAGGCTCTAAACATCTCATGTAAAGACCTGTCGCAGACCTTCGGAACAATTTGTTATTAATTAAGGTGAACCGGGATATTTTCATCCTGAACGACCTTTGATTCTTAATGTCCAGTGGAATGGTTCCGTCTTGCAAATACCGCACAATAGGTTGGATCCATGTCGACACCGCACCATGCCCTGGAGAAGATGCTTCCGAATGATCTAGGGCTGCGCATTCCTCAGTTTGATCAATGGCTAGATATTGGACGTATATAATTGGGATGTTGGTATTTATCATCGCTCCACATGTTGACCCCAATTCAGCGAAAGCGTGGGCTTTAGTATTTTTTTTCGCGTGGAACCTATTCCAAGGAAAAACTAACAAAATGCGCGGCTAGCGCTTTAACATGCTGGAGGTAAAGTGTCATCCTGGTGCTCTTAGCTGCATAAGATCCGTTAAAATGATTAACTAGTAACAAAGAATCAATAAATACATTAAGATGAGTAACCTCTAAACTAAGAGTTGTAGATAAACCCATGATCAAAGCTTCATATTCGGCTTCGTTATTGGTTGCCTGGAATTCACAAGAAACCGCCTTAGGGATTAATTCGCCTTGTGGTGACTTTAATAAGATGCCCAGTCCTGCGCCTCTTGAGTTGGATGCTCCATCTGTGAACAGTGTCCAATACCTGGGAGTATTATTACCTTCGAGGTGTTGGACTTCTAGCTCCACCTCATGTTGCAAGGTAGCACTGAAATCGGCTACAAAATCCATAAGGGCTTGTGACTTAATGGCACTTATGGGTTCGTAAGAAATTTCATACGTGCTGAGCTTGACTGACCATTTGGCCATTCTTCCTGACATCTCAGGAGTTCTCATAACAGTCCTGATAGGATAGTTAGTTTTCACAATTAATGGCACTAAATTTTTTTCTCTCTAGTTATTACCGTAACCCTAATTAGGGCGGCGGCCCTTGAGGCGCCGGCTATGGCTTTTCCGGCATCATTTTTTGACGTTCCTGTTGCCCTGCTTACCTCTAATCAATCATCCCCGAATCTAAACCCTAACTCACAAGTGCTGGCCCTATCTCATGCAAATCCTAATTGCCTTGCAAAGCCGTCTTCTTCGTTGCTGCAGAAGGCTCCATTGCCGCAATCAGAATCTCCTTCTCAGCCATTGAATGCTCCTTCCAAATCCTTTGCTGATCTTTTCTCTCAACCATCTAATCCTAATCATAATGGTGTGTTGTCATCAAATAATATCATGACGTAGCAGGTCATCTCTATTGGTAATCATAAAGGTACGCCTTCAGTGAAACTCTCAAAAGATTTAATTGATACGTTCGCTAAGCCTTTTCGATTTACTCTGGTTGGTAAATTTGCTCATGGAAGACCCTCCATGGAGGATACTCGGATTGCTTTTACCAAGTTTCAGCTTAAGGGAAACTACAAGCTTGGGCATTTGGATAATCGACATCTTTTAATTCTGCTTTCTACGGAAGAGGATTATCAACGCCTCTTTATGAAAGATGTTTGGTATGTTACTCGTTTTCCTATGAGAACATTAGCTTGGTCCCCAGCTTGGAGGCCTGAATTAGAGTCCCCTATTGTCCCCGTGTGGGTTGGTTTTCCAAGTTTACCGGTGCATTTGATGAATAAACGCTTCTTATTTGCTGGTGCTTCAAATATTGGTACTCCCCTCTCTCTTGACAAAGCCACAGCTGAGTTTTCTAGGCCTAGTATTGCTAAAGTTCTGATTCAAATTGATGTTACAAAGAAGCTTCCACATGAAATTTATATTGATTGTGGAGATGCTTGCCCTAGCTTCTTTCAAAAGGTGGAATATGATAATATGCCAAAGTATTGTAAACATTGCTATGTTTTTGGACATGACTTTGCTTCTTGTAGAAAAGCAAACCCTATTTTGGTCAGTACAAAACATTTAGTTAAAGGAAAACCTGAGTCTGTTTTTGTGGCCAAAAAGTCTGATGATAAGCTGGATGTGGGGACGGATGGTTCTATGTTGGCCCCTAAGCCTTCTTCGAGTAATGGAATTGCTATTGAGGATAATTATATTGGATCAGATAATGGGGCTAAATCTGATGGTAATGCTCAAGCAGCGGAATTGCTTGATCTAGATAAGGGGATTGTTAAAAATAAGATTCAGGCTCCTACTATGGCTCGGAGGGGTCTTCCTTTACCTGCTGCTGTTAATTTGGCCCTCCAAAAGGCTATTGCGGTGATTAATAAAGATGTCCCATCTAATAATGGTTCTGATGAAACTACAATCGAGGGTCTAAAGGCAGAACAAGAAGACAAGGTTGATGATTCAATAAATAAAAATGATGTTGTGGCTGCTCCTACGGAAATTAATGTGGCTGGTGTGATGTACCCGATTTTTTTGAAATCAAACGGAGTCACCACGCCATTTTTGTTTTGAGGGCCAAAACTTTGAAAAATGCCCGAGATTAGAGATTTGGGTTCGGAGGTCACGTTACACGCCGGGAAGGACGTTAGTGTGCACCCGGAATGCCTCGTAAAAACGAGTCTTCCAAACATTCAAAATCCTTTGTTGTGTGCGTGTGTGTGTGTGTTTTGGCCAAAATAAGTTGAAACTGAGGAAAGTAAAAATTGGGAACTCTTTTTAAGGCTTTAAAATGATCCTATGATTTTTTGGATGATTTTTGGGTTGAGATTTGGAACTCAAAAGATTTTTGGAAGTTGAAAACCATTTCTGCCAGAATGAAAAAGGCAGTGGACACTTAATTTTGAAATGGACTTTAGGGCTTGAAAACTCCAGAATCTGGGAAAAGTCCGAGAATGAAAAATGTTCAAAACACCTTATAAAAGGTTTCTGTAAAAGAAATTATCATTTTGGAGATGATTTGAGGGGTCAAAATCTTCTGTAAATCTCAGATATGAAATCTGGATTTCCAGAAACTGATGAACTGACCTTTAAAAGAAAATTTGAAAAAAGGAGTTTTTCTCACACAAAAAATAAAGTAAAAATATTTCTGGAAAGATCTGGATGTTGGCTACAAAAAGTGTTTTGTAGTCAACACCAAATTCCAAGTTTCTGTATGTACAAAAAATAGGAAAATGGACTGAGATCTCAGAACAATGCTACTGGACAGCAAGATGTTCTTGAGGGAAAATGTGATTTTTGGGGGATTTGCATCTATGTTCACCCCATTTTCATCCCTAGACTTGATTCCACTACTTTGTGTTAAGTGGTTATCATATTCAAGTCATCCTTGGGGAATTTTATGGGGTTTAAACATGTCCTTTGCAAAGGGAAAGGGGATATTTTGTAAAGATGAAATTAAAGAGACAAATCAACTAGAGATTTAAAATTTGGACCCTTTGAGATGGTCATTCATGAAGATGAACTTCAAGATGACCATCTTAGGTCAAGACTTAAGTTAAATTAGACATAAAGCAAATCAAAATAAGAAGAACAAGATGAACAAGAGATTAAAAGGGAATTTTAGGGTTTAGAGAAGGAGGGCTTTACCAATGGTGACACCCTATCTTCCTAGGCTTGGAATTTGACTTGAGGAGTATCAAGATTTGGTGTTTGGCTTGAGGAGTATCAAGATTTGGTGTTTTGGAGTTGTGTTTGGGTGGATTCAAGGCTTGAATGTGTTTAGGGTTTGATGATAGAGTTGATCAAAGAGAAAACAAGTAGATAACACTTAAGTCCTCTATGTTTTCTCCCTAATCTTCCTCTTGAGTAGTGTTTTAAGCTTGAGCTTGGTGTGTTTAAGAGTGATATGAGAATGGTTGAAGTGAAATTGGGAAAGGTTCAAGAGAAAATGGTGGCAATCTAAGGATTCCCACTTTGTTTCTCTCTATTTTTCGCCAAAATGCGGCTTACGTGTGTAAAATGTGTTACGTAAACCGAGAGAGGAGGGTTTAATTTATAGTCCTCTCATGAGAAGCAAACTCATCCGCGCGGAGGGGGTTGTTCGCGTGCACTGTTCATCTGCTACAGTGCTGGCTTTTGGACAGGAAGAATAAAATTCAAAATTCCAGCAGTTTATGTTTTTCAACTTGCCCAATTCGGATTTTTCCAATTTCTTTTGCTTTTTGAGATTCTTTTCTTGGTTTAACTTTAAATGGCAATCCCTACTTTACCCTTGCTTTGTTAGAGAAGTTAGGAATTGTTAGAAATGTTAGTAATGTTAAAACTTTCGTTAATTTTCTAACGAAAATACTAACGACTCAAATTGGAGCACTTACAGTAGCCCCTCGGCGACGGCGCTTTCGAAGGAAGCGGGGTCGTCGATAAGAGTAAGGCTCCAAATTTGACAGGATGATCAGGTGATCGAGTGGCTGAACCTAGCGATAGGCTACCTACGTATCCCTAGTGGGAATCAAGCCGGCCGTAGTTTGGGTCTTTGACCCTAAGATTTGACTATTTTTAGGAAGTTGCCCGAGGATTGACTATTTTAGGGAAGTCGCCCGAGGATTGACTATTTTTGGGAAGTCACCCTATGGTTTGACTATTTTGGGAAGTCACCCTATGGTTTGACTATTTTTGGGGAGTCGCCCTATGATATGACTATTTTTGGGAAGTCACCCTATGATCTGACTATTTTTGGGAAGTCACCCTATGATCTGACTATTTTTGGGAAGTCGCCCTATGATTTTGGTTTGTAGAATTAGGGGATGATTGCGTTTTATCGCTTTTCCTAGTGTTGTGTGTGATAGCGTTTTAGGTGCCTTGAGAACCTTAATGATGGAGTCTTAGGTGCCTTGAACCTTGATGATGGCGTCTTAGGTGCCTCGAACCTTGGAGATGGCGTCTTAGGTGCCTCGAACCTTGATAATGGCGTCTTAGGTGCCTCGAACCTTGATGACGGGGATTTTGTCAGCCTTTGTTGGAGTTTAGTTCAGGAGTATGAACCTAAATGGGACTTAGTTCAGGAGTACGATTCTAAGTTGAGGTTTAGTTCAGGGGTATGAACCTAAATGGGGACTTAGTTCAGGAGTATGGTTCTAAGTCAAGGTTTGGTTCAGGAGTATGTACCTAAATGGGGACCTAGTTCAGGAGTATGATCCTAAGTCGGGGTTTCAGTTCAGGAGTATGAACCTAAATGGGGACCTAGTTCAGGAGTATGATCCTAAGTCGGGGTTTCAGTTCAGGAATATGAACCTAAGTCGAGGTTGAGGGAGACTATTTGAGGGCATTCTCGCTGGGGATGATTAGAGCTTATGATGATAACCGGGGAAAAGGGTGACCGTGTTGGTCAAGCGGCTGGACCTATGGTAGGCTGCCTACGTATCCTGAGTGGGAATCAAGCCTGGACGTAGTTCGAAAACTGCTGGGGATGGTCTTTGATGGTTTGACGGTATTTGGGAGTCACCCGAGGTTTGACTGTTTTTTTTTTGGGAAGTCACCCTAAGATTTGACTATTTTTGGGAAGTCGCCCTAAGATTTGATGATAATGTTCTTTTAGAAAAGTAGTTGACTAAGATATGCTTTCATACCTGTGCTGTACTTACCTGTAGCTGCCGGAAGGACTGAGGCTACGGCTGAGGTTGATGAAGAGTTGTTGGATTGCGGTTTCTGCTGACGATTTGCTGTCTTTGGAGGCATTTTAACCTGAAGGGGGGGGGGAGTTTGGTTGAGTCTGCATCTTGCTGGTGATCGTCAACCTTGTAGAAGTTGTTGAGCTTGTCTTCACATTGGGACTTCTTGCTTTTGAGAACTTGGTGTCTCTGACCGATTTTCATTTGAGAACTTGGCGTCCCTGACCGATTTGCATTTTGAGAACTTGGCGTCCCTGACCGAATTGTATTTGAGAACTTGGCATCTCTGACCGTATTATATTTGGGAACTTGGCATCCCTGACCGATTTGTATTTGAGAACTTGGCGTCTCTGTCCGTACTGTATTTGAGAACTTGACGTCTCTGACCGAACTGTATTTGAGAACTTGGCGTCTCTGACCGAACTGTATTTGAGAACTTGGCGTCTCTGACCGAACTGTATTTGAGAGCTTGGCGTCTCTGACCGAACTGTATTTGAGAACTTGGCGTCTCTGACCGATTTGTATTTGAGAACTTGGCGTCCCTGACCGATTTGTATTTTGTATTTGAGAACTTGGCGTCCCTGATCGATTTGTATTTGAGAACTTGGCATCTTTGACCGAACTGTATTTGAGAACTTGGCGTCTCTGACCGATTTGTATTTGAGAACTTGGCGTCTCTGACCGAACTGTATTTGAGAACTTGGCGTCTCTGACCGATTTGTATTTGAGAACTTGGCGTCCCTGACCGATTTGTATTTTGAGAACTTGGCATCTCTGATTGAATTGTATTTGAGAACTTGGTGTCTGTAACCGAACGGTAGACACTGGAGGTGGTCTTCATTGGGGGCTGTTTTCATCCATTTGTGGACATTGGAGGTCGTCTTTGGTGAAGATCATCCTTGCCGAAAAGGGGGATTTGATTTCACGTTTGAATTCCTGCATTCGTTAGTGAAGAGGAAGATGCATATATGACATTCATGATGACAGATGCATGCATAGAGCCAAAAATGATTGTGAGAGTATCACTGCATGTGTGTGCGAGATGATGCATTTACTTGCTTTCGAAGATGCACTTAGCCTAAGCTTTTGGCAGGGAATTTATGATCTTCAATCACTTAGGATTGTTCCTATTGATTCAAGTTTTGTGCATGCTACATGAGCCCTGGGGAGATTTTTGTGGGGATGCATGGTGATGCGAGGGGATGTATGTGTCTGGAGACTGTTTGGAACAGATTTTGAGCAAGTGGGGGGTGAGAGCCCTCGATCGCGGTTTAAACAGCGGTTGTTGATGAGGTTTTGTTAACAGTATCACATGGACCTCAATTTTGATGAGATTGAATTCGGATCCCGGGTCTTGGTTGAAATTTTCCCTTTCATTCTTGGTCATTTGAAGCTGATGCTGACAGGCTCTAGGGCACGTCGATATGAGTGAAGCTTCTTTCATTTGGGTGAGCTGTGACTTTGGCCGAAACCTTGTTCGGAGAATGATTTGATGAAATTGCTAATGCAGGGAGAAACCCAGATCTCAAATTCCGATACTACGGGAAGCTGCTATGTACCAAGTTCTGAAGCTGAAATTCTTTCTTGCGACTTGATAAAATTCGGGTCCAAAAGACCAGCTTGACAAAGTCCCCGGATCCTGAGTAGGCAAAGTCCAGATTTTGAAGAAGTGACTTGGCGAATCTATCTCGTAGTGAAGGACCCAATGTGGACCCAAAGATGACTATAGAAGCTCCAGCTTGAAGAGGCGTCTTGGAGAACACAGGGAGAACCGCTTAGCAAGCCCGGTGTTAAGAAATTGAGCGGTCCATTGCAGACAGAGTCATCATGTGACCAAGGAGGCACCCATATTTTCAAATCTTAGTCAACCAGTCACTGGACAAGACTCAGAATCGTTTACGTGCAGGGGCACATCTTTCGAAAAATGGGAATGAATCCCGATTTTGTGTATACACACTCGCTTTAGGTTTGACTCTTTTGAGAGAGTATAAGCATCACAAGGTGTGGAAAAGTGTATGAAAGCCCCTGCTGACAGAAAGACAGTGTTTGGCTCTATTTCCCTATGATGGAGAGAGAGAAGACTTGTCGAGACACTTGAAAACTTGTCTTATTCATGATGATCACAAGGCTGCTTAAAACCCTTTGTTAATGTTCGGGTTATTCAACCATTAAATCTGATATGAACAAATATTTTGATTAATCACAAGGAGAAAACCAACTGATATCGAGAATCGAGCTCGGAAGGGCGGAAAGTGTATAGGCCGATCCTTGATGAGACCGGATTTTTTTTTTGAGATTTGTTTGTGATTTCGACCGGACCATTTCTGGTTGCCTACGTTTCCTTCGTTATGAAGAGCTCAGGTCGCCGTAGTTTGGGCCTAACCCGATTGAAGAGCAAATGAATGTGAAAATTCGAGATTTCGAGGACCTTTGAGAATTTTCTGGGAGTTGAAGAACATGTCCCCTTGGAGTGTCAATGGAAGACACGGATGCGGAGCCCCATGGGACATCCACGGCAAGTGTTTGTGGAGTAGAAATGAACTATGCTCACATAAAATGTCGAATGAATGGATTGAATTTGCACAATCTTTGATTGATGATCTTTTGAGCCTAGATGGATTTGGCTCTGATTTAAGCAAGCACTGAAGCATTAATTTGATTTAGATCCTGAAGATATTAGAATGAAACTGCTATCCGGTAGGAACTGTAGCTGGGTTTCAAGGCTTCGATCGGCCATCGGGTGATTTGGAAAATCGTGACCTCTTGAGAGGTCGGCTGGGCCTTTTACTGACTGAACCTCTAAAAATGAGAGGTTGGCTTTTGAGGATGTGTTTGGGATTTCTAAGGTGAGGAAATTCGTGATTGCATCTTCATTGCCTCTAAATTTTGGCTTGGGCCGAGAGCAAGGGTAATGGTAATGGGAATATCCTCTGAAATCGAGAGGATGGCTGGAATTGGTTTAAGATAATGGTGAGAGGAAGTCCAAGCTATCGAGAACTTTTGCGAATCTTGCGAGAGTTTGGGCTCCTTTTTGATCATTGGAGAGCTTCTCGAGAAGTCGGGAACTTTTGCTGAATTGTGAGGATCGATAGTCCCCCTGTTTTTTTCTTTTTTTTTGAAGTTCTGGCTTGAAAGTTTTCTCTCTTTTTTTTTTTTTTGGCCTCCTGAGACGTTGAGGATTCTTGCTGATTTGTGAGGATTTAAAATCCTTCTTTTGATAACTTGGAAGGCCTCCTGAGGAGTTGATGATTATCTTTGTCCTTCCTTCATGGCTTGAGATATTTTGTGCATTGCCGACTCTCGAAGCTAGCTTCTTGGGCTTGCTTGGACTTCTCTTAGCATGGAGCAAAAATGATGGCTAAACGGGGTTTCAAAACACGCCGATCTTGAAATGAAAGGGTATTGTTTAGCGGGGGTGAGGTAATGGCTTTCCTATGGGTGAAAGGCTTCAACCGCAATCCCTTCCGGATGACCTAAACGAGATTAAGTCTTCATTGCTTGCTTAAGTTTTAAATGAGAAAAGATCCATGCAAATTCATTGAGCAACGAGATGATGATGATGAAAGGGATGTGAGCATATGAGATGCAGGATGAGGAGTTGGTAAGTCCCAATTTGAAAAGGATATCAATTGATTTTCTCACTTCGATTAATTTAAATATTAATCATTTCAAAGAATTAGTGGTTGAGCAGCACAAGTGATCATTTTGGATAAAACCATTTCAATTAAGTATAACGTGGGTGCGCAAGTGATGTCTCGAGTCTAGCAAGAAAAGAAGAAAGACTTATATATATATAAATTTTAAATGATAGTTAAGCTATCTTTCCACAACATTCGAGGTGGACAAAACCGACAAGTGTCCAAGATGGACTTAGGTGAAAGAAAAATACTAGAACCTACGAAGGTTGACTAAAAGACTATTTTAGAGATAGGTAGCCCCTAGTCTAGCCGCTCTTTGCTGTTGGACCATGCATCTATTCTTTGACGCTGGAGACGGGAGCTATCGCAGGTCTTCCTATCCGGACTTCTTTGTCAGCTTCTTGCTCAATCCAACCATTTTCCTTGCCTGCGATGACTGGTTCATTGACCTCGCAAAGGGGTGAGTCAAATTCCATTATGTTCCCAAGTCTTGAACCACCAAACTCGACCATGTTGACATTCGGGTTGTTGTTTCTAGGGAATGGGTTACTGATAGTATTGGGTCCTTCAGGCACCTCTAACCTCCCTTGTTCAATCAAACTTTGGATTGCCTTTTTCAGGGGGACGCAATCATCTGTCAGGTGCCCATGGTACTGATGAAAGGCACAATGCTTGGAGGTATCCAAAGGAGCATTGGGGTTTCTAGGCTGATAATTTTCCAATGGCCGGAGCAAACCCTCTCTCACCAAACCTCTGAAGATATCACTCAAAGGCATCCCAAAGTTTCCCAAGTTTTGGAGCCGGGATCTGGATGCATCAGGTTTCTTGGGAACAAAGGAAGTGGCATTGTTACAGTCCTGTCCCGCATAGCTAATCACTTCTTTACCTTTTGGTTGGGCAAGAGCTGTGTTGGAGGTGGAAGAAACCCGGTATACGTATGCGGAGTGCGTGATCAGCGGCTTGATTGTAAGCCTTTTCGAACTTAGCCCGGAATTAACCATTGCACGCAAGTCGGCGTAGGGAAGTGACCGAGGGAAGCTCTCAAATGCGGCTTCAAGCATGACCGAAAGATGTCTAATCGCTCCTTGTCGAGGGAGGAATGGCCATTTCACTAAGCTTCAGGTTCCACCTTTTATAGAAATCCCCAATATTCTCATCAAGGCGCTGCACCGTTGTCTGCAGGTCAACTCTGTTTGTTTCCCATTCTAAGTTGGCTTTATACTTATCTGTGAAAGTACTGGTAATTTGTTCCCAAGTAGCCCTAGCTTCAGGCTGTAATCGAAAAAACCATTTCAAAGCCCCTGACTTCAAAGAGAGACTAAAGTAGTCAGCCAACTGCTGGTTTGTGCATCCCTTAGCTTTCATTGCCAAAGTGTAGGTGTCCAAGTGAGTTTTAGGGCACGCACTTCCATCAAACAGTTCGAGATTGGGCATCGCGAACTTGTGAGGCAGGGGTACAATTGAGTCGGGATCTGTAGGCCGAAGAGCAGTGTTCCTTTTGACGGCCAATTCAGCGATCTGCGCTTTCATTTCCTTGTGTTGCTCCATGAACCAAGCCAATTGGGGATCCAAAGGTGGAGCGGGAATGCCTGAGCCGATATTTGAGCCAGGAAGAGGACTAGCTGTTAGTGGTGCATTGGTGGAAGGAATACCATATCCCGGAGCATAGGTGAAAACCTGTCCTTGGCCCAAATTACCCTGGGGAGTGTAGGTAGGAGCTTGGGCAAAGGGATAGAACCCGGGCGACTTCTTTGTTGGCTTCCAATCGGCAGAGAAGATGGAGGCAGATCTAAGGTAGCTGGATAGCTTGGATTTCCGGGGTGAGGCCCGTAAGAAGGCTTGAGTGCGGGCTGCTGTCCCTGACTGTTGAATTGCATGGCTGGCTGAGGCAATGGAGTATAACCCGGGGGGTACTGCGGTCCTAGTGATTCTGATGAAACTGGGATGGAGGTTTGGTAACCCATCGAACCCTGAGTGAGAAATGGGTTTGTGAAAGCTGTGGGAGGAGCAGCTGAGCTAGCATCATTCTGAGGAGGGGCTCCTGACGGCTGTTGAGGCATGCCGAACTGTTGTTGTGGCCCTTTGAACTGTTGCTGCGAAGGTCCGGATTGATCGGTCCCAAACTGTGGCGGGTTCCCAATTAGCTGTGGCATTCCGAGATAACCCCAACCATGAGAAGACATTCCGTACTGGCTTTGTCCCCACTGAGGAACTGTGAACTGATTTGTGTCGTCGGGCTGCGTGGATCCAGTGGTCCGAAGCCGGGGCCGGGCCGACCCAAAGATCGAGGAGCATGGGTTGGTAGTGGTACCATAGGAGGTGGGTGGTGGCATCCTGGAGTAATCGGGCGGCGAGAGTGGGATTGGCATCCTCGTCTTCTTCCACGGTGAAGGTGCCATCGGGATTGAGGCCGGCGGCCAAACCATGGCTTTTGATAGCCTCCATAAGGCTATTCGGTTGTGCTTCTGTCGCAACCTCATCTCGTTCGCTAACCGATTCCACCGCTGTTCATCCGAGGGGTCCGGGAGGCGGAGTGACGTTATCCCCATCATTACCGGCTGATGCAGACATTCTGAAACCTGGAGTCGGAACAAACGGCGAAGCTGATGATGCGCTCGACTCTTCCCAACTGATCAAACAGTGACCCGGTGCCCGAAACCAAGCTTTATGAGGAGCTGCGGGGAAAAAGGCACGAGGGTTCAGATGTTTGGGAATTGAAGGAGGACAGGTGTTTGGGCTTTGGGCTCATGCAACATGCAGTTATTTGTTCACGTTTACTTAAAACATGTCTTATTAACCTAATCGGTTGGAAAAGATTGCTCTTCTTTTTCGCAAACTACTCTGGATCCTGGATCAGTGGGCCCCGTCACTACGTCTATAAGCCCCTCGTATTCCACCTGTATTTCGACCTCCCAGGGTGGTGACGGCCCGGGCGAGGGTCCTATAGGGCAAGCGGGTCCCACCGACCGAAAGAAAAACGATCCTAAAAGTCTGGCGGGTAATCGAGTCTTAACGAGCATTCGATGTAAATTACGGACAAAGCTGACGTCAAAGTCAAGATCATGTCCGAGGGCTCGACGAAAAGTCGGCACGATTTGGACTGATAAATGTCCACGATTGATCTTGACTCGTCGTCAGTTAGGCCATAATTAGGCATGGAATAATCATTAATCCTTGATGACTCAGTGTCAATGCTGGGAGTCAGTGTATAATTTGTGCCAGTCAGAGCCGAAGTCAAGGCGCCGGTCAATATCTTGGTCAAAGTCTGCGGTGGAAAACCGGCAGAACTTCGACTGATTAGGGTCCCCGAAAGATATTGAGTCGGTATGCCGACAAAGGCTTGAAAGGAAAGGTCTATACACAGACAGGGCATGACACAGACCAGACTAAAAACCAACCGGGTCTCGGACAAAGTGTGTCACGGACAAGTGCATGGTCGACACGAGGCTCCATGGGATGTTTGGGTAGTCCTGTGCTCGTCCGAGAGGCGTAATAAGACCAAACGGACCGCGACAAGGATTTCCCCGGGTTAGGGACGTAGTGTGCAGTGTACGGTCACGTGCGCGTAGTGTGCAAGCAGTCTATATTCTTTTTCTGAGTAAAATAGGAAATTTTTTTTATGTGTCTTAAAAATATGATGCATGATTTTTTTTTGAAAATTTTCTTTTTTTGAAAATCCTTTTTTTTTTAAATTTAATGAACACATAAGCACGTAAGCACGAAAATTCCAACAGTTAGGGACATGATTCCGACAGTCAAAATTTTGACTTTTTCCGAGGTGGCCAAAACAACACGAAAATGTGCAAAAATCAACACACACACACAAATGATTTTCAAAGCCGGGACGGAAGCTTGACCCTCAAAAGCTTTATCTCTTTTTTTTTTTGAAAACGGTGATACCGGTACGTGGGATTGTTAAACCACAATTTATCCCCGACTCGTGTTAGGAGGCGATAACGGGAAGTTTAATGGTTTCCACCAATATACCAAATATCATTTTTTTTAGAAAAAAGCTTAATTCCCCAGCGGAGTCGCCACTGTGATGTACCCGATTTTTTTGAAATCAAACGGAGTCGCCACGCCATTTTTGTTTTGAGGGCCAAAACTTTGAAAAATGCCCGAGATTAGAGATTTGGGTTCGGAGGTCACGTTACACGCCGGGAAGGACGTTAGTGTGCACCCGGAATGCCTCGTAAAAACGAGTCTTCCAAACATTCAAAATCCTTTGTTGTGTGTGTGTGTGTGTGTGTGTGTTTTGGCCAAAATAAGTTGAAACTGAGGAAAGTAAAAATTGGGAACTCTTTTTAAGGATTTAAAATGATCCTATGATTTTTTGGATGATTTTTGGGTTGAGATTTGGAACTCAAAAGATTTTTGGAAGTTGAAAACCAATTCTGCCAGAATGAAAAAGGCAGTGGACACTTAATTTTGAAATGGACTTTAGGGCTTGAAAACTCCAGAATCTGGGAAAAGTCCGAGAATTAAAAATGTTCAAAACACCTTAAAAAAGGTTTCTGTAAAAGAACTTTTCATTTTGGAGATGATTTGAGGGGTCAAAACCTTCTGGAAATCTCAGATATGAAATCTGGATTTCCAGAAACTGATGAACTGACCTTTAAAAGAAAATTTGAAAAAAGGAGTTTTACTCACACAAAAAATAAAGTAAAAATATGTCTGGAAAGATCTGGATGTTGGCTACAAAAAGTGTTTTGTAGTCAACACCAAATTCCAAGTTTCTGTATGTCCAAAAAATAGGAAAATGGACTGAGATCTCAGAACAATGCTACTGGACAGCAAGATGTTCTTGAGGGAAAATGTGATTTTTGGGGGATTTGCATCTATGTTCACCCCATTTTCATCCCTAGACTTGATTCCACTACTTTGTGTTAAGTGGTTATCATATTCAAGTCATCCTTGGGGAATTTTATGGGGTTTAAACATGTCCTTTGCAAAGGGAAAGGGGATATTTTGTAAAGATGAAATTAAAGAGACAAATCAACTAGAGATTTAAAATTTGGACCCTTTGAGATGGTCATTCATGAAGATGAACTTCAAGATGACCATCTTAGGTCAAGACTTAAGTTAAATTAGACATATAGAAAATCAAAATAAGAAGAACAAGATGAACAAGAGATTAAAAGGGAATTTTAGGGTTTAGAGAAGGAGGGCTTTACCAATGGTGACACCCTATCTTCCTAGGCTTGGAATTTGACTTGAGGAGTATCAAGATTTGGTGTTTGACTTGAGGAGTATCAAGATTTGGTGTTTTGGAGTTGTGTTTGGGTGGATTCAAGGCTTGAATGTGTTTAGGGTTTGATGATAGAGTTGATCAAAGAGAAAACAAGTAGATAACACTTAAGTCCTCTATGTTTTCTCCCTAATCTTCCTCTTGAGTAGTGTTTTAAGCTTGAGCTTGGTGTGTTTAAGAGTGATATGAGAATGGTTGAAGTGAAATTGGGAAAGGTTCAAGAGAAAATGGTGGCAATCTAAGGATTCCCACTGTTTTTTCTCTATTTTTCGCCAAAATGCAGCTTCTGTGTGTAAAATGTGTTCTGTAAACTGAGAGAGGAGGGTTTAATTTATAGTCCTCTGTGAGAAGCAAACTCATCCGCGCGGAGGGGGTTGTTCGCGTGCACTGTTCATCTGCTACAGTGCTGGCTTTTGGACAGGAAGAATAAAATTCAAAATTCCAGCAGTTTATGTTTTTCAACTTGCCCAATTCGGATTTTTCCAATTTCTTTTGCTTTTTGAGATTCTTTTCTTGGTTTAACTTTAAATGGCAATCCCTACTTTACCCTTGCTTTGTTAGAGAAGTTAGGAATTGTTAGAAATGTTAGTAATGTTAAAACTTTCGTTAATTTTCTAACGAAAATACTAACGACTCAAACCTAGATTTCCTTTTCTAGTAAAGAGAAAAACACACACACGCAGTAAAAAAAATGCTCTCTAATTTTTTCCTTGCCGTTTTCCCGTCTCTAGGGTTTCGCCCTAGAGACTTGCCGTTTGCTGCCATGGTTTCTCCTCCGGTGGCGTGGTTTACATCAATGAATTCCAGCAACCATAATCCCTACTACTCTCCTTCCTTGCAACAACAACCATATCCGAATCATAACCCTAAACTTATCTCCCTTCCTGCGGCGCAGCCTTCACATGAAAACCCTAATGCAAAACCTATTGCGTCGGCTCCTCTAAACCATAGCTCTCCCGTTCTTCAGCAACAGACCATCAGATCGGAATCTTCACAAAATAATAATGATAATCCTTCCCAAAACCAAATCCCGCTTGGCCAGACCTCCAAGTCGTTTGCAGATCTGTTTGCGCAAAATGTTTCATCATCGGCCCTTGGATCTGCTGCAAATACACATGCGACTATTCAAACTGGTCATCACAAAGGAACTCCAGCTGTTAAATTATCCAGGGAAGTTCTCGACTCTTTTGCTAAACCATTTAAATATACTCTCATTGGTAAATTTACGCATGGGAGACCTTCCATGGAAAACGCTAGAATTGCTTTTGCTAAATTTAAACTAAAAGGAAACTATAAACTTGGCCATTTAGATAATCGTCATATGCTTATACAATTATCTACGGAAGAAGATTATCAACGTTTATTTATGAAAGAGGTGTGGTATGTTGATCGTTATCCTATGCGTACGTTGGCGTGGTCCCCGGCTTGGCGGCCTGAACAGGAATCCCCCTATGTTCCTGTGTGGGTTGGCTTTCCGGGGCTCCCAATTCATTTAATGAATAAATCTTTCTTACATGCGGCTGCCTCGATGATTGGGTCTCCCCTCTCGTTGGACAAGGCCACGGCTGAACTAACTAGGCCTAGCATTGCTAAAATATTGATTCAAGTTGATGCAACTAAAAAGCTTCCAAATGAGATTTTCATTGATTGTGGTGATGTTTACCCAAGTTTTTATCAAAAGGTTGAGTATGATAATATTCCTAAATATTGTAAGCATTGTTTTATCCTTGGGCATGACATTTCTATGTGCAGGAAGGCAAACCCTCATCTTAATACTACCAAACAGCAATCGGAAAAACAGCCTATGGAATTGGCTAAAGATTCGGCTGTTTTGAATACTAATAAGAACCCTTCTAGCAGTGGTACAAAGGATGTTGGAAATGAGAAAGAAAATGTTGTTAATGATGGTAATGCAAAGCTGGTGCAACCTTTGAAAGTGGCTCCAAAAATGGCTGTTCGTGGCCAAAAGCTTCCTTTAGCTGTTGAGCGTGCTCTTAATAAAGCATGTAATGAAGTGATTTCAATGGGGGCTGGTCCTATTTCGGCCTCTCAACCTGATCAGGTTGATAATGCCATTGGCGGTGAGGATGATCTAGCTACTATTATTCAGAATGTAGAACAGCACAAGGCGCAACAAAACACATCTATTGCTGAAGATAAAAATTATAATGATTGCCTCCCTATGACTGAAGAATTTTCTGGAAATAATGCTCATATTGAGGGCCTCAATCTCTCTCCCCGTGGTCCTCCTTCTGCTGCCTTTGTCACGGAAATGGCTGGCTCCACCCCATTCTCTAATACTTCCAACAATGATGTTGATGCTGATGGTTTTACCAAGGTATTATCTAAGAGGAACCGCAGAAGATCTTCTTCTCCTACATCCTAATTCTCTCTGTAAGTCAATTACTTATCTATCTACTTTTACAATGGTTGCTATGATTTTCTGGAATGTTAGAGGTATTGGAAATGGTGCATCTTTTAGACGTGCTAAAAAGCTCTTCCACCTTCATAATGTTTCTTTTTTTGCTATGTCGAAGCCTAAGGTTTCTCAACTTCAGCGTGTGTCTACGCAAAGGAAGTTGGGTTGTGTGGGTAGTTTTTCTAATTGTAACGGAAAAATTTGGTTTTTTTGGAAACATGGTTTTGTTTGCAACGTGGTCCAAGATAGTTGTCAAGCTCTTACAATGCAGGTTTCGCATGGCCAATGGGAATCTAGCATTCACTTGACTGTGGTGTATGCTAGTTGTAATAGATTTGACCGTAGAGAGCTTTGGGATAACCTTATGGATTTTAGTTCTTGTAATACTCCGTGGATGGTTATTGGGGATTTCAACTGTGTCCTGATGCAATCAGAAAAGATTGGAGGAAATCCTATTTCTAGAAAGGCTGTTTCGGAGTTCTCTGATATGATGCAATTTTCTGGTCTGTTGGACGCTGGGTATTTAGGTAATAAATTCACGTGGGTGAATAAACCTAGAGGGAAGCCTACTATCCTTCAACGTCTTGATCGCACTCTCTATAATTCTCAATGGATGGATACTTTTCATGTTACTTCTGTTACCCATCTTAATCGTACATGCTCTGACCACAATCCTCTCTTGGTTCAAATTAAAATCTCACTGAAGCCACTAAGGGCTCTTTTCGTTTTCTTAATATCATTTGAAGCATCATTCTTTTTTATCGCTGGTTGAGAACTCTTGGAAGGATTATATGGATGGGGCCCCTATGGTTAGGTTTGCTAAGAAGCTTGCTCGTCTTCGGAAATGTATTTCCTCTTGGAATAAAGATGTGTTTGGTAGGGTAGACCAACATGTTCGTGTGGCTGAAGATGAGGTTTGTCAAAAAGAATTGCTGTTCCAAAGTGATAATTCGGATGAAAACAGAGCTGCTCTTAGCTTGGCTCAAGCTAATCTTCTTGCTAAGTTAAAGGTTGAGGAAGATCTTTGGCGTCAAAAGGCTAACATTAAATGGTTAAAGGAGGGAGACCATAATACTAAGTTCTTTCATTCTTACGTTAAGAAGAAAAGGCAGCAACTTTACATTCATAGAATTAGAGATGGTAACGGTAATTGGGTTCATGAGAAAGATGAGATTCAGGATGCAGCTGTTGCCTTCTTTTCGGATCAGCTTCAATCTCCCCTTGATATTCCTCGTGATGACATTCTTGATGTTATTCCTAGGCTGATCAATGATGGTGACAATGAGATGCTCACGGCTGTTCCGTCTTTAGATGATATTAAAGAGATTATCTGGTCGATGAATGGTCAAAGTGCTGCTGGTCCCGATGGTTTTAATGGTGCTTTTTACAAGGGTTGTTGGGATATCATCAAAGAAGATTTATATAGAGCTGTCAAGGAGTTTTTTGTTGGTTTCCCTATGCCGCGAAGCTGGACTTCGACTCTTATTGTTCTCATTCCCAAAGTCAGCGCTCCTACTTCCTTCTCGGAGATGAGACCCATTAGCTTATGCAATTTTACAAATAAAATCATTACTAAGATTCTTAATTCCCGCCTTGCTCCTATCCTCCTAGAATTATTTCTCCTCAGCAGAGTGGGTTTGTTAAAGGGCGGTTGATTCATGAAAATGTCCTGTTGGCTCAAGAGCTTATGCATTCTATTCGGAAAAAGGTGAGGGGTTCCAATGTTAGGCTTAAATTAGATATGGCTAAAGCTTATGATCGTATCTCTTGGTTTGCGGTAATTAAAGTAATGAGAAGGTTTGGCTTTTCTGAAACGTGGATTGATCTGATCTTTCGAAGTATTTCCTCTTGTTGGTTCTCGGTTCTTGTCAATGGGGAAAGTTCTGGATTTTTCCACTCTTCTCGTGGTCTTCGTCAAGGAGACCCTATATCTCCCACTCTTTTCATCATTGCAGCAGAAGTTTTGAGTCGGGGTCTCAACCGGTTGCACTCTGATTTTCCTCAATATCGATTCAAGGCTCATATTCACACTCCTATCATATCTCATCTTTCTTATGCTGATGATATTCTTATTTTCTGTAATGGTTCTAAAGACTCTCTAGAGGCTCACATGAGATGCCTTAACTGGTATCAAGATTTCTCGGGTCAGCTTGTTAATACTAGGAAGTCTTGCTTCATTACTGGTAAATTTGATGAGGTTAGAGATTCTATTATTGAGAATGCTACCTCCTTCGAAAAGAAAGATCTCCCTATTATTTATCTTGGCTGCCCTCTTTATGTTGGGAGAAAAAATATAGCTCTTTTCGACAATGTTCTTCAAAAGATGGCTGATAGGCTGGCTTCTTGGCAAGGAAAGATCCTCTCCTTTGGCGCTAAGCTCACTCTTATCCAATCTTGTTTACAAGCCATTCCTCTTTATTATATTTCGTTGGTGGACCCTCCCAAGGGGGTTTTCCAAGCTATGTATCGTCTGATATCAAATTTCTTTTGGTGTAATGAAGAGGGCCAATCCAAATGTCATTGGGTGAGAAAGGATCTGATGTTCAGGCCGTGTAATGAAGGTGGCTTGGGCCTTCGTCGCTTTGAAGATATTTCTATGGCTTTTGCTATGAAACTTTGGTGGCGTCTTAGAAGCTCTCATTCTCTTTGGTCCGAATTCATGCTTGACAAGTATTGTTTTGGCTCTCATCCCATGGATGCGGGAAAGCCTACTTTCGCTTCTCATATTTGGAGCCGCATGATTCAAGCTAAAGATATTGTTGAAAATCATATTGCTTGGAGGATTGGTAGGGGGGATGTTTCTATTCATGAAAATTGGTTGGAAGGTCCTCGGCTTAATCTTCCTGGAAATCATATTGAAGTTTCTTCGGCTTGGCAAGTGTGTAGAATGGCTAACGCTCGGAATTTGTTTTTTGAGTATTGCTGGAACAAATATATTCCGTTGAAAGTCTCCATTTTCCTTTGGCGGTTGTTGCATAATGGCCTTCCTTCTGATGTAGCCATTCAATCTAGAGGTATTTCCCTTGTGTCTTCTTGTGTTTGTTGTTCGCAGCATTCTTTAGAAGATTCTTTTCATCTTTTCGTTCAAAGTCAAGTGGCTTTTGAAACTTGGGATTGGTTTGCTAGAATGTTTGGTGTTCACATCTCTTACAACAATGTTAAAACTATCCTAGATAGCTGGTGGTTCAACTCGATCCTTAGAAATAATAAAGGAATTCTTTGGCTTTCTCGCATTCTCCCTTGTTTTATTCTTTGGGAGTTATGGAAGGGTCGAAACAAAGCTAGGTTTGAGGATATTCATATGTCCTCTTCTAGGATCATCCGTGAGGTTTTTGTGCAGATTGGTTCTATCATTAAGGCTTACAGCCTTTCTTTCCCTTTTACCGACTTAGAAAGTCATATTTTTCATTGCTTTCACCTTCCTAAGGCTGTTCCTAAGCCTCGGTTTTTAAAGTTTGTTCATTGGAATTCTCCTCGTTCGGAAATGCTCAAGCTTAATACAGATGGTGCTTCTAAAGGGAATCCGGGTATCAGTTCTGGAGGTGGTATTTTCAGAAACAAGAATGGTAAGTTGTTATTTGCTTATTCCAAGTTCTATGGTAATAATACTAACATGGTTGCTGAAGCTATGGCGGTTTTGGACGGCCTCATTTATGCGTCTCATTTTGGTATTTCTTCTCTTTGGCTTGAAATTGATTCTGAAATTCTTATAAATGTGCTAATCCGTGACTTTCATATTCCTTGGAGTATTTGGTACGAGGTTCTTCATATAAAAAGGCTTATCTCTCATATTGGTGTTAGAGTGACTCATATTCTGCGTGAAGGTAATCAGGTTGCTGATGGATTGGCTAATGTCGCTGCGATCTCGAGATCTAATTCAGAATATTATTCTTTTGGTGATCTCCCTCACCGTTGCAAAGGTGCTTATAATTTAGATAGGGCTGCTATCCCTTATATTAGATTTTAGTTTTTGATGTTTTCTATTGTATTTTTCCTGCTTTCTTTGGTAGGTAGTTTCCCCTCCCCCTTTTGTAGAGTACCTTACGGCTTGTGTAAGGACTCCCCCCGTTTCTTTTCCAGGTGGTTAAGGTTGTCATGTCCCCCACCTTGTTTTGTAATTTTCTTTTTATTTAATAAAATCTAGGGAGTACCGTCTCCTTTCGCCAAAAAAAAAAAAAAAAACTAACGGCTCAAATTGGAGCACTTACAGCTGGTCATGTCTCTGTGGGTGTTGAAACATTGGATAGGGATGGTGAGGAGGTCCGCTTGGCTGATGTTGGTGTGGTCAATGCTCCAACGAATGATATAGAAACTGTAATGCGCAACATTGCTCGGTATAGGGAGACCCATCCTCCCCCAAATTTTGTGGAAGTTGAATCTAATACTCCAGAGATGTCTTCGTATTCAAGGGCTCCATACTCTTTTGTTACTGATATGGCGGGTTATACTCCTTTTACTCCGTCACACAAAACGAATACAAATGCAGATGGGTTCACTGTGGTTTCATCTAGAAAATGGAGAGGCAGGTCGGCCTCACCTCCTGATATATATAATCGTTGATGGATTTTTGGTTTTCTCCTTGGTTTCTTGTCTTGCTGCACGGATGGTTTTATCCTTTTCCCCTTGGTAGATTAGGGCTTTGCCTCCCCCCTCCTCTTGTTTTGGGGCGGTCCAGATGGACTTGTACCCCTCCCCTTAGTTTCCTTGATTTTATTGTTGGCTTTAAGCCCCACATTTTATTTTCCTTTTCCAGTGGTTAGGTTTTTATGTCCCCCACCGTGCTTTGTATTTTATTTTTCAATAAAGTCTAGGGAGCTACGTCTCCTTTCGTTTTTTTTTTAAAAAGTTAGTTTTCACAATAATAGGATGCGTTTCAAAGTAATGACGTAATTTAGTAGATGCGGTGATTAATGCGAGGATAAGTTTTTCTAGATGGGAGTACTTGGTTTCCGCATCTAGAAGAGATTTACTTACATAGTAAATGGGACGTTGACTGCCTTGATCTTCCTATACCAGGACAGCACTTATGGCGCTCTCAGATACGGCTAAATATATATATAGGGGTTCACCTGGTTCTGGCTTAGCGAGGAGAGGTGAAGACGTTAGATACTTTTTGAGGTTCAAGAAGGCTTCTTCGTGTTGCTCGGTCCACTGAAACAGCTTGTTCTTCCTCAAGACGTCATAAAACAACTTGCACTTTTCAGAAGATTTTGGAGATGAACCGATTTAAGGCCGCTACTCGCCACTGAAACAGCTTGTGGGGTGTCAACTTGATTGGTCCTTTCCCGCCCGCACGAGGAAATTTCAAGTATGTGATCGTTGTTATTGAGGAAAACGCCATCAATTTTATTCACGACTTCATTTGGTTCTTTTTTTTTTGGCAAAAGGAGACGGTACTCCCTAGATTTTATTAAGAACGAAAAATAAAATTACAAACATGGTGGGGGACATGACAACCTTAACCACCAAAAAAAAAAACACCTAGGGGGAGTTCTTACACAACCTGTAAGATCCTCAACAATAAAGGGGGGGGGAATCTAAAAACAAAAGAAAATACATCAATAAAAGATAAAACCTACCGCCTAATATTAGGATACGAGATCCGATCAAAGTAGAGATATTAGCAAGAAAATCCGTTTGTGCAGCAGCAGAGATATTAGCAAGAAAATCTGCCACTTTATTACCTTCCCTGTAGACATGAGTTACCTGAATAGACACTTCCTCCATGAATCTGAAAATGGCTTGAATGAAGTACCAGATCTCCCAAGGAATATTGCATTTGCGAAGTAAGATAAGAGATAAAACTTCGGAGTCCACCTCGAGCCAAAGAGAATCAAACCCCATAAGCCTAGCTTGAGTAATTCCATCAAGAGCAGCCCTAGCTTCAGCAACCATGTTAGTAGCATTACCATAAAAATGAGAAATAGCAAAAATAAAAGACCCATCATGCTGACGTAAAATACCTCCACCCGAGGCAATGCCCGGGTTTCCACGAGAGGCTCCATCTGTATTAACTTTTACTTGTCCCCCAGAAGGAGGGGACCAATGCACAAGCTTGACACGAACAATAGACGGGGTGGCCATAATAATATTAAAAAATAGAGCAATATTTACCTCCGAAGGAAGAACATGAAATGATAAGCTGTGAGCACGAAGGATATCACTAACATGGAATTGAATATTATTACGAACCTTTTCCCAACTTGGAATCCCATTATCAAACCTGCATTTATTCCTGTGCTTCCAAAGCTCCCAACAAATGAAGCTCGGAAGAATTTCTGCCAACCATAACACAACCCTACTAAGCTTGGAATTTTTACAGGCATGCCAAGCAATCATCCTTTGCATAATAGTGGAGCCCGAGATTTGGAATCCAATTAAATTTCCAAAGAAATTCCACACATGAAAGGCAATATCACCATGAAGAAGAATGTGCTGTAAGGATTCAATAGAAGGGCTAGAACAACAATGACAACGAGAAATAATAGAAATACCTTTCCGAGATATGTTGTCATCAGTAGGGGAGGAAACTGACCTTAAGGCCTTTCCACATGAAAATAGACACCTTAAGAGGAATATACTTATGCCAGCACCAAGCAAAGGCCCTACTCCGAGTACGGGACATTCTACATTCCCTCCAAGCCGAAGATATAGAAAATCTGCCCGGAGAGGAGGGGGACCAAAATGGCTGATCCCTATCCCCAACAAGCCGAATACCATAGGATTGAAGCTCAATCAAACATTGCAGCCCAAAAGTATTACGAATATAATCTTCCCTTAAAACACTATCCTCAAATAAAGAAAAAAATCTGATCATGCCGATTATCAAGAAGAGAAATATCATGAGGAAGCAATTTTTCTTGAATAGAAATATCACCACAGCCCACACCCCAAGCAATACGATTCTCCACCAAATCCTTAGCAGCAACCATACGCTTCCAAATGTGGGAGCAACCCAATTTAGATATAGCATCCATAGGATGAGTGTCACGGCAATATTTGGCCGCAAGAAATTGAGCCCAAAGAGAGTCAGACGTGCGAAATCTCCACCAAATCTTCATAGCAAAAGCAATAGCCATCTCCTCAAATTTTCGGAGGCCTAAACCCCCTTCCTCAATAGGCCAGAAAAATTCATTCCGAGAGACCCAATGACACTTATTACCCCCATCAGAACTACTCCAAAAGAAATTGGCAATAAGGCGATTCATAGCATTAATAACACACTTCGGAGGGTCGAGTAAAGAGATATAGTAAATGGGAATAGCTTGGAGGCAGGACTTAATCAAAACAAGCTTAGCACCAGCCGGAAGTAATTTACCTTGCCACGAATCTAGCTTATCCCGAAGCTTCTGCATGACAGGAGCAAACAAAGATTGCACTTTCCTACCGATATAAAGAGGACACCCCAAATAAACAATAGGCAAGTTTTGCTTTTGGAACCCCGTAATAAGAGAGATAGCATTATCATGCTAAGCCACATTCCGCCCCGTCAGGAAACAAGATTTAGAAGTGCTAACAAGCTGGCCAGAGAAGCGTTGATAAGACTCTAAAAACTCCATATGGCGCTCAAGAGAAGGAATGCTTCCATTACAGAAGATAATAATGTCATCAGCATAGGACAAATGAGAGATGACAGGAACATTAAGGTTACCCGTATGGAAAGCGACATGAGGGTGAAGAGAATGGAGGTTATTAAGACCTCGACTTAAAACCCCAGCAGCAATAATAAAGAGACTAGGAGATATAGGATCCCCTTGTCGAAGACCACGAGTAGAAACAAAGTAACCATTAGCAGTACCATTAATCAGGACCGAGAACCAACAGTAATTTATGCATCTAAAGATCATGTCCAACCATTCTTCAGCAAAGGCAAACCTCCTCATCACCTTAATCAAAGCAAACCAAGAAAGTCTATCATACGCCTCAGCCATATCAAGCTTAAGAGCAACATTAGACCCATACACTTTCTTCTTAAGCGACTGAAAAAGCTCTTGAGCAAGCAAAACATTTTCATGAATAATACGACCTTTCACAAAGACACTTTGCTGAGGAGAAATGATACGAGGAAGCACAGCTTGGAGGCGAGAGCACAAAAGCTTGGTTAGAATTTTGTTAGAGAAATTACACAAGCTGATAGGCCGCAACTGCGAGAAAGAGGTAGGAGCTGCCACCTTAGGAATAGTAACAATAAGCGTACTGGTCCAGCTCCGAGGGAGAAGAAACCCTGAGAAGAACTCAAGGACAGCATTATGAAGATCCGTACAGATAATATCCCAGCATTTATGATAGAATTCTCCCGTAAAACCGTCCGGACCAGCAGCACTAGTCCCACTCATACTGAGGACGATATCATGAATCTCTTTAAGCGTAGGGGGAGTAATAAGCATCCTATTTTCCTCATTGGAGATCAATCGAGGAATCACATTCAGTAACTCATCAGGGGGATCGACATTAACATTACGATTTTCATTAAGCTGGTCCGAATAGAATTTAACAGCTTCCTCCTAAATCAGATTATGATCCATAATCCAATTCCCATCACTATCCCGAATTTTGTGAATGTATAATTTCTGTCTCCTTTTTTTCACGTAAGCATGAAAGAACCGAGTATTATTATCCCCATCTTTAACCCAAGCTAAGTTAGCTTTTTGCATCCAGAACTCCTCTTCAATCTTAAGCCGATAGGAGAGGTTAGCTTGGGCAAGATGAAGGGCAGCCCTACCCTATTATCATCACTAGAATCTTGTTCAAAGAGAAGCTCTTTAGCATAAACTTCATCCTCCGCATGTTTCACAAGCTGGTCAACTCTCCCAAACGTAGAACGATTCCAAAGTTGAATGTCATGCTTCGAGCTATAGTGTCGAACAACGGGCTACAGTTCTCTACAACTTTCGAAGAAGAAATGAACAGAGTAGGAGTCAAACATTGGAAGTCGTCAGTCGCCTATCCTCAGGGCAACGGTCAAGCTGAAGCAGTGAACAAGTTGGTCCTCTCTGCACTTAAGACGGGTTTAGTTGGTCGACGAAGCAACTGGTTGGACGAACTTCCCATTGCTCTCTGGGCAGTCTGCATAACCACTCGGGGGCCCACGGGGGAAACCCCATTCACTCTTGAATATGGATCAGAGGTCATGGCACCGGCCGAGCTACAGGTTCCCACAACCACGGTAGTGTTCTTAGACCAGGAGCAGAACAATATCAATAGGTTGTTTGACTTGGATTTGCTTGACGAGAAGCGAGATACAGCTCAACTACGGATGGTCAATTATAAGCAGAAAACTAAGAGTTATCATGATAAGAAAGTTAAGAGAAGATCGTTCCAAGTGGGTGACCATGTGCTAAGGAAGATCGAGTCAACTGGAAGAAGAACTCAGCAGAAGAAGTTATCTCCCAACTGGGAAGGTCCCTACATCGTTACTCGAGTTATTAAGCAAGGAACATATATGATCTCCCATCTAGATGGTGAATAGTTGAAATACCCGTGGCATGCTAGCCACCTTATCAAATACTACTTCTAGTTCAACTTTTAGTTCAGTTTCAGTTTTTCGGTTTGAGTTTAGTTTCAGTTCTAGCTTTCCGTTTTCCGTGTAATCGTTCTACTACTTCAATAAAGTTGCAGTTCTATTCAACAAAAGTTGTGCTACGTTTCCGCATCAATCTAACAGGCTCGACTCTTAGTCAGCCTCGTTCCCTTAACAAGTCCGACTCTTAGTCGACCTCGTTCTAACCGGCTCAATTCTTAATCAGTCTCGTTCACTTAACAAGTCCGACTATTAGTTGACTTCGTTCTAACAGGCTCGACTCTTAGTCAACCTCGTTCCCTTAACAAGTCCGACTCTTAGTCGACTTCGTTTTAACAGGCTCGACTCTTAGTCAGCCTCATTCCCTTAACAAGTCCGACTCTTAGTCGACTTCATTCTAAAAGGCTCGACTCTTAGTAAGCCTCGTTCCTTTAAATAGGTCCGACTCTTAGTCGACCTTGTTCTGGTAGATTCGACTCTTAGTCAATCTCATTATCAAATAAGCCAAGTATTATGTCGACTTTGGTTCCTAAAATAGTACGACCAAAAAAGCTTGTAACTAATCCATTTCTAGTCAATCTAGTTCGACATACATTCATACAAGGATCAAAGGCAAAAAGATTTAAATGTAAAGACAACTACGATTAAAGATAAAGCAAGTCCCACAAAAGCGGGCCAGGACTTAAGCGAAACAAAAAATGTTAAGTTAAGATGCCTCCCAATATACATAAATAAAAGTAAAAAACTGTTTTGGAGTAAATTTCATTACACGTCCAAACATATATTCGAGAAAATTCAAATTGCTGGATCGTCCTCAGTTTGATCGTTGACATTAGCTGGTTCACCAGAAGTTCCCTCTTGTTGTTGGAGATGATTGATCTTACCCGATTCAGAAAAAGCATAATTTGGGGTGTCGACATCAAAGGCCGGCTCGTCGGCGTTCTCGAGCTCTTTGAGTATTGTATTGAAATTCACTTGGTCGACAGGAGGAGCGACCCAGGGCTCAACTTCTAGCTCTGCATCCTCTTGAGCAATGGCTACCAAATCATTTTCGTTGCATGGCACTTGGGGATGACCAAGGCGAGCTTGCATGTCATATTGTTTTTCGGAGGCCCATTTCGCCAATTGTTCGAGGGAGATGTCAACCGAGGGGTCTACCAGAATGCATTGAGCCATATGGTGTCAACCAACATCATAGAAAGTAAAGGCTTGACTCTGAATGTTGTTGAAACACTCATCACTGTCCTTATATGCCTCTACAGCAGCCTTGGCTTGGGCATCGGCCTCTTCTTTCCATTTGACTCGAGCAATGTTGTGGTCCTCATTCAATTTAGTCAAAAATTCATCTCGACTATGAAGCATCTTCTTGGTCGTCTCAAGCTCAGCTTTGGCCACCTCCTTATCCAGCTTGACTACAGCGAGATCCTTCTGAGCTTTCTCGAGCTCACCCCATGCTTCCTCCTTTTCCTTTATCGCATCATATTTGACCACTTTCATGACCTTATAGGCAGCATCTAGGTCGGAGTGCTCCTCCTTCATCTTAGTATGTTCTCCCTCCAGCTTCTCTAGCTCGGCAGATTTTCGAGCATGCATAGTCAGAGCCAGCTTCTCTCTCTCTCCTCTGCTGCTTTCCAATAGCTCCTAGCCAGCTCGACCGTGGAAAGAGCCTACAGCAAGAAAACCAAAGGATCAAATCGATTAAAACTTGATTAAGATGAATAATGCGAGCAAGGAGGAAGAACGATAATTATGTAGAAACTTAAAGTATTACCTTGGAATGGACCAGCCCAGATCCTGATCAGCAGCCCGTCTTACCACTACTTTTCCAAACACTAGCTCAGGGTACTCTCTGCAAGAGCTATCTACTCCAGTGAGCAAAGGAACATCGCTCAGTTTATCCACACGAGTCTGAACTAGCTCAGGATATGAGACTTGGATGGCCGGAGGCTGAAAGTTACTGGTAGTGGGATCCCCTTATTCAGATCTGGGGTTGAGCTTGGATCTTTTCTTCGTATTAAGAGGGCGGGTGTCCTCCTCTTCCGCATCGTCATCAAGATCAACCACAGGGGTCTTGGCCCTAGCTTGGGGATCCTCTTGCATTGGTTCAAGGTTTTACTCAGCCACTTCAGTTCCAGCAGCTTGATCTTTGGGGGAGTCAGTGTTCACGGGGTCTGCAGTCTCAAGCTCCTCGATGAGGACCATCTCACGCCGTCCTTGGGCAAAAGTTTGTTTCTATCCTCGGTCTCCTTCTCTCTGCCCGCTCTAGCATTAGCTGCACCATGGCCCCTGGGGATTTTCTTCCGCTGGCTGGTGCACACAATATGAACCATGTTCGCTTGCTGTTCAGGAGTAAGTACAGCAGAAACAAGAAAGAAAAAGTTAGCAAATCGTTGTCGAGTAGGCAAAAAATTGTCGAGTAAGCAAAAACTTGTCAAGTAAACAAAAGGAGCAGGGCACAATAGTTTACCACCAACATGCTCTCCATTGGTCCTACAGTAGTATGGGGTTTTTCGGCAGAGCTGGCATTTATCAGAGAATTTACCTAAGGCATGGGTCACCCAGTCAGGATACATAGGACCTCTCACTATCAGGGCTAAGGGAACCACATCTTCATCTCCCAAAAATATCCCAGTCTGTATAAATTTATTTTTATTACTCCCCAACAGGTCCCAGCTAATTGTCCCTCTACTAGCTATCAAGCGCAACCTGTCAGATAGTTCCTTACACCAATCAGGGTCCCAGTATTCTTCCGCCGTCAGCCTCCTCGATTCATCATTGGGCAGTGGAAATTCCCAGTCAGGCCGGCTTTCGACCAAGATCATATGGGTGTTCCAACCTGCCACCTTATCTAGCAAATTTACAAACAGCTTGGGGGCCTTAGTCCTAGCCGGAGTACTATATCCTTAAATTTCTCTTATAAACCACCTTTAAGAACTCCCTGAAAACCTTCATACAAAGTTCATATCCTATGAAGTGACACACCAGGGCAAAGTAGATCAAGACCCTCACAGAATTGGCCCTTATCTGCATTGGAACGGCTGTGCACTCTAAAACCTCACAGATAAAAGGATTGAGTGGGAGTCATAATCCGGCCTCAAACTGGCCATAAAAGAAGGCCACCCTAGTGGGGTTCAATGCCCAATGCTTCCACCCGTGAGCTTTCTTCTCTCTAGCAGTGACATGAGTGAGTTGATAATCCTGCTTGTTTACTTCAAAAAAGCTGTAGAGGAGCTCTAGCCTTGAATCAGCTCCCTTCTTTCCAGTTTCTGGCTTAGGGGCCACGTACCCCCTCTCATTGCGACCTGGCACAGCAGTCGAGAAAAATGCATCCACGATCCGGCCTGAGGAAGAGCTCGCTGATGCCTGGGTCGACATATCTGAAGAAGAAGAAACAGGGGAATCAGCCCTAGATACAGACTCATGCAACCTACTTAAGGGGGACCTAGATTCCCCTGGGAAGCCTTGACTATTCCTAAGAAAATATTTGAATGAGGTTATAAACCATAAGCGGTTTCATTGTTCTACAAACAAGCAGTTTGATATGAACAAAGTTTTGGAACCAATGATGCATTTTTCATTACTACCATTGCAGTTACATGTTACATTGGTAGAAAAGCAAAATACAAGGTTACAAAAAAAACAAAAGAGGTTGGACAAAAATACAAGGAGTGCGGTCCAACATATCAAAAAGAGTTCAGCAAAAAGGAAGGAAATTATAATGAAAGAGCGGTCCTAGTGCTGACGCGGTAGCTGATGATGCAGTTGATTGACCTCTTGGTTTGGAACTTGCGGTCCTGAAGGTCTGAATGTTGAGCTTTCACCACGGAGGGTTCTTCTTAAGGCTCTGACCTCTTCATTTGATCTTCCAAGGGTTGTCTCAACAGCTCTCAGTGCGGTTACTGATTGGGCAGTGGCAGCATTGTTTGCATCAATAGCTCTGGTATTGGAAGCAACACTCTCCTTGATTACATCAGACTGAAGTTCAATGGAGGAGTTGAGAGTGTTGTAGAAGGTATGAATCTCCCCCTGAAGTGCAGCGGTCTGAGTTGAGATGGCTTCTTTGATTGGCTCAACATCAACTGTCACTTTTAGGGAGGATTTCAACTCATTGATTGTAGTTTCAAGCTTGGAGTTAAAACCTACTTTTAGGTTTTCAAACCTAAAACTGACCTCTTCATCAAAGGTTTTAATCTTAGCCTTGAGATTGTCTCCCACAATGTTTAAGTTAACATTTATGCTTCCTTTGAGAGAGTCAGTCCAGCTCAGAGAGGATTTCGAATTCCAAAGCATCAAGGGTGGTTTGGATTGGGACTGGTTGCTGCGGTTGAATATCACAAATGGTTTTCATGAAGGTTTCGAGTGCAGTGTTGGTGGAGGTGACGAAGGCATTTGATAGCTGAGTGAGCATTTAATGGTGTTGAGTTTTTGAAATTGTATCACCCAGAGTTTAGAGAACTCCTTTAGCCAAATCTTGCTTGAAAACTTGAAAATATGCTTCAGCTGCGGTTTTAACAGCTTCAGCGGTTTGGTTGGTGGAACTTCTCTCCCCCTTAATGGCATCAATCAATTAGGATTTTAAGATGGCCATTTCAGTGTGGTTTGAGAGTCCACTTTGGCATGCAAAGAGCGGTTGGAGGCTTCAAGAAAGGAGTTGGAGGTGGCTAAGACATGGTTAGATTCAGTAAGTTTCAGCATATGGCCTTGGTTAACAATGAGTTGAGATTGGATTAGTTGAGGGGTGGAAAGAATTTGGCAGTAATCAGAAGGAGGGGTGGTTGAAGTGGAAGGAATATGGGTAAAGGAGGAGACGGTTGAGATTAAGTGGTAGGAGCGGTTTAAACTATGGGTAGAGTTTGAGAGGGAAGGATAGTTTGAGGTAATTGGGTAAGGAGGGTTTGGAATATGCGAGTAGCTGGGATTGTGTATGGTGAAGTGTTTGAGGGAGGAATGGGAAGTGTTTGGGGTAAGGTAGTAGGTGCGGTTGAAAGAGGAGCGGTTGGAGGAGGTGGAATATTTGAGGTTGGAATGTTTGAAGCGATGGGATTTGAGTTTGATGAGGAGCTGGTGTGAGAATCATGAAGTCCAAGAGGGGGGGTTTTTTGTTTATGGGGGGAATTAGGAGGGGTAGGAGATTTGGTAGGAGGAGGAGTTTGGGCACGGTCAGGAGAAGGGGTTGGAGTCCTGTTGCGATTGGAAATGGTTGGAGCATGGTTGCAGTTAGAGAGAGGTGGTGATTGAGCGCGATTGGAAAGAGGAGGGGATTGAGAGCGGTTTGAGTGTTGAGGAGATTGGGAGCAGTTTGAATGAGGAGGTGAAGGAGTTGGGGTTCTTTTCTGGGACATGGAAATTGCTAGGCCAACTGATGGTTTGGATGTCCATGTAGAAAATGCAGGGCCTAAGAAATATTGAACAGAAGGGGAATGGGAGTGAGAGTTGGAAGGTGAAGGAGAAGGTGAATGTGAATGGGAAGGAGATGGGGATGGGGATGGAGATGGAGAAGGAGGTTTTGACCTTTTGGTTGGGGTCTTCTTTTTGGCTATGTGTTTGATCCTCCTTTTCCTAGGGATCTCCCTCTGAGCGGTTGCAGCTCGGAGCGGTTGAGAAGGGGAAGGCGGTTGAGATTTGGCTGGTGAGGAGTGGTGAGAGTGGATAGGGGATTGAGGTGGTGTTTGGTTTAGTGTTTGGGTTGGAGGCGGTTGAGTTATAGGCGGTTGGGTAGTTGGCTGCGGTTGAGAGGAAGGTGGTTGCGGTTGGGGTTCAGCTTCCTTTGATTTTCCTTGTGCAGCCCTTTTCTCAGCTTCTTCCTTTTCAATCCTCACAATTTCAGCCTTGTAAAAGGCGGTCAGATCCTCATCAGACAACTTTGCCAAATCCACTTGGGTTTCCTTGGCCTTCTTGGCTCTTGCAACCAAGGGAGGAATGCTTCCATCTTCTTCTTCTTCAACTTCATCTATCACGAACATCTTCCCTTTGCCCTTTTTACTTGTGCCAGCATCAGTAGCTGCACGCGATGAACTGAAGCGGTTCTAGATTTCTTCAAGGGCGATTCATCAGCAGCTTTCCTTTTCCTTGAAACTTTTCTTATGGCTTTGACCAGACCCTTGACAGCGGTTTCAGGGGTCATCTCCACATAATGTTCCATGGGCTGATAAGTGTCAGCATCATAGAGAAGCTTGTAGTCATCATTTCTAAAGGAAAATCTAAAGTTGTGGCAAGCCTTGAGTCCAAGGGATTCCTCATTTCCCCAATGCACTGATAATTCAGGAGTAGAGGTTCTCAAATCCTCCAAGTGCTGATAATTTGTAAAGATGGCAGTCAGCAGCCTAGAGAAGGGTCTCCACCTGATGGCTTCATCCTTGGTCTTAGATTGATAGATATCTATGCTGTTGGCAAGCTCTTTCATCAGAATCCTTGGCCAGTGAAGCTTGATTCTGTTGTAAATAGCACAGCAATACATCCACTGCTGGGAGGTGGAGTTGTTGTGGTTTCCAGTTTTCCCACAAACAGACTTCCCTACAAGATAGCATAAATGGCTCATCAGCTCTCCAAATGCTCTTATGGGCTTCTTCTTGTAATAACCAGACAATGATGCAAGATCTCCAGTAAGTGTAGAGCAAGTAGCATCCATAACCTCTTGAGAGACTTCAAGGGGAGCACCAGAAACATTGAATCCAAAAGTACTTCGAATGTCAAGGTAATCAATAGAGACATCAAATCCTTCAACTATTCAAGTCAAGCAGTTGATCTTCTTTCCATCAGAGAGCTTCCTTTGTCTAGGCTTAGCGATTGCATAGAACTGGTCAACGAACAGAAGAATTATGTAGGATTGCTTCTTGTTGAAAAGTGGAAGAATTCCAGAAGCATCCATCTTCCTTATCAATTCTCTACCTAGAGCATCTGACTTTAGTTCTGGCTCAATGATTTCCCAGTCAGGAAGAAAATATTGAGAATCCCACACATGGAAGCAGTGCTTTGGAGGGGAAGGTTATGGTGTCCAGTCTATATACTAAGTAAAACTTAAGTAAATTCAAGCATGCGGTTGCAAAGTATAGACAAGCGGTTTTCAACATGCGGTTTACAGTCAACAAGAGCATGCGGTTGAAACACAAATTATAAGCGGTTGTAAACACGCGGTTTCAAACACTGAGCATGCGGTTGAAAGTGAAGCGGTTCAGATGCAAGCAACAGATCCAAAAATTTCTGAAAATTTTCTAAGTATGAAAAAACAAGATTGAAAATCAAGGCAATACAAAATATAAGAAATTTCTGGAAAAAGGAGATGAACAGTCTCATGAATGCATAAAGAACACGAAGAACATCAAGAATAGAGATTTAACAAAAGTTAACCAAAATCAACAAATGATATGTCAAATGATCACATTGGACAGTAGATTAATAATATAACAATAAAAATTTAAACTTTGTCCAGAATCATCACAAAATAGCAAAAATACGAAAGTGGGTTTTGAAAACTCAAGAACTGAAAAATCCAAAATCAGTGCCCAAAAGATGTGTTGATTATGAAATAAAGCATATATTCTTAAACTAGGCATGAATCCGAACAAAACCTAACAATTATCACACAAAATAGTGAACAAATGAAGCTATACTAAGCAAAAATCACTTCAAAAGCTTCGAAGTTTGAAAGTTCATCAATGACAGTTATAATAACATGGATTTTTAGAAGAGTAAGAGAGATTAAGTTTCAGAAAAGCATACCATGTCGAAGAATGGCTTCTTTGGTGCCATTGAAGATTTGAAAGAATTTAAAATTTATGTAGGTTTTAAGAGGAAATAGAGAATGAGTTTGGTAGAAACTGACACTTGAAGGTACGAATGTCAGAGAAGACGGTGGAGAAAGTTGAAATTGTAGGGGATGTCTTCTATTTATAGGCAGGTTTGGTGGTTAGGCAGCTGAAGGGACAGTTTCAATTTCCTACAGGGTGAATCATTACAAATGTTACACCCTTTCAGCTTCAACACATCAGCCAATGACGGCTGACATGAAGGCCAATTAATGCCAATGTTCCCTTTGCATTAAATGCATTTAAATTTTGAAATTTTGAGGGAAAACATCAAAACTACCCTTATGCCAAAAATAAGGACTGAAAAATAAATAAAAAAAACTTACTTAGTCTACGTGTCAAGCATGCAAAGAAAAATGGATTTTTTTAAGGATAAGAAATAACAAAAATATTCTAAGTTGAAACGCGGTTGAGATCCAAGTGGTCAATGCTGCAGCAAGCGGTTTGAAAATAGGTGGTTGGCTGCATGCGGTTGACAGCAAGCGGTTTGATACACGCGGTTCAACAGGGTGAGGTTTTGTATCCTCCACAGGAATTTCAACCTATACTCAACACACAAGTTAGCAAATAAAAAGAATGGACTCATTTTAGTTCAAGCATACCCATTTCTCCTCTGAGGAAGGAAAACCTCTTGGAGTCCAGAGCTTTGGTGAAGATATCAGCAATCAGGTTTTGATGCGGATTCTTATTCGGGAGTACCATATCCCATGGGCTGTTTGGTATGTTATTTCTCATATCCATAGATTATTGGCTCAAATGGAAGTTCGAATTACTCATATTCTTCGCGAAGGGAATGGTGTAGCGGATGGTTTAGCTAACTTTGCTGCAGACGAGGCCCAAAATTTCACTTTCACTTCCTTTGATGATATTCCTAGGCCTTGTAAAGGCTGTGTTGTTTTGGACAAGGCTAGGATCCCTCATGCTCGATTTCATTAACCCTATGGCCAGATTTTTATATAGATTATTTTCTATTTATTGTAGTCACCCCACCTTATATTGTAGAGGACCATACGACGTGTGTATGGCCTCCCCCCTAGTTTTCCTTTTCCTGGTGGTTGAGGTTGTAATGTCCCCCACCATGTTTGTAATTATTTTCTTTAATTAATAAAATCTAGGGAGTACCGTCTCCTTTCGCCAAAAAAAAAAAAAAAAACAATTCCATAGTCCACCAACTGCTGCTTCATCCAAAGGATTTGACAGCAGTAATATACTCAGCCTTTGTGGTTGTCACTGAAACTGAAGCTTGCTTCTTCCTGGCCCAAGCAACTAGTCTATTCCCGAGAAAATGACAAGTACCACTAGTGCTTTTCCTGTCAATAGTACAAGCTGCATAATCTGCATCTGAATAACCTAATCGAAGTTCGAATCTTTGGAATACCAAAGTCCAAGGTTAGTGGTTCTAGATAAATAGCGAATTATGCGCTTGACTGCAATTAAATGTGCTTCTCTAGGATCTGCTTGATAGCGTGCACATACACAGACACTAAACATGATATCGGGCCTACTAGCAGTTAAATAAAGTAATGAGGCAATCATACATACCTCGATATAAGTTTTGATCAACCTTCTTACCTTTTAGATCTTTATCTAGCTTATTGTCGGTGGCCATTGGAGTATCATATGCTTTAGCATTTTCTAATCCAAACTTCTTTATTAACTCCTTGGTGTATTTGGCTTGGCTGAGGAAAATACCTTCTTCGCATTGCTTGATTTGAAGCCCGAGAGAGAATGTTAACTCTCCCATCATGCTCATCTCAAACTTGCTTTTCATTAGCTTCTCGAAACGCTTACAAAGTAACTCATTAGTAGAACCAAAAATAATATCATCGACATATATTTGAACAAGTAAAGTATGCTTATTATATTTGGCAATAAAAAGAGTTGTATCAATTTTACCACGTTTAAATCCTTTTTCTAGTAAAAATTTAGAAAGAGTCTCATACCATGCCCTTGGAGCTTGCTTAAGTCCATACAAAGCTTTCTGGAGTTTGTAGACATGATTTGGAAATTTTGAGTCTTCAAATCCAGGTGGTTGGGCAACATACACGGTCTCTTGCAGTTCACCATTGAGGAAAGCACTCTTCACATCCATTTGATATAATTTGAAACGCTTAAAAGAGGTGTAGGCTAAGAAGATTCTAATAGCTTCCAATCTTGCAACTGGAGCAAAGGTTTCATCATAATCAATTCCTTCTTCTTGCCTATATCCTTGTGCAGCCAACCTTGCTTTATTCCTTGTGATACTTCCATCTCGTCCGTCTTATTCCTACACACCCACTTAGTTCCTATCACTCCTTGATCCTGAGGTCTAGGTACCAATGTTCAGACCTTGCATCTTTCAAACTGGTTGAGTTCCAAGCATAGCAACGACCCAACTGGAATCTTGGAGTGCTTCATCAATCTTCTTGGGTTCAACTTGAGATAACAAGGAAGTATGCTCATCATAGTTCGATCTCCTTGTTTGAACACCGGAAAACAGACCACCAATCACATTAGAGAGAGGGTGACTGCTGACTTCACGAACCTCCGGGGGTAAGTCTGGTTGGACTGAGATTTGCTGAAGATCTTCAATTGGAACATCGTTAGATCCTTCAGCGAAGTCATGGAAGGTAAGTTGACGAAGAGGTTCAATAAGCTGGATGGGGGAATTCTCAATATCTTCTTCCCTTGGAGTTGCATCTGGAGTGGGAACTTCAGGTGCGGTTTCAAATGTGCGATTTGAGGGAATTTCAGTTGAGGGTGCTGGATTTTGCGGTTGAGGTTCAGGTACGGTTTAGAGGGTTCACCTATTTCATTATGCTCAGCAAAATCATCAGCAACATTTGGAGCCAAATGTGGCTCAAGGAGAGAATGCTCATCGAATGTAACATGGACAGACTCAACTATCTTTAAACTAGTTTTATTAAAAACGCAAAAAGCTTTTGAATGTTTAGCATACCCAACAAAAATACCTTCATCTGCCTTGGCTCCGAATTTACCTCTATTTTCTCTTCCTTTGTAGAGGATAAAGCATTTGCAGCCAAAGATCTTGAAGAAAGCAATGTTGGGGGTTCTTCCTCTCCATAGCTCATATGGAGTCTTGTTATAGGTTTTATTGATGAGGGAGCGGTTCTGAGTGAAGCATGTTGTGTTGATTGCTTCAGCCCAGAAATACTGAGGCAACTTTGCTTCAAAAATCATTATCTTTCCAGCCACAATCAACGTCCTGTTCTTTCTTTCCACAACCCCATTTTGTTGTGGAACACCAGCTGCGGAGAAATTTTGATCAATCCCATGGTCATCACAATATTGAGCAACACCATTGTTCTTAATTTTGTTCCATTATCTGATCGAACACTAACGATGTCATCTTCTTTCTGAGTTTGGAGCCGTCTAAAGAGGGAGGTTAAGATGTCATAGCAATCGTCCTTAGTAATCATCATCTCAACCTAAGTATATCTTGAATAATCATCCACCATCACTAAAGTATATCTACTTCCTCTAATGCTGGCAGTGGTAACGGGTCCAAACAAATCTATGTGAAGCAATTGTAAGCATCTTGAAGTTGATGGAGCGGTCTTGCTGGTGAAAGACGACGCTGATTGCTTACGAAGTTGGCATGCACTGCATTTCTCTGGATGGTGGTCAGCCACTTTGGGTAAACCACGAACGAGGTTTTCCCTTTCAATATTTGCTAGATACTTGAAGTTCAAGTGGCTCAACCTCTTGTGCCATAGCCAACTATTTTCGCTCAGATTTTTAGCTACAAAACAGAGATTAGTAATACTACATGCAGAATCTAGATCTAATGTAAATATTACTCTTATGAATCCCTGTGAGTAGGGTGACTCCAGAAATGCTATCTTTGATAAAGCAGTTTGATCATGTGAAGTTGCAAAGCATTCCTTTGTCGCAGATAATTAATAAATTGAAAGGAGGTTGTGCTTGAGTCTTTCAACAAAAGAAACCTTCTCAATGGTTAGGTTTCCTCTCCTTATTACACCATACCCAATGGTCTTGCCTTTGTTGTTGTCACCAAAGGTTACAGACGGACCACTTGCTTCAATGACATCTTCAAGTAATGATCTATCTCCAGTCATATGTCTTGAGTAGCCACTGTCAAGATACCATTCATTATCCTTGGAGTGACCAGCCATTAAGCAGAGGACCTGAAATGTAAACATTAAGAACGAGGTCCCCCTTTATTCATTGGGTCCTGAGGTTAGCAACCTTTAATGACCCACATCTGTTTGACAGAAGGAGGTTTACTCTTCCTGGCATTGGGTGTGAACCGCAAAAGGCATTCTGCAGCCTTGTGACCTAAACCATCACACACAGAGCATTTATGAAAGCTACAAGCATCATGAGGTTTTACTAACTCCTTACTTTTCTTAGGAGTTGCATGCGGTTTGGGAATAGCGGTTTCAGCCTTGACAAAGGTGACTGGCTTTAGTTTGACCGCGGGTTTTCTAGGAACGCTCTTCTTGCTTTTGAAGGTAGGAGGAGCGGTTGAAGAAGAAGGGCGGTCAGCCTTGCAATTGTAAGCACCACCTATTCCACCAGAAGCGGTTGGAGTAGAGGTGCGGCCAACTCCATAAGCCATTTCATCTACATCTTCACTCTCAGAATCCTTTCCTTTCATCTGAGAGTTTTTCCCATATTGTTTCTTTGGGTAGACATAATTGAAATTATGTTGTCCTTTACCCTTAGAATCAGCATGTTTCCCCTTAGGAATTTCTTTAGTTAGTTTTAAAATTTCCTCATCCTTTTCACAACAGGATGCACACTTCTCCTCTTCACCAGATCAAAATCCCAGACCTTCTTTAATTCCACTGGTCATCTGGGAATCTATAATTTGATCCATGGTGGATTTTGACTTGAGCCGCCAATAATCTTTTGGAGATCGTTGATTTGAGTGACCAGGTCATCATTTCTAAGTTGAAGTGCAACAACCTTAGTTTCAAGGATGCGGTTTTGGTCAGCAAGAGGAGTCATACTTTTGATTTGGTCCTTAAGATTTGAAATTTCAGACCTCATCACAGTTTTCTCCGTCTTGTACTGAGAAATTTCATCATGAGCTAATCCTAAAGATTTCTTAACATTAGAGAATTTTTGAATCATCATTTCTGCTTCCTTGAACATCCTTTCATGTTCCACGGGAGAAACTTCTTCCACCACCTTTTTCAAAATTTTCTTCTTTGGAATTTCTTTTGAAGGTGGAGCATTTGTAGGAGGAAAAATACGACGTGAATACGAACAATTTCCTATCTTAATGCTAGGAGTAAGTTTGTGAATGTACGCTCGCCGAAAATTTTGAAAAAAAAATCATTTTTTGGGAGTCGCCACGCCATGTTTTAAGGTACACTTTGAAAAACCTTTGAAAAGAGAGAAAAGGGATCCATCCAGGCAAGTTGTGTCGCATGACACAGGTTGCCCATCTGCAAATGGACAAGATGTGTCGCGTGACACAGAACATGCCTGGCCCGATGTGTTGCGTGACACAGGATCCATCCAAGCAAGTTGTGTCGCGTGACACAGGTTGCCCATCTGCAGAGATCTTACAGATTGAACACAGAAGAAACAGAAACCAATAAAGATCCAATTGTTCAACAATTATTCAACCAATGGGGTGTGGATATGGGAAGATCCATACTCCCTTGGGAATCAAACAACAATTCCAACAATATCAACTCATGCACATGCAATTAGACTAAACAAAACGATTAAACAGAGAGATTGGATTGTGGTTCAGTAAGTATGAAAAATGGAGTCGAATTACTGAACCAAATGGAGATAAAATAATTGAATTATAAAAATGACAATATAAGAGAGAGAGAGAGAGAGGTAGGGAATTGGTGTGTTAGCCTTGAAGATCCACGAATCCTATACCAAGTCTGGTATAGAACCCTTCAACAAGTAGCTTCTGAGACTTGGTTGAGTTGAAGAGGAGTGATGGATAGAAGATCTAAATGGTAGTATGTGGGTGGAGTTGAATTGAGGGAGGATTGGAGGAATTTGGGTATGAGAGAGAGAGGGTTATGGGTGTTTGGCTCTGTGTTACATTTATAATTTGGCAGAGTAACAGTATGCAAAAGAGGGATCCAAATATGAGAGGGGTAGGGTCTTATTTATAGGCTGCTGATGATGGTTAAGGTATGTCGCACGACCTCCTGCGTCCATTTTCCATGGCTCGAGATGTCACACGACTGAGCACGCCCATAACCGTTTCTGGCGCCAAAACCTGGTTCTGGAACATTCCAGGTTAATTCCCAATAAGTCCAAACTGGTTTATTCCTTGTAGGTCCTTTTGCTTGAGAAAAATACTTAAAAGTACTTCCTTCGCAAGAAACTTATGAAATGTTTCCCAAAGTCTCGGAATGGACTGTGAATTTACCAAAATGCCCCTTAGTGCAATTTTATCATATTATAATGCACCTATAAAGGGTCACAAATTGGATTGGCATACTTACAGAGCCCCTCGGCAACGTCACTTATGGAAGAAGTGAGGTTTTCGACAAGAAGGACCCAATCCCAATGAGCGGCTGGGGATATGGCGGATGGTGGAAAAATGATTGATGATATCGGATGGCTGGACCTTTTGAGAAAGGATTCCTATGTATCCCTGGTGGGAATCAAGCCGGTCATAGTTCGAAGGTTGACTGTTAGGGGAGTTACCCGAAATTTGACTGTTAGGGGCGTCACCCGGAATTTGACTGTTAGGGGCGTCACCCGAAATTTGACTGTTAGGGGCATCACCCGAAATTTGACTAACGCTTTTAGAAAAGTGATTGACTGAGATATGTTTTCATACCTGTGCTGTGCTTACCTGTAGATGCCGAAGGGACTGAGGCTACGGCTGATGATTGTGGAGGGTTGTAGCTGCCGGAGGGTCTTAGGCTACTTTTGATGATGAAGAGTAGCTGTCAGGGGACTTAGGCTAATGTTGATGATGAAGAGTAGCTGCCAGGGGACTTAGGGGCTACTTGATAATGAAAGGTGGCTGCCGAAGGGGGCTTAGACCACTGTTGATGAAGACTGGTAGCTGCCAGGGGACTTAGGCTACTCTTTGACGATGAAGAGTTGTTGGATTGCCACTCAAGGGACGGTCTTTGTTGGTAATTGACTGACTTTGGAAGCTTTTGTTGGATAGGACATGAACTTTGCTGTTAGATGGCCATGGAAAACGGATTTTGTGACAAATTGGCGACGGGGCCGATGATCTTGATGAACATTGCTGGGAGACTGCTAGATTTGAATTCGTTGTCTCGATTCTAGTTGAGGGGTAGTCCTCATGATTTGAAGATGCTCAGTTGATTATTGTACCTGCGGGGGAAAACAATTGCAAAATATGCCACAGGGGTTCAAAGTGTAAAACAGCAAACCACAGGGGGTTTTTGGAAAATATGGTTAGGGGGCCATTATGTCGCACGACGTACTAAAGCCCTTGAACAGACCCTTTTAAAACCTTGAACAGTCGCCATTTTGAAAACACACGGTTGAGAGGGAGACGAACACCTTGAGCGAAAGAGAACAATACGCACGAAATTGGTAAGGGAATCAAGGGAAACAAGGGTTTGATTCGAATTCCTCTTGGACAATGCCTCCTAGAACACGCCCTACGAAGAAAGGGCCTCAACATGCCGAGTTAGCTGCTCGTCGAAAGGGAATTCAGTGAAATCAGTGACCATTCATCCCGCAAGCTGTGAGGGGAGAGTTTTACCCTCAGCTTAAAGAGCACACTTCTGCGACCGAGAAGAAATCAACGGTATTTTCTGCAACCCTTGCTTTTTATTGGGACTAAATTGATTTGAAATTGAATTTTTGTGCCAAAAAGATCCGAACTTTGCATGCAAAATTATGAATTAACTGCATGAATTTAACTAGGGAAAGGATTATGAATGCATGTTATATGTTTTAACCTAATTTTGTTTGAAAGAAAGTCGAAACAGATTAAAAAAAAAAAGGAAAAAGGCCATTTTTATGTAAATTAGGAAAAATATGATGAACAATGATTGATATGCTTTTAAGGATATAATGAGATATTCATACCTGCGCTGTTTTTACCTGCAGAGATTGCATACCCGGGGTTCTCCGGAGGTGATTGGCAGGTTGTGGGACAGCTTTCCCGGCAGCCAGGAGTTGATTCCTTCGCCCAAGGGCATGATTTATGGTGCTAGGCTGGGACAGTTCTTCGAGATGGCAAAAGCCATAGGAGATACTCAGAGGAGTGTTGAGTTAATAAGAGCATTCTGGGAGTTCTGGTGGGAGACTACCCATTCTTTCCACTTCTCCTGGGGCGAGGCGACGGTCACGCCATATGATTTTGCCGTCATCACCGGATTGCCTTTCACCGCTGAGCCTCTTTACCTTGATGAGCCTGCGCTGGTTGCTGACCCCCAGCCTCTCACTGATGCAGCTTTTATGGAGTTGCTTGGTTTCCTTCCCCGGGATAAGAAGGGGAATGGATATGAGCTGGGTGAGCTACACAGTCATATTGGGGAGCAGAGCAGGGATTATCCAGAGGTCCTTGATGATTCTGAGGAGAGTCGGTTGAGAGCTGAGAGGTTGGCGAGAGCCTTTGTGTGGGTTGGCCTGTCTGAAATGCTCTTTGTCAACAGCGCATCCATCGCCCTGGTTTCTTTGTTGGAGCTTTTGAGGACCTGGGATGCTGTGGGGACCCGATCTTGGGGTGAGGCCAGCCTGGCTGAGATGTACTTGGCCCTTGATGACATCAGCAGGGGAAGGCCATGACCTTCAACTGCTGCCACATGGCATTGGAGGTATTTCTCATCTTGACCTCTTTTCTTTGGCATACTTTTCTGTCATTTATTACTATTGTCTCACTTGCTTTTATTTTTCCTTTCAGGCATGGGCATACGAGATTTTCAGCTGCTACGCCTGGCAGGTCCAGGATGTATTTCTTGCTACCACGTTTCCTGCTCTGAGGCGGTGGGTGAAGGACGCCAGGAAGAAGACCAGGACAACTGATTCGAGGGGCAGAGTGATAGCCTCATATCAGGATACACTGGTGTGCTTGAGAGGGACTCCCTAGAGTTTGAGCTTGTTCCCTTGCCAGGATCTGGGTTATGCTGCGCACTTGACAGAGTGTCGCAAGCTTCTTGTTGGCTTGTCCGGGGATGCCTTGTATCTGGGAGAGAGAGTTTATAGGCAGCAATGTCCAGATAGGATTGCTCAGGTCCCCGTTGATCCTCCGAGGGACATGTGGTTTCCTCGTAAGCTGGATGATCTGATTACTTTGATCCAGGGTGATGGTGGCAACAACCATATCACGATATGGTTGTTGCCACCTCAGGTGATGACGAGGTGTGGTGGTCAGGGTGCAGGCTCTTCTTTCGGATTTGCGGCGAGACCACCCCTACCTCCTCCGTGTGTTGACTTTTGGGATGGGGATCACATGAGGTGAGCTCCTCTTGACACGAGCCGGATTCGTCCCCATTTCCAACTCCCTGAGGGCTACAGATCTGTGAGTGCTATTTTTCTCCTCAAATACTTGAAACTGTTAATGTCCTTTGTTATTGTCATCACTAGCCTTTTGATTCTTCTGTTGTTTGATTGTATCAGATTTCAGTTGAGACTTATTGGAGCTTTGCTCGATCTTATACTGGAGCTCTGGACATGATTGAGCAGCTGGAGAGGAGTGCCCGTTTCTGGAAGGAATGGTGCCTATCCCAAGTTTCAGATGATGATGATTCCACTCCCAGCTTGCCTGAGAGGAAGAGGGCTCGAGTTGACATGGCTATGAGCGAGTAGAAGAGACCCCGAACCAAGAATGCCTCATATACTTCTTCCAGCTCTTCTAGCTCAGAGTATGAGAGTGATGACGCTGACATTCCTGTTGATCCTCATGAGATTGAGACGGTTGCCATCTCTGCCATTGACGAGTTTTATCGAGCGGACCCTGTGATCTACCGAGCTCCTGCTGATGGTTCGGATCGTGTACTGGCTGAGGGAGAGGATAGCGAGGAGGATGATGATGACGACTCGGAGGGTGAAGATTCAGAGTAGCCCTTTGGATCAGATCGCGACCTTTTTGATTATTGTACCTTGAAGGAAACAAACATTATTTTATCTAGACTATTTTCTACTCATTACTCTGCACTAGCTTTGAACTTGATTTCCTATTAGCTTAATACATTATTATTAGCTTTTGTTATTTGCACGAGTCCAACTTTTTTGGAAAATGAATGGAGTAAATGGTTATGGTATCGGTGTATATGGTTTATATGTGGAATGTGTATATGGAATGATGGTATGTATGTGTATGTGTATGGTAAATGTGTATATGAGGTGAATGAACCCTCTCCTAGGTTGTTTGCAGAGTGATGGCTGATGATTGCAGCTTTGGACAAGTTGGGGCATGCCCTGGTAAGAACTGATTGCAGATTGCTGATGTCTGATGTGAGGCTAGAGATGTCGCACGACCCAGGATGCCTTGTGGTGAGTTGTGTTGCGTGACACAATAAGCCTCACTGCCAGGCTTTCCCAATCCCAACTTCAACATTGCCTCAAGACCTCACCTTGGCTGGCCTAAGGCAAGCTGCCTCAAGACCTCACCTTGGCCTAAGGCAAGCATTTTAGCAGCCCCTCATGAAGTAGGATTCAATTACAGAGCTATTTTCAAGGATCGAGATTGTAACACCAGCCTCAACCTCTCCACAGATGATATTATGCACACAATTCCTCTTCTGCCTGACCAAGCCCCAGTTTGACATAGCTCCAACGTAGACCCATTGCAGATGAAAACATCGTGTGGCCAAGGAAGTGATTATCTTTCAAACTCCAGTCAATCAGTCGTTGAATAAGACTAAAAAATGTATATGTGCAGGGGCACATCTTTTGAAAGGTGGGAATGAACCCCGATTTTATGACACACTCGCTTTTGGGTTTGACTCTTTTGAGAGAGTATAAGCGTCACAAGGTGTGGAAAAGTGTATGGAAGCCCCTGCTGACAGAAGACAGTGTTTAGCTCTAAACTCCTAGAATGTAGAGAAAGAAGACTTGTCGAGACATTTGAAAACTTGTCTTATTCATGATGATCACAAGGCTGCTTAAAACCATTTATTGATGTTCGGGTTATTCAAACACTAAATCTGATATGGACAAGTATTTCAATTAATCATGAGGAGAAAGCCAACTGATATCGAGATCAATTTACGAAAGATGGATTTGTGCATAGGGACGGTCCTTGATGAGACTAGATTTTCTGAGATGTGGACATATTTGAGACCGGACCATTTCTGGTTGCCTACGTTCCCCTCATGGCGAGGAGCTCAGGTCGCCGTAGTTCGGACAAGTCCCGATTGGAAAGAGATGGAATGCGGAGATTCGAGGATCTTTTGAGGACCTTTAAGGATTTTTCTGAGAATTGGAGAATTGAAGAACATGTCCCCTTGGAGTGTCGATGAAATACACGGATGCGAAGCCCCAGTGGGACATTCACGGCAAGTGTTTGCGGAGGAGAAATGAAATATACTCACATGAAGTGTCAAATGAATAGGATTTGAATTAGCATAGTCTTTAATGGATGATCTTGAACCGAGATGGATTAGGTTCCAAACTAAGCAAGTAATGAAGCATTAATTTGATTTAGATCTTGAAGAGATTGAAAATGAAACTGCTATCCGATAGGAACTGTAGCTGGGTTTCGGGTTTCGATCAGCCATTGGGTGTTTTGGAACATCATGACCTCTTAAGATGAGAGGTTGGCTGGGCCTTTTTGCTGACTGAACCTCTAAAGATGAGACGTTGGCTTTCCAGGATGTGTTTGAGATTTCTAGGGTGAGGATATTTGTTTGCCCCTAAGAGTGAGAGGTCAAAATTTTGACTTTGGCCAAAGGCAAGGGTAATGGGAATATCCTCTAAAAATGAGAGGATGGCTCGGAATTGGTTAGAGGTAATGGTGAGGAGACATCCGTGTTGTCTCTTTATTTGCTCTGAGACACCATTTGAGTAAACAACTGGATCCTTTAACTTTTGCTTTTGAGAAAAATGCTAGGGACTAAGCTCTCCTCTTTTTTTCTTTTTCTTCTTTATTCTATTTTTTTATTTTCTTTTTTTTCGAGAGAGAACTTATGCTAGTCCCCAACATGGATCTTTTCACTCCGCCATTCTTGAGCTTGGAGATGGTCAATTCTTCCTTTGAACCACGGGAGTCTCAAGGATTGTCCCACTTTTCTCTGGAGATGGCTAAACGGGTTTCAAAAACGCCGATCTTGGAAGGGGGATTATTTGGTGAGGGTGAGGTAATGGCTTTCCTATGGGTGCAAGGTTTCAACTGCAGTTCATACCGGATGGTCTAAACGAGATTAAAGCCTCATTGCTTGCTTAAGCATACTTGAGAAAGATTACTGCAAATCCATTGAGCAACGGAACGATGAATATGATAAAGGAGATGCGAGCATATGAGATGTGAGGTGAGGAGTTGATAAGCCCCAATTTAAGAAAGATATCAGTTGATTTTCTCACTCCAATTAATTTAAACATTAATCATTTCAAAGCATTAGTGATTGAGCAGTACAAGTGATCATATAGAATAAAACCACTTCAATTAAATGTAACGTAGGTGTGCAAGTGATGTTTCGAGTCTAGAAAGAATATAAATAAAGACTTTTATTACTGAAAGACTCATAACATAGACATAACAAACTCAAATCACAAAGGGGACATTTACTACAAAAAATGAAAAACAATATAGACCCTACGATGACTGATTGACTTCTTTAACATTGGACGAAAAGGCCTCCTGGCTTCTGCTGATATCCCGAAAGAGAATTGGTAACCACCTTGGGACGAGCTTTCTCAATCCTTCCTTCATCAACAAGCTTTTGGATGAGCACTTTCAGAGGGGTGCAATCATTGGTGACGTGGCCAGGATACTGATGATAGTAGCAATACTTGCTACGATCCAAATCCGGATTGGGTTTGCTGGGATGGTAATTGTGCAGTGGCTTGATCATTCCTCTTTGAACTAACCCATTGAAAGCCTCTTTGGTTGTTATTCCGAGATCATCAAATTTTCGTTGCTTGCGAGGTGGAAACCAACCATGGTTCAGAACACTACTTTCCTCTTGAAAACCCTTTTCAATCTTCCCTTCATCAATGAGTCCTTGGATGATCACCCTCAAAAGTTTGCAGTCGTGAGTGGTATGGCCAGTATATTGATGGTAGTGGCAGAATTTCCTTTTGTCCAGGTTGGGCTTAGGATGAGGAGGGCTATAATTGACCAGTGGCTGAACCAATCCTCCGCTTACCAAGACCTTGAGGAATTCATCCATAGGCATTCCCACATCACCACAATACTGCTTTCCTCCTTTCATCTGAACCATCTTTGGAGGTGACTCGGGCACTGTCGCTCCTTCCTGAATGGGATTCATGGCAGGAATGAAGGACATCTGATTAATGGTTACGTATGGAGCTGGTCCTGAACACTGACCCTACATAGACGATGAGTTGAAACCATAAGCTGAACCCATTAACGGTTGAGAAAAACTTCCTTGAAGCGGAGTTTGGTTAGTGGGGAATGGCAGCAATCCCTTCTGGTTAAACTGGTTGTCCACACAATGATATGATCCTTGGGAACCTTGCTGATATTGGCACTGCGATCCAAACTGATTAGGAGATCCAAAAGCATTGGATACCAGTTGTACCCCTTGAATCTGAGCTCGGCCAACTTGAGGTGTTGGAGGAGGAACCTTATCTTGCGCATTCACACTCATCCCTTTCATCCCATGCACCTGATAAGCTTGGGGAGTTGTAACATTAACGGTGGACTGAAGAGGGAGAGAAACATTTCCAGCCCCATGATCAACGCTGCTAGCACCAACGATCTCCTCGTAAGACCCATCTTCGTGACGAATTACTGTGATCCCTCGAACACGCATGGCTTCCACAAACCTAGCATGCGTTTCCTCTTCTCGGGCCCTAGCAATTTTGGCAAGCAACTGAGCCCTGCTCTCAGGAACCAGGGCAGCCTCAAGAGAAGCTCGCAACTCGACCATAGACAAATCACTCAGATCCAGCTGACCAGAAGCAAAGGAATCTCCAGACTGAGCGGACGACATATCCTTTGTATCAGACATCTCAGATATCAAAAAAGATGAGAGCTTCGCGAGAAACTGCAACTACCTCGGAGACACGAACCAAACGAACACTGGAAACCGAAGCACGCACCCAACTTGCCATGACTGCAGAGGTAGGTACGGATTGATAAGGTGGTATAGGAAGAGACTTTGAAAAAGTACGGGAGAGGGAAAGGAAAGGAAAGGACGAACTCGTGCAAACAACTTATTTATGTTCAAGTATAAATCGGTATTTTTTAAATCCTAAATAAGGTTGGGAAAGGATAAGCCTTTATTCACTCAATCTATACCTCGGGGGAAACCTAGAGATGCAACATTTAAATTACACCAAATATTTTGTATAGAAATTAATAATAGGTAATAATACCTAAACAGAACCTAAGCACAATATGGGACGGACGAGTGATCCAAATTTCCGGGGAAATTTGGGCAGCGTAACGGGTATTCTTGAAGAATTTCAAAGAAAAATCCGGCATGACCTCTCGTCAGCGCATGGTGACAATGCGGCATGATCTCTCGTTAGAACATGTCACGAGATGCGACATGTCCCCACGTGAAACCATGTTGCATTGGCAACATGGCCACAAGTGCAAGGTTTTGGGAAAGGTATGTACGTCCTATTATAAATTTCGAAACAACTCATTTTAGTGTAATTTTGAAAATGTTGTATCCAAAAACCAACCATGGGGTAAGCTTTAAAGTGTGGCGCCACCTATGATGCGCTAGGGGGATAGGTTTGATTTCAGGCGCTCAAGCGTAGGTGAATTATATGGCCGTCCACGATGCCGTCAATCGCACCCGAGGGTTCTAAATCTATGTGACGTAGTGTGTGGATGTCTATGTTCTTTTATTTATGAAAAAAAATAATTTTTTTTATTTGAAAAGGAAAAAACAAACGGAAAAACACACACACACACTAGATGTATGTGTTCTAAATTTAGGTGAATTATATTACCAGTGTTTTTGAGTGCCGGTGTATGTGTTTTTGAGTGCCAGTGCATGTGTTTTTTGAATGCCAGTGCATGTGTTTTTGAATGCCAGTGCTTGTGTATTTGAGAGCCAGCAAAAATGTTAGTGTAACAAGTGCCAGTGTTAATGTAACAGATTGCCAGTGTGAAGAGTGCCAGTTCATGTATATAAAAGTGCCCGTGTAAAAAGCGCCAGTGCCAGTTTAACAAAGTGCCAGTGTTTGTTTACACTGGCACTTTGTTAAAATGGTACTGGCACTTTTCTACACTGGCACTTTGTTACACATTCACTAGCACTTTGTAACACTGGCACTTTGTTAAACAGGCATTGGCATAAACGGGGAAACACAAAACACGTTTTTCCTAAATGCCAGGAAAAACGCGTTTTTCATAAGACCCTTTTTTTTTTTTTTAAAACGAAAGGAGACGTAGCTCCCTAGATTTTATTAATAAAAAGAAAGAACAAAACACGGTGGGGGACATAAAACCTAACCACCAGAAAAAGAAAGAAATCTACAATGTGGGGCTTAAAGCCAACAATAAAAACAAGAAAGCTAAGGGGAGGGGTGCAAGTCCATATGGACCGCCCCAAAACAATAGGAAGGGGGAAAAAAACCCTAATCTATCAAAGGGAAAAGGGGAGAACCAAAACCCATCAAACAAAATTATCAGGAGGAGAAGCCGACCTTCCACGCCATTTTCTAGAAGAGACCATTGTGAAACCATCAGCATTTGAATTCTTTTTGTGAGACGGAGTAAAAGGACCAGCCATATCAGTAACAAAAGAATAAGGGGCCCTTGAAGCCGAAAAATGCTCTGGAGAGATTGGTTCCACTGCCACTAAAGGTTGGGGAGGACGGGACTCCCTATATCGAGCAATGTTGCGCATTATAGCCTCTTCATCGTTCGGAGGAGCATTGACATTACCTAGAACAGCCATAGCCGAACCACCACCCATATGGGCAGCCATATCCGAGCCCACACCCATAGAATCCTCGGAAGAAGGGGCAGCAACAACACCATTTTTACCATCAGTCATGTCTTCTTGAACAGCCACTACGTTGCCATCACTAGGGGAACCAGCAGCTACATTAACCATTGAGATCGAAGCATCCCCACAATCAGTCCCAATCACGGAGCCCCTAACAGGAAGCCTAGAAGGAGCGGTTGTCACCTTAAGAGCAGTCCTAGCCACCTCATCAACAACAATTTTAGAGAGAATTGAAGAAATAGATTTCGGCTTTAAAGCCTCATTAATAGCAGAGGAAGAACACTTCAAAAAAGACACTCTATTTTTGAGAATTGGTTTCAAAACCTTTTCAACTTTAGAAGCTTCCTCTTCCACATCCAACGGAGTAGCAGCCGAATCCAAAGGCCTCAATGTGACTAACATTTCCCCCATCAAGAACATTAACCTCAGGATCTTGAACAACACCATTCGCTCCACTATTTTTTGGAGAAACCGCATCAGCCTGTTTTGGGACAAAAGCCATTTCACTTGCAGCCTTTGTAACCTTAGGTTTCGACTCTGAATCGCTAGACTTTTGAATATTAAGAGATGGATTCGCCTTTCGACAACCAGAAATGTCATGACCTAAGATAAAACAATGCTTGCAATACTTCGGAACATTATCATATTCAACCTTCTGAGAAAAACTTGGCCAAGCATCACCACAATCGATGAACATCTCATATGGGAGCTTCTTGGTAGCATCAATTTGGATAAGAATTTTAGCAATACTAGGTCTTGATAGTTCAGCAGTGGCTTTGTCTAGAGATAAAGGTGTACCAATCATAGATGCTGCAGCAAATAGAAACTGTTTGTTCATCAAATGAATTGGAAGTCCCGGAAAACCAACCCAAACCGGGACAATAGGTGACTCCTGCTCCGGCCGCCATGAAGGAGATCAAGCAAGGGTACGCATAGGAAACCTACTAACATACCACACATCTTTCATGAATAAGCGCTGATAATCATCTTCAGTAGACAATTGAATGAGCATATGACGATTATCCAAATGCCCAAGTTTGTAATTACCTTTCAAATGAAATTTAGCAAATGCGATTCTCGCATCTTCCATGGAAGGTCTGCCATTCATGAATTTACCAACCAAAGTAAACTGAAACGGCTTGGCAAAAGCAACAAGTATTTCCTTAGTGAGCTTTATTGCCGGCAATCCTTTATGCGAGCCAGTTTGAATGGCTGAGAATAAGACATTGTTCTTGATAGCATGAGGATCTCCTTGGGATGAAAGGGTGGTAGATTGAGAAAATAAATCAGCAAAGGATTTAGAAACGGTCGGAGGATGGATTTGATTTGGAGCGGATGAAGAGATTAATTGCGATTGGGAGGGCTGTTGCTGAGCCGCAATGCTATTAGAGATTCCATGAGAAGAAGACGGCATTGCAAGGGAAGTAGGGTTTGTTGGCGGCGCCAAACTAGTATTTGCAGCAAGACCATTTGAATTCAGCATTACAGATGGATTATAGTAAGGATTACGGGAACTAGAATTGAGAGAGGAGAAAATGGAAGCCATGGCTTCAATCAAACACCGGACTGAAGCGATTCCGGCCAAAGGCCGAAACCCTAGAAAACACACATACAGATCGCACCTTTAGTGTGTGAGAGAGGTCAGAGAGAATTTTCCATTTTTCATAAGACCAACTCTTAATATACCTATGTAATAATTGATAGTATTAAAAAATAGAAAAAAACTAAACAAATGAAAGTATATAGAAGAAAAGTCAAAAGAGGGACGGACTACCCTATATTTATTTTTTTATTTTTTTTTATTTTTTATTGACTATAAATTAATATTTTAGACTTTTTTAATTAGTGATTTTTTTACAAAACGTTAAATAAAAAAAGATAGAAAAAAACTAAACAAATGAAAATATATAGAAGAAAAGTCAAAAGAGTGACGGACTACCCTATATTTATTTTTTATTTTTTATTTTTTATATTATTTTTTATTTTTTATTTACTATAAAATAATATTTTAGACTTTGTTAATTAGTGATATTTTTTTTACAAAAAGACATATAAAAAAAGTTAGAAAAAAACTAAACAAATGAAAGTATATAGAAGAAAAGTCAAAAGAGGAACGGACTACCCTATTTTTATTTTTTATTTTATTTTTTATTTTTTATTGACTAAAAAATAATATTTTAGAAAAAAACTAAGTCGTATACCTATATCTTATACCTTATACCCTATACCCTAAACCCTAAGTCATATACCTCTACCTTATCCCTTATACCCTAAACCCTAAACAAGTATACTCTAAACATTATACCTTATACCCTATACACTTAACCCTAAATTATATACATGTACATTATACCTTATACCCTAAACATTATACCTTATAGGTATACGATTTAAGGTATAAGGTATTATACGATTTAGGGTATAGGGTATAAGGTATAGGTATATGATTTAGAGTTTAGGATATACGGATTTAGGGTTTAGGAAAGAGGTATATGATTTAGGGTTTAGGATATACGGATTTAGGGTTTAGGGTATAGATAAATGATTTAGGGTTTAGGATATAGGGATTTAGGGTTTAGGGTATAGGTATAAGGTACATGTATATGATTTAGGATTTAAGATATACGAATTTAGGGTTTAGTGTATAGGTATATGATTTAGGGTTTATGATATAGGGATTTAGGATATGTATATGATTTAGGGTTTTAGGGTATAGGGTATGGGTATAAGGTATAGTTTTATTTATATAAATTTTTTTAAAAAATTACACTACTAACTAACATCTCAAATAGTTTTATATATCAAAAAAATTAAAAAACTAAATGCTATTGTCCGTTCCTCTTTTTTCTATTATACACTTTCATTTCTTTAAAAATTCTTAACTTTTTTTATATAACTTTTTGTAAAAAATTTCACTACTAACTAACATCTCAAATAGTTTTTGATGCTGCAGGAATTGTGCTTATCAATAATCCTCCACGTGGCAAGATTAATCACCTAGCTCCTTGACCTGAAATCAGAACCCACGACTAGCCGGATGTGTCTCCGGCGAAGACGCTCGGGCGTGAGAGTAAGAATACCGTTGAATAAAACTCAAAATGTATTGAATAATGAATTCAGAATACAAAATGGCAGTTACCTTTCACCGTTTGGTAGTGATGAAGTATTTATAGGAAAAAGTGATGTATTTTTGGGGAGGCAACATGTCCTCCGAGATTGTAGCGGCAGTTACTTGGTCGTGGGCACGTGTCTATAACGGTCCCTGATTTGTAGGGATGTGGTTATGAGAATTGTTTAACCAAATAAGCCGGCAAGTGTCAGGTCGTCATTTGCTAATTTAGGTCGAGGTCGCCACTTGTGGAATGGTCGACCTGACTGTCGGGTAGAGCATGGTTCGTACCCGAATTGTAGTATGAATCATGAGGTCGGACTAAGTTAGGTCGGGACCTGGTAGGTCGGACCATGGGCTTAGTCGACTGATGCTTGAGATGGGCTTTGGGCCTCGTTCTGATTGGGCCAACCCTACTGAAAATGTGACAGTCAAAGCGGCCTGTGATTGGGCTTTACTCGTTTGGCCCAACTCGACATTTTTGGTATGTTCAGTGGCCCCCAACTTTCGAGTTGACTCCGTCGACTTGGAAGTTAAGAAGATCTTTGATGAGAACTATTTTACTCGCAGGTCGATACTCGTTCTGAGGTATAGTCGACTTTTGATGACGTGGCACCATCCTGGTCGTTGGCGATGAACGGTAGGAGATGAAGGAGCGCCGATTTTAGTAATGATTGCAATTCTGACGCTTGGAACTCCTTCTCGAAAACCGCTTTAGCTTTTAATTTTGGAAAATTAATTTCTATTTTCTTTTCCCCTTCCAAATTTAGGAAAATAGAAATACTCAGTCTTCTTCTCAAATTCGAATTCTTACCGTTTCCAAACTCTCCTTCTCCGGCGATAATCACGGAATTGCAGCAAGATTTAAACTCAGTTCTCGGCTTCAGCAACGAACTCCCTTTCTGCAATCAATTAAGGTATTTCCCTTGTATATTTGCTTTAGGGCTTTGATTTCTGCTTTGTGTTTAATTCCGCCATGGCTAGGACCTTTAGTAGTGAACCAGGAGCTTGGTACGGGTATTGCACTGTTAACCGTAGAGTATGTAAGCACATAAACGGTGGGTGGAGAGAGATGTCATTGAGCGAGTGTGCCTCTATCTTGACCAGGTGGGAGTTGAACTTTAGTGAAATAGGGTTGCCAGTTGCAGGAGAAATTGAAAATGTGGTGATTGACGACTCAAATGTTGTCGCTTTTCATCTATTTCATGAATTGCTCGATCATATCACTTTGTTTTATGTTAGGGATGTCCACAAACCCTCTTTCCTTAGGAACAGAATAGGTTTTCCAGGGGAGTTTAGGTCGCCCTTAGGTAGGTTGACTGCGTATGATCTTAGGACTGACTCCCCTGTTTCTCCTTCTTCTTGTACAGATATGACAACTCAAGAAGGAAATGCTGCTTCGACCTCTTCAGGCCCCCGAATTGTGGACGCCTTCGATGATTCAGTTGTGCCTGGGAAAAATGAAAGAGGTTACGTTCCCCCAGGACCATTGCGCGGAAAGAAGAACTTGCCCTCTAGGTACAGTGTGATCCATGGGTTTTGTGAGGTAAAAAAGGAGGATTATAGGGTGACCATCTATACCAAGCAGGATTTTAGGGCCAAATTCGATGCCAGGGATGCCACCAGGGTATCTTTTTACTATGGCCAATTTGTGGCCGGCCTTAGGTTGCCACTCGACCCTTTTATCAATGAGTTCCTGGAGTGTGCCAATGCCCTACCCCTTCAGCTCGGGGCTAACACCTGTAGGGTTCTGGTATGTTTTGCTATGGTTTGTAGGTTTTTAGGATACGAACCTTGCATGAGAGTGTTTAAGGAATTCTTCTTCATCAAGTATAGTGGAGAGCCAGTAAACATAGTGGCTGGAATACTCATGTAGTTGTAGTAGAGAGCAGGTTTGGGTGGGAATTTCCTTTGCCAGCTGAGGATTCTGAGCCCATAGATGAGAGGAACTATTGGGAGCCTGTCTGGCACCGTGAATTGTATCAGAAGTTGTGTCGACTAGCAGACAAGGGCTCCTTTAGTTGGGAGAGTCTGCTTACCACTAAGTATAACTTCATCCAGGCTGGGATGATGGCTGGAGAGGGTGAAGTGCAACCCTTGGTAGCCGTTGGTAGGGGCACAATTTATCCCGACTGGGTTACCCACGCATTGGCCAAGTTTGAGGACAAGTGCCAACGTTGTAAGAAAACTGTCAACTATTGCAAAGAGAATGGAGAGCATGCGGGTGGTAAGATATCCTTGTTTTGTCTTTCTTTACTCGTCTACCATCCATTAACCTTGTATGAATAGTTTGATTTGGCTGTGATACTTATGCACTCGATTTTATGATTCGTATATGACTAGCTCGTACATAGAACCGTAGCTCGTATGTAGAACATGGCATGTAGAATACTCTGCTTTCTCCTGGTTAGCTCGTGGCTTGTATGTAGAGAACATTTTGAGTTGTGAATACAACTTTCAGCTCGTTAATCGATTAACTTGCATATAGAAGGGTTAACTCGTATATGTCGACCTCATACTTGTCACCCTGATTGTTTGTGCAGTTCTGACTCCCGAACAAGAGGCAAACATGGGTCGTATCGGGGTGTCGACGGGAAGAAAGCCAAGAAGGCCCACGGTGCTGCCAACGCTCGAGCTAATAGAGAAAGAGAAGCTGCGAGAAGGAACGAGTTGCTATCAAAGGATAACGCTGGTATGATCCCAATGGAGGTTGATGAATCTGAAGATCCCCTGTTGAGTAGCGGTCATACCAAGGATGCGATCAAGAGGGCAATGAATCCAACAAATCCAACAAGCCCGGCTTGAGCTCCGACCCGACTATCGAAGCTAATGCCGGGACCTCTGGTGTGGGAACAGTTGACGCTAGCCTTCTGGAGATTGTTGATATTGATGAAGATGAAGAAATGGTTAAGGAGGATGACCAATCCCTGAACACTAGGAAAAGGTCAAGGACAGAGAAAGGAAAGTCCATTCCTTCTAGCCACCTTCCTCCTCAGATTCCATCTCCTACTCGTCCAGAATCCTTGGAGGATAAGATCAGCAGGTTGAGTGATGTGCCTCCTCTGGATGGGGTGAACAGTTTGAGTCGCCGTTACCCCGACATGAGCCTGGGTCAGGTCGTGGTTAGGAGGGCTATTGACGTCGACCTCCTAGCCCACTTTGCTGATAAGGGGATGACCCCTGAGGAATTCTCAGCTCGATCTGGGATGGCACACTGCGAGGTAACTCTTCAATTTCCCTTTTTGTTTTGTCGCTTGTTCCTTTTAGTTTGTTAGATCGATCTTCCGAGCTAATCCTTGTCTGACTTTTCGCGTATGCAGAATCTTACCATGATCGAGCAGGCTAAAAGCTCTTGGAGGGCCTCCATTGAGAGGGAGAGGCAGGCCCTTAAAGATTATTCCAAAAAGGCTCAAGAGCTTGCGGAATGGAAGGAGAAGTACAACGACTTAGACAACTCATTCGAAGCCAATGAGGCAGTGAAGACTAAGGCCCTGTCCGATCTTGAGGCGGCAGAATCCAAGCTTAAGGAGGTGGAGGCAGAGAAGGACGCTAATAAGAAGGAGCTGGAGAAGACCAAGATTGAGTTGGCAACAGCTTCCAAGCTTTTGAAGGAGAAAGACGTCTTTCTAGTCGAGCAGCATGAGGAACGTCGACTTGAGCGGGTGAAATGGCAGGAAGACCTTCAGGCCGCTGTTACTACTGCTGCTAAGGACGCCGTTGAGAAGTTTAAGGACGGAGATGAGTACTTCAACGCTATTATTGCTAAAGCCAGGGGCTTCTTGGAGTTGGGTAAGCGCCACATGGCCCGTCGGGCTTTAGTCGACCCTGATTCTGGAGTCTCCTTGGACCAGCTTGCTCAATGGGCCTATGCCCCTCAGTATGACATGGCGGCTAGAGGGGGTCATTCATTGGTGCCCTACAATGAAGATGATCTAGCCTATATTGCTCAAGAAGACCAAGAAGAGCATTGTGAGCCTTGGACAGCCCCAGCGTTGGCCCCCAGGACCTTTGATGTGGCCTTACAAGAGTTAGCAGATATGGAGGAACAGGATGAGATGGAAGTGGAGGGTGAATTCGACCATCAAGTCTTCTCGGAGTCGGGTAAACCCTTGAGCCCTCAACAAAATGAGGATCGAGCTGCTACCGACGACCACAATGTCTCCGATCAGGCTGTTTGACTTTGGACGAACTCTGTGTAATGAAACAAGCCCCAAAACACTTTTGTTCTTTTGATTTCTTGAATATTTGGATGCCTTGGCCCTATTTTTTGGGAGGCAAGATACTTTTGTAAGTTTATTTTTCCCAAGCCTTAGCCCGCTTTTGGGAGGCTTGTTCATATTTAATCGTAGTCAACCCCTCTTTATTGCATGTTGTATGCTTTTTGAAGTAAGTTTCGAGCTAGATGTGGTAGGGTAAATGAGTTATCTCAAGTTTGAGGTCGTCCTGCCTTTATGATGCCTTGGTCGACCTCAGACTTGGTTAATTTTTGGAACGAGATTGACTATAAATCTAATCTGTTCAAACTATTGAAGCTGACCAAGGGTCGAGCTAATTAGAACGAAGTCGATTAGGAATCGGGCTTGTTAAATAAACAAAGCTTGATTAAGAATCGAGCTAATTAGAACAAACTGAATAAGAGTCGAGTTTGTTAGAACGAAGTCGACTAAGAGTCGGACTTGTTAAATGAACAAAGCTGATTAAGAATCGAGATAATCATAACAAACTGACTAAGAGTCGAGTTTGTTAGAACGAAGTCGACTAAGAGTCGGACTTGTTAAATGAACAAAGTTGATTAATAATCGAGCTTGTTAAAACGAAGCTGACTAAGATTCGAGCTTGTTGGGGTTAGTGTAACACTATGTTTGATCGAATGAACTGCGCTTTTCATTGAAGTAGGGAACAGGCTTACATCAATTTAAAATTAGAATTAACACAAGCTTGAAATTGGGAGCTGAAAACTAGAATTAGTATTTGATGAGGTGAGTGGCGTGCCAAGGATGTTTCAACTCTTCACCATCAGGATGAGCAATCATGTAAGTCCCCTCTTTGACAACTCGAGTAACTATGAAGGGGCCTTCCCAGTTAGGAGATAACTTGTTCTGCTGGGTTCTTCTCCCCGTTGCCTCGATCTTTCTCAACACATAATCTCCCACTTGGAATGACCTTGCCTTGACCTTCTTGTCGTGATAACTTTTAGTTCGCTGCTTGTAGTTGACCATTCGGAGGTAGGCTGTTTCTCGCTTCTCGTCGATCAGGTCCAAGTCGATCAATCTGTTGGTATCATTCTGCTCTTGATCAAAGAAGGTCACTCTAGCAGTAGGGAATCTGAGCTCAGCAGGTGCCATGGCCTCTGATCCGTAAGTGAGAGCGAAAGGGGTTTCCCCCGTAGGCCCCCGAGTGGTTGTACGAACTGCCCAAAGAGCAAGGGGGAGTTCGTCCAACCAATTGTTTCGTCGACCTACGAGCCCGGTCTTGAGTGAAGATAGAACAAGTTTATTTGCTGCTTCAGCTTATCCATTTCCTTGAGGATAGGCGACAGACGATTTCCAATGTTTGATCCCTACTCGATTCATTTCTGTTTCGAAGGTTTGGGAGAACTGTAAACCATTGTCAGACACTATAGCACGAGGAAAACCAAATCGATACCAAATGAAGTCGTGGATGAAGTTGATAGCATTCTCCTCTGTGATGCGAGCTAGTGGTTTGGCCTCAACCCATTTGGTGAAGTAGTCTATGGCAACTATCACATACTTTCAGTTTCCTCGGGCGGGAGGGAAGGGTCCAATCAGGTCGACGCCCCACATGTCAAATGGCCAAGCTGCGATCACAGGAGTCTGATCTGTTGTAGGCACATGGGGAAGGTTGGCAAACCTTTGGCATTGATCACATTGCTGAACAAAGTTATGGGTATCAACTCTCATATGTGGCCAATAGTATCCCAAGGTGATTAACTTGTCTGCAAGGGTCCTGGCCCCCGGGTGTCCGCCACAAATCCCACTGTGTACTTCATGTATCAATAGGGCGACCTCTTGAGGATGGATGCACTTTAGCAATGGTCGAGTATAGGATCTTCTGAATAGGTCGCCTCCTTGAATGACATACCTCGGAGCTTTCTTTTTGATAGCTCGAGCCTTCTTCTCGTCATCTGGCAGCTCACCACCTTCTAAGTACGCCTTCATTTCCTCGATCCAACACTTCTCCTGAATCCAATTTTTTGAGGGATCATCTATGCATTGAATTTTTACTCTTTTCATAAATTTGGACTTTCGAGGAAGGAGATAGGTTCATCATGTGGTTCATCCGAAGTGGCTAATTTCGAGAGGAGGTCAGCTAGCTCATTGTCTTCTCATCCAATTCTCTGAATCTTCCAGAATTCCAAATCTTTTATCAGTTCCTTCACCAGTGGTCAAGTATTTGATCAGTGTGGCACTAAGCACCTCATACTCGCCTCTGACCTGGTTGACTATCAGTTGGGAATCACAATAGGCCATGATCTTAGTAGCTCCAAAACACTTGGCGTACTCAATAGCTGCAATTAAAGCCTCATATTCGGCTTGGTTGTTGGAAGCATCAAAATTGAACCTTAATGATTCCTCATACACGTTCCTGCACTACGGCTCGATTAGCACTATCCCAGCCTCCACCGCTATTCTTGGTCGCTGATCCGTCTGAATAGACCTTCCAACAATCGTCTGGTAGACTGATGGCGACCTGGGACTCTGGCTCTTTCCCCTTAGCTTTTTCTTTTGGAGCTCGATGCTCGTCGTCTTCTTTGGTGAACGTAAGCTCGACCAAGAAGTCGGCCTAGAGCTTGAGCTTTCACGCCTTTCGAGGTCGATACTCAATGTCAAATTCAGTAAGGGCAATTGACCAATTGAGAAGTCGACCTGAACTTTCCGGCTTGTGAAGGATTTTCCTTAGGGGGGCATTCGTGAGAACCACAATTGGGTGAACCATAAAATAAGCTCGTAGCTTCCTTGAAGCCACGACTAGAGCATAAGCGACCTTCTCAGCATTGTAGTATCGGCTCTCCACATCTGAGAAGGCCTTGCTGATGTAGTATACTGGCTTTTGTTGACTTTCATCCTCTCTAATCAAGACTGCTGCCACCGACCTGTCTCCCACAGATAGATATACAAACAAGGTCTCACCAGTGGTCGGGCTACTCAGGAGAGGTGGAGTGGCGAGGTAATCCTTCAGCTGTTGGAACGACGAATGACATTCGGTCGTCCATTCAAAATTTTTCGTCCCTCTCAATGCCTTGAAGAAGGGGAGAGACCTCTCTGCTGACTTTGATATGAAGCGGCCAAGAGCTGCTATCCTTCCATTAAGTCGCTGTATCTCTTTGACACTGGTGGGCGCCTTCATGTCGACTAAAGCCTTTATTTTCTCCGGATTAGCCTCTATGCCCCGTTGAGATACCATAAATCCAAGGAACTTTCCAGCAGCTACACCAAATACACACTTGCTGGGGTTGAGCTTCATGTCGTTTGCTCTCAAATTGGCGAACGTTTCCTTTAGGTCGACCACGTGACGTCCAGTCTTTGTTTTGATGACCATATCGTCGACGTAGGCCTCCATGTTTCGGCCAATTTGAGAAGCAAAGACTTTGTTCACCATCCTTTGATCATTTTTTATATATTTTTTTGTAAAAAAATTCACTACAAACTAAAATCTCAAATAGTTTTATTTATCCAAAAAAATTAAAAAAATTAAAAAAGTAAATGCTATTGTCCGTCCCTTTTTTTCTAATATATACTTTCATTTCTTTAAAAATTCTTAACTTTTTTATATAACTTTTTGTAAAAAATTTCACTACAAACTAAAATCTCAAATAGTTTTATATATCCAAAAAAATAAAAAAGAATTAAAAAAAAAGTAAGGCTCCGTTTGTTTGGGGGAAAATGTTTTTCGGAAAATATTTTCCCCATTTTCCGGTGTTTGTTTCGCACCAGAAAATGGAGAAAATGTTTTACGCTAAACATGTTTATCTCATTTTCCGGAAAACATTTTCATTTTCCGGAAAACATTTTGCAGGAAATCATTTTCCGGAAAATGTTTTACGCTAAACAAACGGAGCCTAAATGCTATTATCTGTCCCTCTTTTTTTCTGTTATATCCTTTCATTTCTTTAAAAATTCTTAACTTTTTTTATATATTTTTTTGTAAAAAAATTTACTACTAACTAACATCTCAAATAGTTTTATTTATCCAAAAAAAATTAAAAAAATCAAATGTCTAATGAGAAACAATTATAATATATTATGTGTGTTTAAATATAAGGAATTATTTTTTTGACATCTATTCCTTTGATATTTACCAAGGATTTCACCAAGGAAATATTTCCTTGGTATTTATTCATTTGGTAATTATGGATTTCCTTGGTATTTATTCATTTGGTAATTATGGCGGGAATCTTTCCCCCAATTTTTAAAAATATTTTGAGTGATTGCCTAGGAATATATTCCTTGATAATTTTGGAGGGAAGTTTAGCATCAAATTGGAATTTTGGGTGATAAAGGAATTTAAAAAGGAAATTTTCCTAGGAAATATTTTCCTAGGAAATATTTTCCTTGGTAAATTCCTTGGAATTCACCATGGAAAAAGTATTTCTTGGTATTTTCATCAAAAATTACAATGAAAAATGTTTCCTTGGTAAATTTCTTGCAAAATTTTCTAGGAAAATTTCTCCTTCCTAAATTTCTCGAAATTCACCATGGAAAAAAAATTCCTTGATATTTTCCTAGGAAATAAAATTTCTAGGTAAATTCATTGGGAATTACCATGGAAAAAAATTCCATGGTAAACTGTCGTGTCACTAATTCACAGTTTTTTCGTAGTGAAATAGTAAGTTAATGAATGGTTTTTTTTGTAGGAGAGAAAATGAGTGGGAGGAATAGTAAGTTAATGATTGGATTTTTTGTAAATATGTTAAAATTATAAGGGTATAATGAATGGTTTTTTTTGTAAATATATAAACATTATGAGTGTATAAATGTCCGAAACACTGTTCACATATTTTCATTTATGGAATGAGACTTTTGATCTGAGACGGATCAAAAGAAAAAGTAGGACTCTTGTTCTGGAGCGGAAATAGTAGTACCCATACAAGGGAAGAAAGAAACCAAAAAAAAAAAAATTGCAAAAAAAAAAATATTTTTACCTCATTAAAAAAAAGGTTTTCCGGTCCAAGACGGACGAAACAGCTAAGAAAATCAAAGTATGAATTATAGTCGGTACATGTTGAATCTATCTATGTGAAGCAATTATCCATGATCAGTAAAGACTAAATCAAGGGTTAAATCCAACATGCAATTATAATCTAAGCAATGGAATCGAAATTTCAATCTCTTAACATGTGAAATCCTAAGCATGTAGGATTAACAAGGAAATTGCAGCAATTAAAAGAAGGTTTTTATGACACTTATAAGCTCCCTAGCAGGAGGATAAGATGAGTGAATCACCGACAAAGTATACAACCGCTTATGGGTGTGATCCCGCAAGTCAAAGGTGATAATGTTCCGCCTCGTGAGGGGTGCCGCTCCTTGTGCTTCTTCCATGGCTGCCATAAGCAAATCTTGGCTACGATTCGAAGAAAGGAACGGACTTGTTGCTTGAAAACAAGCTTTTTTAGGATCTCTAGTTCATCACTTTTGGCAAAAACTCAACAATGGAAGAATTTGGGTCGACGACACTTGTTAGGGTTGAAAATATCTACTAGTCGACCGGTTACCTCACCCGCCGTCCGGCTAGCCGCTCCATTTACGGGCGTTTGACCTATTTGACTTGTTTTTTTACTATTCTAGCCTCTTTTGGCTCATTCCAAAGCCCAAGCTGTTGGAACATTTCTATTTCAAAAACCTCAAAGCACTCAAGTTTAGATTAAATAAGAGAAGAAGATGAAGGCGAAAGCGTACCTGTTGAATCCATCTTGATGTTCTTAAAGAGAGAAGAAAGAAAGGTGGGAAATGAAGTTCTTCTAAATGATAGTGTCCACACTTTAATCTTCTTAATGAATGAAGACAAGTTTATGACTGAATTTTGTGAATGTAATAAGTGTCTCTAATGGTTGATGGATAGTCTTTATATAATAAGAGAAGGGCCACTTCATTTAGGGACTACACCCTTTCATAAAGATGGTGGTGTGAAGTTACCATTATGCCCATCATTTAATGATACTTACACCTAATGGAATTCTACATATTTAATCTATACTTTAACTTTATTAAATGATTATAACATATATAATTAAATAACACATATTAATTAATTCATGTTCTAGCAATCTCCCACTTGAATTACATGAATATGTGTCTTTGACTTAATAAATTCCTTCAATCATTTATAATATGAATGACAACCCTTATGTGCACTTTTATTGTCATCCAACACAATCTCGTCCATTAGTCTTATAAGTATAGGAACTAAAGGGGCAGTCGTTGTAATTGATTCGCAACTAAACCCACATTAATCACATATATATATCCAACTAAATGACATAAATTAAGGGCCTGTTTGGTAAAACTAAAAATTAAGCTCTGAAAAAGTAGAGCTGAAAAAAAAGAGCTGAAATCATTAAGTTGCTGAATTTTGAGAGTTTATATTTGTTTGGTAATAACAAGTCACATATATATCTGAATTTAATCAAAATTTCAATCAACACTCAAAATTTTGTTTAAAACATTTTCTTCTCACTTATATTTGATTATTTTCCTTCATATATTTCCAAATAAATAGTCTTATTTTTTAAAATAACAAAAATTATATTCCAATAGTTTAAAAATTACAAAATAAATAAATTATCATTTACAAAATAAATATTATGAGTTTAATTATCAAACTATTTTATTTAGGACAAGTAAAATAGTATTTAAATATTTTTTAATGATAATTCATTAGTCCCATAATAAATGTTAGTTTGATGTTTTTTACTCAACTTGAGTAAACTTTATGAGAAAAAAAAAATTAAAAAAATTAAGTATTTTAAACATGTCCTACAAATTGAAATATAACATATCCGAAAAAAATCTTTGAATATAGTTTATATGAGGGAATAAAATATCACAACAAAAGAAAGTTTTAGGTATAAAATATAAAATATGTTGATAGATGGATTTGAACTCATTCCCTTTTTTTCTCTTTTTCCCTCTTACCTTGTTAAGACACCCATTCCTAGCTTAAAATTAATAGCTATTTTTAAGACATTCTTAATTGTTTAAGTGATTTGATATTTCCTTATCAAACAAGCTTAATTTTTTAATTTCTTAAAATATTCCAAATTAAGAGCTTAATTTGATTGCCAAACACACCCTAAGTATAGATATGTAGCATGGAATATTCAATGAATATACAAAAAATGTATATATATTCTCCAACTAGTCCTTCTTAATCAAATGAGATCAATATGCAAAAACTAATAGCAAATAAAGCACAACACAAACTCCCACTATATTATGCATTATCAAAAGTCGTTTCACCCGTATGAGCAGTATGCTTCGTGAAACATCAAAAGAGATAACGCTTCATAAAACACGGGTCCATTAACAAGGAGTTTGTTCCTATAAGTTGTATATCTATTTGTTCAATTTATACTTATTTCTCTTCAACAAGAGACATAACCATATGATGTCTTTTGACATCTTTGTATCCACTAAAACAGAACCGGAATACCTAATGATCTCAAAATGATCTGATTTTGTATATGTAAGCATGTAGTTTTAGTGTTTTATAGGTACTTCATCATTTTTTTGGATGCGACTTAATGTTCTTCTTTCCGAATTGCTTTGGTATCGACCAAGCATCCTAACAATAAATGCAAGGTCTGGACGAGTACAGACTTGCGCATATATTAAGCTTCCTACTGCCGATGCATAAGGGATATTTTCCATATACTTGGATTCAAAATTATTTTTAGGACATTGTTTTAAACTAAATTTATCTCCTTTAGAGACAGGGGTGTCATGTGGTTCACAATTTTTCATGCTAAACCTTTATAATACCTTCTCTATATAGCTCTTTTGCGATAATCCCAAAATACCTCGTGAACGGTCACGATGAATTTGGATTCCCAATACAAAAGATGCCTCACCAAGATCTTTCATCTCAAATTTGTTTGAGAGAAATTTCTTAGTTTCCTTTAGAAGGTCCTCATCATTATTAGCAAGTAAAATATCATCCACATACAAGACCAAAATTATAAACCTACTCCCACTGAACTTATGGTAGACACAATCTTCACCAAGATTCGTTTAAAAAACAAAATGAAAGAATTACTTGATTGAATTTTGAGGTACCATTGACGAAAGGCTTGTTTGAGGCCATAAATGGATTTCTTTAATTTATAAACTATTTGATTAGTTTGATCTGAATCAGACACCATTTCTGATTTTCTCATATAGATGGTTTCCTCAATGCCTCCATTGAGAAAAGCCGTCTTAACATCCATTTGATGAAGCTCAAGATTATAATGTGCCACTAATGCCATAATGATCCTAAAAGAGTTTTAGAAGATACCGGAGAAAATGTTTCTTTATAATCAATGCCTTCCTTTTGAGTAAATCCCTTAGCAACGGGTTTTACACCTTCAGAAAATGATTTCCTCATATTCTGAATATTTATGTCTTTCCACATTACCTTGCGAATTCCTTTTGGTTTTAAATATCCATTTACAACCAATAGGTTTTACACCTTCAGGCAATGGAAAAAGATCCCAAACGTCATTGTCTTTCATTGATTTTAACTCCTCATTAATGGCATTGATCCACTTATGAGAATTAAGACTATTAATGACTTCATGGAAGGTGATTGGTTCATCTCCCACTAAACCTAAGGTGGTCCTCATTCTCCGCAAGATACACATCATAAATATTCAGAATATCACTTCTTCTTTATCTAGTTGATCTCCTTAAGGGCACGGGTTCATCCTCATTTTGAAGTTGTTGAATTTCCTCATGTCCAACATTTTCATGTTGTCCGTTATTTACGGGATTCTCTATATCATTTTGAATTGTATGTTCTTGTTGAATTTCAGGTGCAATTACTTGATTTCCAACAGGAACTAAAGTTGGAGGAATATAGATTGGTTCCTCTAACTCTTCAAATTCTAATTATTACCTTTTCTCCCACTAAATTCAGCATCCTCAAAGAACCTAGCATTGCCTGTCTCATAAAAGGTTCTAGTTTTCGGGTCATAAAATTTATATTCCCGAGATCTCTTAGCATACCCTAATGGAAGGTGCTCTATTGAGAATATAAGCTGCGATTTTTAATGCATCGCCCATAATGAGTGAGGTAAAGAAGCACAAGAAAACATACTTCTTACCATATCCTTATTTTATTTTATTTTTTTGGCGAAAGGAGGACGGTACCTCCCTAGATTTTATTAATAAATGAAAAAGATACAAACATGGTGGGGGACATGACAACCTTAACCACCAGGAAAATGAAATCTAAGGGGAAGGCCATACACACGTCGTATGATCCTTTACAATAGAGGGAGGGGCCTACAAAAAACCGAATACAATATATATAAAAATCTGGCCATAAAGCTAATTGAACCTAGCATGGGGAGACCTAGCTTTGCCCAAGGCAAAAAAGCAGACCAATACAAGGGGGAAAAGGGAAAATGGAAATCCCTACAATCGCACGTAAGGCACACCAGCTCTGTCCAGTTTAAAAGCACCATAACAACCTTTGGGGAGATCAGACATATTGTAGAACCAAACATTCTTCTTTCGATTGGCAGCAACATTAGCCAAAAAATCAGCAACCTTATTACCTTCCCGAAAAGTATGAGAAACACAAACCTGGATGATATTTATAATTTGCTTCATTCGTTGAACTAAATAATGTATTTCCCAAGGGATATGATAGTCTTTGATTAAAATTTTCATTAAGACCTCTGAATCCACTTCAAGCCACAATCGAGTTATGCCAAATTTCTGAGCAAGAAACAGCCCATCTAGAGCCGCACATGCTTCTGCCCACATGTTGGTTCGAACACCATAGTAATTACCATAACCATACACAATATTACCTTGCTCATCGCGAAAAATACCACCACCTGAGGAATCTCCCGGGTTACCTCGAGAAGCACCATCTGTGTTCAGCTTTAGCTCGCCATGAAAAGGCTTATTCCAAATAACCATGCGCAGCATAGGAGGAGGAGGGTTCTCAACTTTGATATTAAACATATTAATAATATTTAAATCAAAGTACGAACATCTAAGAGAGGGTTTAAAGGCAGAGTAAATGTTGGAAGTCTCACCAATGACCGAGTGAATCAGTGAATGCATATTATACTGAATTCCTTCAAACAGCCATTTATTTCGTTGGCACCAAATATTCCAGCATATAAGACCGGGAAGAATGATAGAAAGCCATTTTTGAAGCAGACTAGCTAATTTAGTCATGCCGAGCCACCAGGAGCATAACACTTGACGAAAACCTCCAAAGTTAAGATGAAACCCATAATCTGACCAAAATAATTCCAAGCCTGCCTAGCAATATCACCATTTGCAATAAAATGATCAATAGACTCAATTGATGGAAGAGAACAGCAAGAACACCTCGGAACCAAAGGAATACCACGTTTTTGAATTGCCTCTTCAGTTGGCAATCCTCCATGTAAAGCACGCCAAAGGAAAATAGAGATTTTAAGAGGAAGATGCTTATGCCAAATACTTGCGAAAATCCATCTTTTAGGATGAGATTTTCTACATTCAAGCCATGTAAACTTTAAAACTTACCCGAAGCCGAAGGCCTCCAAATAAGAATGTCTTGCTGCCCATTAAGAATTACTTGCTGAGAAACCATAAGAAATGCCAAATGACTTCCAAAATTATCTTGAATATAGTTTATCCGAGGTAAGGACTCCTCAAATAAAGTGTACACCTCTGAATGATCATAAGGGAGAGTGGGCTCCGGTGCATTAGCCCACTCTCCCTTATGATCATTCAGAGGTGTACACTTTATTTCAGGAAATCCAACGTATGATGCTTCTCCTTCAAATTCAAGTTACTCATATCTTGAGGGAAGGTAATCAGGTAGCGGATGGTTTAGCTAATCATGCTGCAGATCATAGGGCTGATTTTGAGTTTTTTTCTAGCAGTGAGCTTCCTCTTTTCTGTTTGAGGCCTTATCTAAATGATAAGGCTTCTACTCCATATATTAGGCGTTAGTTTTCCCCTCCTTTTTGTAGAGGATCTTATGGCTTGTATAAGACCTCCCCCGTAGGTTTTTTTTCCGGTGGTTAAGGCCGTCATGTCCCCAACCTTGTTATGTATCTTTTCTTTTTCTATTTATAAAATCTAGGGAGTTCCGTCTCCTTTCGCCAAAAAAAAATAAAAAAAAATAAGGGAGAGTGGGCTTCGGCCCATCCAGCCAATTCTCATGAATCTCTTAAAACCTTGCCCGACAGGCCAACCCATTCGAGCCTCCATAAAATCCTTAACCCCAACCATCCTTTTCCAAACGTGAGAAGCAAAACTAGGAATAACCGCATCCATTGGGTGTTTCTCAAAACAATATTTAGCAAGCATAAAAGACGCCCAAAGAGAAGAAGAGCCCCGAAGCCGCCACCACAACTTCATAGCAAAGGAGGTTGAGATATCTTCAAATTTCCGGAAGCCAAGACCCCCTTCATTCTTCGGACGACTCATTTTTTTCCAACCTATCCAATGACATTTGCTATGCCCATCCGAGCCACTCCAAAAGAAATTCATAATTAATCTTTGCAAGGCTGTAATAATTCCCTTGGGAGGATCCAAAACCGAAATGTAGTAAAGCGGAATAGCTTGTAAACAAGAATTGATTAAAGTTACCTTTGTACCATATGAAAGAATTTTTCCTTGCCAAGAATTCAGCCTAGCTTCCATCTTACGAATAATAGGGATAAAGAGGCTTTGGGTCTTCCGGCCAACATAAATAGGACAGCCTAAGAAGATTAAAGGCAACTCCTTTTTTTTTAAATCCTGTAATCTCCATAATCATATTATCCTGCTGCTCATCATGTTTACCCGTCACGAAGCAAGACTTTCTAACACTAACAAGCTACCCCGAGAAAGATTGATACTGATCCAAAAGCCTTCATATGCCTTTCAAGAGATTCTTTAGCTCCGTTACAGAAAATGATAATGTCATCGGCATAAGAAAGATGCGAGATCATAGGCGTATGAATATGTGCACGAAACCGAAATCTCTCGGTTGTATGAAGATAATTCAGCCCCCTACTTAAAATTTTTGCTTCAATAATAAATAGGCTTGGGGAGAGCGGGTCCCCTTGTCTAAGGCCCCTCGTAGAATGAAAAAAAACCGCAAGATTCACCATTTACAAGGACCGAAAACCAGCAGCAAGAAATGCATCTATATACCATGTCCACCCATTCGATAGCAAAGCCAAACTTTTTCAAAACCTTTATCAAGGAAAGCCAAGAAAGGCGGTCATAAGCCTTTGCCATATCAAGCTTAATAGCAATATTAGAACCCCGAACCTTCTTTTTAAGAGAGTGCATCATTTCTTGAGCCAACAGAATATTTTCATGAATTAGCCTTCCTTTCACGAATCCGCTCTGATTTTGGGAAATAATACGAGGCAAAACCATTCCCAATCGGCAAGTTAAGATCTTTGTAATAATTTTGTTGGAAAAATTGCAAAGACTTATAGGACGGAGATCAGAGAAAGTGGAAGGAACCTCAACTTTAGGAATAGTTACAATCAAAGTACTTGTCCAACTCCTAGGCATCTCGAAACCTGCAAAAAACTCTTTAATGGCACGATGCAAATCAGCCTTGATAATATCCCAACAAGCAGTATAAAAGGCACCAGTGAAACCATCTGGACCCGCTGCGCTTTGGCCATTCATCCCCTTAATAATCTCAAATACTTCATTCAAGAAAGGCATTGCAAAGAGAGATGCATTTTCTTCATCTGTAACAATGGAAGGAATTAGATTGAGGAGATGATCATTTGCATTCGGATGAACCAAATCCACCTGAGCTTGGAGCTGATCTTCATAGAATGAAACCGCCTCCCTTTGAATATCTCCTTTGGTTTTAAGAAGAATACCATCCTTGGAGCGAATCTGATGTAGAAAAAGTTTTTGCCTCTTCTTTTTGACATACGCGTGAAAGAACTTTGTGTTTCGGTCTCCCTCCGTAATCCACTTGATGTTCGCCTTTTGTCTCCAAAAATCATCTTCAATAGCAAGAGCTTGATGTAACTGAGCTTGAGCAAGGCTTAAGTCAGCCCTATTTTCCTCCGAAGGATTTTGATCAAACTCCCGTTCTCTGAAAAGAACTTCATCTTCAGCAAGAGCCACCCTTTGATCTACCTTCCCAAAAACATCCCTATTCCAAGCAGCAAGAACTTTACGGAGCCTGGCCAATTTTTTACCAAAAGCCACCATCGGCCTTCCATCAATCCACATCTTCCAAGACAGCTCCACGACCTCCAAAAAACTGCTATGACGCGTCCAAGCATTTATAAATCAAAAGCTGCTCTTAGGATGCTCCGCCTCAACAATCATGGAAATTGCAAGAGGAGCATGGTCAGAACAGGATTTATTGAGATGTTTAACTCTTGTATAATGAAACATTTGCAGCCACTTTTCATTATAAAAGACTCTATCAATCCGTTGTTTTATGGAGCGACGACCCATCCTTTTATTCCACCATGTGAATTTCGATCCCTCAAAACCAGCATCAATAAGCGAGGAAACTTGGATTGTATCCGAAAATTCAGCAACAGAACCAAAATTAATCGGGCAGCCCCCAACTTTTTCAGATTGATCAAGAACAACATTAAAAACTCCTATAACCATCCAAGCCATCTGGGTATCACTTAAAGTAATCAAATCCTCCCAAAGCATCCTTCTCTCAAATTTAGAACATTTAGCATGAACACAAGTGATCAAAATAGGGCTGGGCCAAAGCGTATGGGAAATCTGGATGGAGAGAGCTTGAATACTATCATGAACTATCGAGCAAGACCATGCTTCCATATCACCCAAATTCTCCCACAGGCATTTGAAATACCTCCGCTACAGTTCAACTTTTTGACAAACATATCAAGGTTATTAGGATGTTGCTTCGGCTCATAAATGGCCATGACAGAAGCATCATGGGACCTAAATAAAAATTTAACTCTACGAACCGTGGCTTTATTAGCAATGCCACGAAGATTCCAACTAATTAATGCAACCATTTAAACATAAAAATAAATAAGTAAATGATCTTACTAACGAAACCATTATGCAGGAAGGGAAGCTGATTTACTCATGTTTTTCCTTGAAGTGACTTTGATGTATATCTCCTAAGTATGGCAGCGGATAATGGATAACTTTTATGGATTGTGTTTTTGGTAAAAGGAAAATGATGAACAAGACGAAAAGATAGATAAGATCACCAACCAATTCTATAAAGACAAAGTCACCAAGAATGGCATAAAGATCCTTTTGGCAGTCACCCTCCCAAGATGGGATTAAAGACAAACCGAGTTTTCAGAGAACAACAAATGTTTCTCAATTATTGAATTCAAACATAACATGCCCCCAACTATTACATACTTAGCCCTTATATAGGCTGGACAAAAGACTCAAAATAAATGAGTACATGTTTATCTAAACTTAATCTGAACCAACATGAACTTGGCCAAAATTCACATTCCATGGATGTGACTGTTCAGATTTCTAACACATGGCTGACTTCAAATGGGCATAACTCCTTGAATACTCCGAATTAGGATGACTTTCAGCACTTGTTGGAAAGATAAGAAATAGATCTCTCAGCTCCTGTTTGAATCACTTAAAAATATTAAGTATGGCAGCAGTTATGGCCCAACGAATCTGCAACATCAATTCTGTCCGAAAATTGGCTGCTCCAAATGGCCCAAAAATATAATTTCCCCATCTTGAAAGGTTTCTAAGGCCTTGTCAACCATAATGTTTATCTCTCCCGTATCAGACTTTAATGAAGCCTTCATCATCAGCATTCTTTTTGTCTGGGCCAGCATATGGTGTAGATCCAGCCATTTCAGTAACAAAATTCTCCCTGATATGCGCAGCCCTTGGAGATAAATTCAGTGCATCCACATTATTATCCGCCTTATGTAAGTCTAATTCAATAACTTCATCATGCAGACCCTCTCCACCAGAAATAGGGCAGTGGGATTCTTTATGTAAATCAATATTGCGAGCAATAGCATCCATATCATTGCACTGGAGAATTTCAACAGAAGGACATCCATCATTCACCTCTTGAATAACCTCCGAACATACCTTACTTAAGTAAGGCTTTATTTACGGCATCAGGAAGTGGCTGACCCCGTTTGGCCATCTTAGGAACAAAAATCTTAGAACCATTTTCAGCTCCTTTATTTGAGTTAGAAGTCTCCACGCGATCTCCTTCTTTAACAATATACTCCTTTTGCTTATCCTTCCCTTTATCATTTGGTGGGATATCATCCTTTTCACCATCAGCATCCTTCACGACCTTTGGCTCCTTTGGTTTATTCAAGTTGGGAAACTTTTTGGTAAAAACTAGGCCAAGCATCACCACACTCAATAAAAACTTCATTGGGCAGCTTCTTGAGAACATCAATTTGGATTAACACTTTTGCAATACTCGGCCTAGATAACTCAGTCGTGGCTTTATCAAGGGAAAGAGGGGTACCAATTGTTTTAGCCATAGAAAATAGGAAAGTCTTATTGATGAGATGAATAGGGAGTCCAGGAAAACCTACCCACACAGCAACAATAGAAGATTCTTGTTCCGGCTTCCAAGCGGGAGTCCAAGCAAGAGTTCTCATAGGAAACTTAGTGACATACCAAACTTCCTTCATAAACAGCCTTTGATAATCAGCTTCCGTTGATAATTGAATGAGCATGTGTTTAGAATCAAGGTGACCTAGTTTAAAGTGACCTTTCAGTTGGAATTTTGCAAAAGCCATCCGAGCCTCATCCATTGTAGGCCGCCCATGCATGAATTTTCCCACAAGAGTAAATTTAAACGGTTTTGCAAAGGCAGCAATCATTTCATTTGAAAGTTTAATAGCTGGGGTACCTTTGTGATTTCCAATAGGGATAGGATGAAAAACCTCGGCTGCATTAGCTTTGGTTGCGGGTTGGGAGAATAGAGCAGCAAATGATTTGGCTGCAGCAGGATTAGGGTTTGTTTGTGCGGCTGAAGTAGGGTTTGTATTTGCAGCAGTAGAGGATGGGTTAGAGGATACCATACTAGGATTGCAAGCCTCATTAGAGTTTGCGGCTGAAACCATGCTACCCTTCAAAGGATCCGCCGCCACAATGGATCCATTAGGGATGGTAATTGCCGGATTAGGGTTAGGGATAGGAAGAAATTGTGGTATTGGATTGAAACATAATTCGTTTTCCATCATCATTACATCATAACCAGCTGGAAAATCCATGAAATCCGACCAAGAACAGCCCTCCCCTAGGGCAGAAACCCTAGGAACGTGAAGCCCTAGAGAGAGTTTTAGAGAGAGAAAGTTTTAGAGAGAAAAAAAGCTTTTCGTGGCCTCTTACCATATCCTTAAGGATTCTATTACGTCTCTCTACTATACTATGCTAGGTTTGTCCGGCATGGTGTAGTGAGGAACAATCCCACACTTTTCAAGATAGCTAGTAAAAAGAACTTGGACGTTGTTCACCCAATACGTTATACCGTTCGTAGTATTCACCACCATGATCGGATCTAACGTTCTTAATAGTCTTTCTTAGGCCTTAAAAGACTTGAAAACGTCCAATAATTGAGACTTACATGAAGAAAATAATTGTATCCACAACGAGAGTAATCATCTATGAACGTGATGAAATATTGTTGACCATTCCATGAAGGGATAGTGAATGATCCACAAATATCCGTATGAATTAGTTCCAAGACGTTTGATACTCTCAAAGACCTATTTCCTTTAATGTTTGTAAATTTTTCTTTAATGCAAAAGTTTTTATCCGGAGTATCAAGTTGTTTTAGGATTCCCTCTGACATAAGATTTATCAATTCTCCCTTTGGAGATATGACCCAAACGCCTATGCCATAGAATACAAGAATTTTTCACTTGATAACTTTTGCTTAGTGCCTTTAGTTTTGGTTTCATTATTATGGGATTCATTCATTTTCTTGACTGTGTCAAGTAAATAAAGATTATCGATATATGACAAAGTACTAGTACCGACAAGCTTGGAATTTAAAATAAAGATCACATTTATTATTACCAAAAGAACAAGAGTCGCCTTCCTTGTCCAAAAACTGTGATAGATATCAAATTCCGTCTAAAGGACGGTACAATTAATGTATTATTTAATTCAAAATAATAGCCAGTACTTAACATTAATCTAAAAGTCCCTATGCCTATAACTTCAGCCGGATTTCCAGCTCCCATATAGATGTATCTCTCATCTTCTCTGGGGTTCGGTATATTAAGGAATTGAAACCAAATTTGCCTTAGTACAAACAAGACCAAATGACATACCATTCTGAATTCGCCATTTGCGATACTTATGGTAGTCGTTCTTCATGCGAGTAAGGTCCTTGCAAAAGAAGCATTTCTTGACTTTATGATCATTAAATGATCATTTATGCTTCTTACTTGCAACCGCAATATCCTTCCCTCTTCTCTTAATCCCACGAGAAGAAGTAAATGCTAAGTGAGTACTTTTTAATTTAAGATTTTTTATCTTATCTTCCTCTTGTGTCATATGTGAAAGTAATCTATTAATATTTCACTTGTACTTTTGACGTTTATAGGTCACCTCAAAAGGACCAAATTGAGGAGGAAGATAGATCAAAACTAAGTGCACGAGCAAATCTTCCGAAATCTCTAATTTAAGTGCCTTTAGTTTGATCGAAAGATGAAATAGTTCAATAATGTACTCCCGAAGATTTTTGTACCCTTGTACCGTATGGAAACAAGTTTCCACAAGAATTCAAGAAAAAACTCAGCATTTTCGATCTCAGAGACATTGTCCAAAAATGTCTTCGAAACTGCATTTTTCATGATCATTAGATTCACGCGGTTGGACCGTTCCCATTGCTCAACATTTTTCCGTTCTATAACGGTATTTTCTTTAGTGAGAGCGGCAGGACTTGGTTACCCTAATGCGTGATCGATGTCCATACAGCCTAAGATCATCGTTATATTATTTTTCCAAGTTTTAAAGTTAGTCCCGATAAGCATCGGAACATTGTTAATGGCAGTAGTTATAGAAGAAGCATTAATCAAATATGTCGGTAAAGAACAAAGAATGAATACAAAACATGTATTAGAAACTACATAATGAATAAAGTGATTAACTATATCAATGAATTCCATCAAAAAGATAATTAACATGACATCAAAACTAATCTTTGGACTATGAATTGACTCATAAATGATTATCTTAAGGTAAACAAATAACTTTAAACAATACATTTCAAATACTTGCCTTCCTTTGGGTCGGTTCAAGTATTAAAATGTCCTAACATTTAATGTATTTGTTACCCGGCAATAAAGAATATAAACAACTCATTTTAAATACCCGTCTTCCTTTGGGATGGTTCAAATTATTCAAAATGACCAAATGTTTTATTCAATTATTACCCATGAATGCAAATATTTAGTCAATAACAAGATCTCCTTTGGGAAATTCATGTTACCACATATTAATATAAACATTCATCACTTTACAATTTCGTATCTAAACAACGTAAATCACTTTGGCGACAATATTGTTTAGAAATGAATGAAATTGTTAAGCATATAATTAATAACACTTTAGGGCACAAATTAATGTATACTTTACTCAAATAATGAATGAAAATTGACCAAAATAGCAAAATATTGAAAAATTTGAAAATCTGGCCAAAATAAGTCGGCCGAACAAAAGACTCCAGAGTACACCCATTTCGGCTCCCTTGCGTTCGGCCGAGTCCTTAGGGGTGCTCGACCGAACATCATGACCGTTGGATGGCGCCTTTTCAATTTGTGCTGTTACAAATGGGGTGCTCGGCCGAGCAGCCCCTGAACGTCAAATTTTCTAGATTTTGATTATCAATCCTTAACTTAATGGTGAATCAATTTTCAACCAAAGCAAGTAGATTCGCATACTCACAACACATTTTTAAATGCGTGGCTATGCATTTGAACAAACTCACAACGCATCCAATGATGGTGGCTATGTTCAAAATGGGATAATCTTACATTAACAATTGAAAGCCTTTTTGAGTAAAAAAAATCATTTATAATTATAATTTAACACAATACTCTAGAAATGAATTAGAGTTGCACCAGTTCATTAGTGCACGGACGAACCAAATTGATTTTTTTTTTTGAAAATATGTGAACAGTGTTTGCACGGCCGTGCAGTCACTATTCACAGCTTTTCCCAAAGGCACCTGTTCATAATTGGCCGACATAAAATGCTCTGTTGTGTCAATAGGATAATCTTGCAATATTCACAGTCCTTTCGAGTAAAACGTCAATCCATTCCAGAATTTTAATTAAGTAATGAATACTTACACCCTAGCAACGAATTAGAGCATTCAAATAATAATATAACATAATGATATCAAGAGGATTAAGAATCAAAGTAAAGAAAACATATGCTAATGAATTCAAACTTAATCCAGAACTTGACTGGCTCTGATACCAATTGTTGGAACATTTCTATTCCAAAAACCCCAAAGCACTCAAGTCTAGATTAAGTAAGAGAAGAAGATGAAGGTGGAAGCGTACCTGTTGAATCCATCTTGATGTTCTTAAAGCGAGAAGAAAGAAAGGTAGGGAATGAAGTTCTTCTAAATGATAGTGCCCACACTTCAATCTTCTTAATGAATGAAGAGAAGTTTATGACTGAATTTTGTGAATGTAATAAGTGTCTCTAATGGCTGATGGATAGCCTTTATATAATAAGATAAGGGGCACTTCATTTAGGGACTACACCCTTTCATAAAGATGGTGGTGTGAAGTTACCATTATGCCCATCATTTAATGGTACTTACCCTAATGAAATTCTACATATTTAATCTATACTTTAACTTTATTAAATGATTATAACATATAGAATTAAATAACACATATTAATTAATCCATGTTCTAACACGAGCTTCCATTTTTTGGTTCCAAGCTACCATACCCATCAAGTTATCTTAGCTCGAGAAAGCCTCAGTATCTCGCCTCGCTCAAAGCCCGGGCTCCATCCATTTGAATATGCAGCATTCTTTCGGCTTAAGACAGCCTCAGCATCTCGCCTCACTCTGGAACTCGTTATTCCATCTAATTTGTTCCCCTTAGTAGATCTCATTGGCAACTCATGCGTCCGATTACGTTCAGTGAGTTTTCCAAGGCCCTCGCTCCTCCCCTCATTTTCCGCTCATGTGTCCGAGTACGTTCAGTAAGTTTACCGAGGCCCTCACCACCTTCCCTCATTGGCAACTCAAGCTTCTTAATACATTCAGTGAGTGCCCAGCCTCCTTTTATTGGTAGCTTGTGCGCCAGAATGCAATCAGTGAGTTTGTCTAGTAAAGAAATTCAATACAATCTCTTTATCCTACACAGTAACACACATTTTTTATTACTTTTCCAGTAAAGAAACTCTAGCCAGTTCTTCCCAGAGAGTTTGCTAGTCTCCCATACTAAAATACTAAACACCATTCATCACTAGAATCTCAAAAGAGACTTTTCACTTTGAGATCTCACCCATCAACATTGAAGAAGGCAAAAAAAATTGGATAAACCCAAAGTCCCGTAGTTGTTCCTCGATAACCGATCGGCACGCTAAAGAAGGTATAAATCCTGTTTTCTTTTCTACTAAATCCTAAAAACACCATTGCATGCTAACATACACACATAAACTAGAAAAACCGGTTCTAACTGACTGGGCAAGGTGAGTGCCTATCTCAACACCTTCTCACTTTGTAACAAGACCCCCAAACTTAGAATTTATTTGTGGTTTTCATTTTTTTCCTTAAAAACAATGGTGGCGACTCTTCTGTCCTAAATATAGAGTTAAACCACTAGGGACGATCATATCAATAGCCGGAGAAACATATGTCTTTCCCGCGATCGATCATGTTATCCACAACTTTAGACGCAAAGACAACGCTTGAGATGCTATAGATGTTGTCTGGAATATTTTTTTTTTTTTTTTGGCAAAAGGAGACGGTACTCCCTAGATTTTATTAATAACGAAAAATAAAAATACAAAAATGGTGGGGGACATGACAACCTTTACCACCAGAATAAAAACACCTAGGGGGAGTTACGAGAAGACATCAATAATCAAAGGTTCAAAATGAGGCGGCTGTTGAATCAGAAGATGTCGGAGGATAGATCATCAGTAAATCATATCGGCAACTTTATAGGTATGTTAGATGAGTTGAGGATTGTCTTTATTACCTTTGCTAACAAGGTGAAGGATGTGATATTATTATCTTCGTTGCTCAATGGTTGGGATGCGACTGTCACGGAACAGAGTGCGTCGAAAAACAAGGGTACATTAAAAATGTGTAAGGTTGAGATCTAATTCCTGGTGAAGAGTTTTGAAGGAGTGAGAAGGTAGAAACTTCAAGGCTAGCATTGACGATCGAGAAGGGTAAGGGAAAGAAGGGGCTGAAATATAGAGAAGAAGTTTGATCAAGTGCTTCAAGTGTAGAGCAAAGGGGCACAATAGATATGAGTAACCGGAGAAGGCTGGGGAAGGTAGTACAACGCAACAGTGGCAAAGAAAGAGATTGCAGATGCCTTAATATTAAGTGAAGAGTAGTCAAATCATTCATGAGTGATGGAAACGGGAGCATAGTTTCATTCTTGCAATGATGCAGTTATGATGGAAAAATATACCCTGGCAATTTTGGTGTGGTCTACCAAGGAGATGATCAACCGATGAAGGTCGTATGGAAAGGGGATATGCGGATCAAGACACAAAGTGGGACTGTTTTACAGTTGCGAGATGTGCTACCTATATTACGAGTCTAAAAATGGAAGCTGGTTTTTGCTAGGCAGTTAGATAAGGAAGCTTTTGGAGTGACATTCAACTGCGAGATATGGAAGATCGCTAGAGGAGAGAGGTTGGTAGCTCGTGGGAGAAACGAGAAGATGTTGTATACTACCAGCAATGACATCAAGAATTTTGGTGAGAGTAGGTGACTAGTCGAGGGGCCACTTGTCAGACATAACTCTTTTATGGACGACAAGTGGGGGAAAGTGGCTAGCTGATGGTTTTAGCACCCCATTTTGAAAACAAATATATCTATCTTTGCCTTAAGAATCCTTTCAAGGATCCTAAGAATTTGGAGAATTCCAAGGACCATTCTTAATTCATATTTGGTACAAAGAGGACCTGAAAGGAAGGATTCTAGAAGCTTGGAGAGTCATATCTAGTGAGACTCCCTGACATACGTCGCTATCGTTGGCATACTTCAAGCGTTTGGCGTGCGTCAAGTACCCCCAGGTCCCAAGGAATTGACGGCATTTTTCCTCATTTTTCACCCTAAAACTATATCCAAACACTCTCTCCCAAACATTTAGTTCCTTAAATTATACACACAAATTAGATTTTATCCTATTTGCTCCCCAAGCAGATAGACACAAAAAAAGGTTCGTTTGAAAATTAAATCTCTCCAAAGCTCTACAATTTCTTTGCAAACAAATTTGGGGGAAACCTGTTTCTCCATAACTTATAAAAAAATTATATTTTTAAATATATCGAATTGGTGTTTTAAAGCCTAAACTCACTGTTTTAAGGCCTAAACTCGCTATTTTATTTTCGAGTTGGTCTGTTGAAAAACGCGTTTCTCCATATCTGTATGGAGAAACGGGTTTTTTAATATATTCAAAAACCGGCAACCATTTCAATTAAACCGGTTCTATTATCCAAAAACCTACAAAAACCTAGATAAATTCAATATTTGCGTATATACACACACAGACACACTACAACGATCACAGCAAATGGAGACGAGCAGGACAGTTCAATCAAAATGAATATCAAGAAACAATACAGAAATCGATATTGATTAAATCAGGCAATATGAACCAAATCAACAACTACTGTTTTTAATTTTAATCAACGTTTATTGTAATAAGGTCGATTGTTATTGTACATTTCCAGAGATTGATCTACGTAATTTTGGATCTATCCATCAATAGCATAAATGGAAGCTCAATTACATGACAGATATTCAGAAATATCACAAATCGATATTCTCCAGGCTACACAAATCGATATTCTCCAGCCTACAGGTTTAATCTCTATATCCATACCCAGATATTTATATAAATTATATCCAGATATTTATATAAATGATATCCAAAAGTACCAAAAATGTATATCCGTAAATGTGTAAGGTACATATCCAGAAATTTATATTAATGATATCCAGAAGTACCAAAAATGTATATCCAGAAATGTGTTAGGTACATATCCAGAAATTGCTTATTGGCTTTGGCATTGACCTTGTCCTTGACCTTGATTTTGTACTTAGCCTTGGCCTTGACCATGGCCAAGTCCAAAGGCCAAGGCCAATTATATATCCAGAAGTATGTGAATTTATATCCAGAAATGTGGTTGGTGCATATCCAGAAATAAATGTGTACAGTTGGTAAGTACATTGATATCCAGGAGTCCAAGGCCAAGGCCATGGTCAAGCCCAAGGCCATGGCCAAGCCTTGGACTTGGCCTTGGCCTTGGCCATTGCCATGGACAAGTTGGCCTTGGCCAAGTCCAAGGCCAAGGCCAATTATATCCAGAAGTATGTGATTGTATATCCAGAAATGTGGTAGGTGCATATCCATAAATTGATGATAGTTTCTTGATATACATTTGATAATTTCTTGATATACATTTGATAGTTTACGGATATAGAATTGATAGTTTACGGATATAGAATTGATAGTTTACGGATATACTTACTATTGAATTCAAAGAGTAATAAATGTGTACGGTTGGTAAGTGCATTGATATCCGAAACTATAAAATGAGTATCCGAAACCTTCAAATGTATATCCGTAAACTATCAAATGAATATCCGAAACAATTAAATGTATATCGAGAAAGTACCAATTTGAATATCGAGAAACACACAATTAACCATGTCCGAAAACATTAAAATGTATATCGAGAAAGTACCAATTTGACTATCCGAAACTTTAAAGCGGCAATATACTAGGTCAAAGGATATGGTCATGTCCTTGGCCTTGGCCAATGCTATATCGAAAACTACAAAAATGTATATCCGAAACTATCTATTGAATATCCGTAAACAATATAATGTATATCCGGTAGGTACCAATTTGAATATCGAGATACACACAATTGACCATGTCCGAAACAATAAAATGTATATCGAGAAAGTACCAAATTGAATAACCAGAAACTTTTAAAGCGGCAATGTACTATGCGAAGGGATATGGCCATGTCCTTGGGCAAGGCCAATGATATATCCAGAAACTACAAAAATGAATATCCGAAACTTTCAAAATGAATATCCAGAAACTAACTAACTATCGCCTTTTCTTGCAGAATCATATTCTCCTATTGATTTAGAATCTCAAATTCAACAACCTACGAGATCCCGAAACTCGGGCTTCAAATAGGTTTTCTCTCTTAACTTTATTGACTTATTGCTTTAGAATTACTTGATTTCATATAACATTATTCTTTTTAATATATTTTGTGTGTGCGATAGCGTAATCGAGGACCCTAATATTGATATAAGCAAAAATTTGCCGGGAACAAAAGCAAATACATGGGAGGAATTGTACAAAGCTGTATAAACTTCATGCAAATGCACTAGGATTTAGTATTAAGTTGTCAACAAATCATGTTTCAAAAAAGACTTCAAGGATATTAGACAAGCTATTCCGTTGCTCATGTGAAGGAGTTACCGAGATCAACCCAAGAGGATAAAATCGGTGTTCCATCACCGGTTGATGTTAATGAAGTTCAAATTCCTTCACCGGTTGAACAACTCGATGTTACCAAAAAACAACAAAAGAGAAGGAGAAATTACATAAAGAGGACTCAATGTAAGGCTCTTTTGAGGGCAAAATTGCTAAAAGAGGAAGATATGTATGTTGTTGACCGCCATGTTACAGAGCACAATCATCCAATGACAAGGATGATTGGAACCATTTGAAGCGTAGTGAAAGGTGTATCTCGAAGATCGGGGTGAAATAATTGAAATAATGGAAGAAGCCTGGTATAAAACCAGCGATGGATATAGTCTTTTGGTAAAAGCGGTGGTGGAGAGGAACATGTTGGTCACACAAAGAAAGATCATGTCAATTTTGTTCAAAAACTTAGAATGGAAAAAATTGAAAATGGTGATGCTCGAGAATGTTGTTGATAGGCTTTTTGAAATTTCCTTTGGAAGATCGAGGGTTCTATTTTAAAATCAAATTTGATGATGAAGGAAGACTTGGGGCTATATTTTGGAGAGATAGTATGATGAAGGAAGATTACAAGCTCTATGGAGATCCGGTTATATTTGACACAACTTATACTACAAATAGATACAATCTTATACGTGCCCCAATAGTTGGCATTAATAATCATTGGAACACTTTGTCATGTTTGGTTGTGCTTTCATAGCAAATGAAAAAAAGAAACATTTGTCACGGTTGCTTAAGCGGTTTAGAAAATCAATGGGAGGAAAAGAACCAAAAACAATATTTACGAGACCAAGACCAAGCAATGTCAAATGCAATTGAAGAGGTATGATTATAAAATTCCATAACCAGTTCTTTTATAATATTTCTTATCTAGTATTTTATTTGTGCTATATAGTTCTAAAAATAATTCGAGATGTGCCTTAACTTTGCCCATATGTCATTGGTGTTTATATCCAGAAACTACCAAATTGAATATCCGGTAGCTAGTCATTCTAAAGTATGCGGTTATTCAATATAAAGTTTCTTGGATATTCGGTTTGGTAGTTTACGGATATTCATTTGGTAGTTTACGGATATTCAATTGTTAGTTTACGGACATGGCCAAGGCCTAAGCCATGACAAAAAATTGGTCAATGTAAATTTATTGTATGTTAATATCCGAGAAGCATATAATGTTAATATCCGAAACTTTATTATAATACGAGTATTTGAAGGGCGTACGAGGCATAGGCTATGTTTATGGCACATCCAACAAAATCTTTGTATCCCACTTTGGACAATTGAAGACAAATGAAGATTTTAAAAAGAATTTGATCATTGTTTAATGGGATGTACCGGTGAGGATGAATTTGAAAGTTGTTGGGAGTCAATCTTTGGTGAAATACAATCTCGTTGAAAATTCCTGGTTCAAGCGTCTATATGGACTACGGGAGAAATGGTGCACGGCTTTAAGCACAAATTTCTTCTCATTTGGAATATTGTCATCCCAAAGAAGCGAGAGCACAAATCATGCCCTTTGTTTCAAAGCAAACGAAACACATCCCTCACTCGGTTCTTTGACATATTCAATGAAACAGGTTAAACGTTGGAGGAATGCGAACAAGAGAAGGAATTTCAAGCATCAATTTCGGTCCCTCAACCAGACATGTATGGTGGTATCATAAAACAAGCGGTGAGGTATACACACCACGGATATTCAAGTTCTTTGAGATTGAGGTAAAAGCGAGCTTTCTGCTTTGTATACAAATTTGGAGATGAAAGTGATGAAGATTGCAGATTCATACATGTTGCTCATGAGAAGTACCCGAGATAAATATGAGAGTGTACTCTTTGTTAGGAATGATGAAAGTGTAACGGTTGTATGCGTTGCAATCGGTTTACTACGATCGGTTGGTTGTGCTTTCATTGCATAAAGGCGCCGAATTTGTCAAATGTCACAAGGATACCGAGATATCTACATTGAAAAAGGTGGACAAAGATGGCAAAAAAAGATGTATGGGACAAAGTCTATCAAGGAAAAGATAATACATCAACGAGAGAAAAATGAATTCATTCCTGGAAACAAAAGATGGCAATGAAATACCACAATCGATGATGGCTTGTCATGAAAACAGAGCTGCAAAAAAGATCTTGGAAGATGGGTTCAATAGAGACTCACTTCTTATACAACAATTGTTGTCGGAAAATCAACAGGGAATGTAGATCTACGACAAGTGTTAATGATAGTGTTGGTTCGAAAGTATAACAAGTGCTCCATTTGTGATGGATCCAATTCGTGCAAATACAAAGGGCAGAAAACGAAAGCTAAAGACAAAGTTTGATAGAAGAAAGCCAATCACTGATGAGTTTGGTTCAAAAACACCAAATGAACATTTGATTTAATAGTTTTTAGATTGAAGTACAATTTATTAAGTTGACTAGTTAAATATTTTATACACAGATATTTGATGTTTTTATGTTCAGAAATGACTAGTTAAATGTTTTTATCAATTATATCCAGAAGTATGTGAATGTATATACAGAAATGTGGTAGGTGTATATCCAGAAATTGATGATAGTTTCTTGATATACATTTCTAAGTTTCTGGATATAGAATTGATAATTTCTGGATATATAATTGATAGTTTCTGGATATAGAATTGATAGCTTCTGGATATACTTACTATTGAATTCAAAAAGTATAATAAATGTGTACAGTTGGTAAATGCAATGATATCCAGAAGTCCAAGGCCAAGGCCATGGTCATGGCCAATGCCATGGCCAAGCCTTGGACTTGGCCTTGGCCTTGGCCTTGACCTTGAACTTGTCATGGATTTGGCTTTGGCTAATTATATCCAGAAGTATGTGAATGTATATCCAGAAATGTGGTAGGTGCATATCCAGAAATTGATAATTGATTCTGGATATAGAATTGTAAGTTTCTGGATATTCAAATTGATAGTTTCTGGATATAGAATTGATAGTTTCTGGATATACTTACTATTGAATTCAAAGAGTAATAAATGTGTACAGTTGGTAAGTGCATTGATATCAAGAATTCCAAGGCCAAGGCCATGGTCAAGGCCAAGGCCATGGCCAAGCCTTGGCTTTGGCCTTGCCATGGACAAGTTGGCCTTGGACTTGAACTTGTCATGGATTTGGCCTTGTCCAAGTCCAAGGCCAAGGCCAAGGCCAATTATTTCCATAAGTATTTGAATGTATATCAAGAAATGTGGTAGGTGCATATCCAGAAGTCCAAGGCCAAGGCCATGGTCAAGGCCAAGGCCTTGACCATGCTCTCCATAATATTATACAGTAGATATTATACAGTAGATATTATTCATTAAAAAAAAAACTACAAACAAACAAACCACACAACACATAACAAATTATTTGTTCTTGCTCTCCATAAACTTATAGAGTGCAGAGTGCTTGAACATATCATGCTCTCCATAAGCTTTAGTTGCCCCACAATCCTTGGCATGTAACAGAAGAGAATCCCAAATCCATGTTGATTTCTTGCTGTTCTTATTGTCACAGAATGGGCAATGAAGTTTATACGGCCCATTTCCACAAACTATAATATCCCTCCTTAATATCTTCTAAGAAACACGAAATTCTTTTAGCGACTCTTTCTTCTTCATAATCTTCAACATTTTTCTCGAGACTTGGTGGACCTACTCGTACTCATACCGAGAAATTGATTGCTTTTTAGATGAAATTTAGAAATAAAAAAGAAGTGAAGATCTAACTTATTTATCTTGAATCCGTATTTGTTTTTGTTTGAAATTTGGCACTATTGAATCCATGATTTTTTTGAAATGTAGTTAACTATTGAATCCGTAGTGATTTTGTTTGAATTTTGGCACTATTACTTATGGACAAAATGAAGCGGTACTAGTTGGGATAACTATTGAATCCGTATTTTTTTTGTTTTTTTATTACTCAACTTGGAACACCTAACTTGGAACACTTTTCCAAAATCAAAGTTCAAGGCCAATTAAAAGTTTACGGGTATTCAATGTGGTTGTTTACGGATATAAATTTTGTAGTTTACGGATATTCATATTGAATGTTTACTGGATATTCATATTGAATGTTTACGGTTATACATTTTGTAGTTTACGGATATTCAAATTAAGAGTTTACGGATATAGAATTGATAGATTCTGGATATACTTTAATGGTCAAAAAAGCATTCAAACTTACTATTGAATTCAAAGAGTAATAAATGTGTACATTTGGTAAGTGCATTGAATTCATTGACCAACTTTTTTGACTGGTTTCAAGTACTCTGCCTATATAAATCTGTCCAAAGGTAAACATATACATCAAGTTCAAGAAAAATTCTACCTTTAATAATTTTTCTAGTGATGAACAAAGGGAAGGGAAATTCTGGGGAGCCAACTTTGGGTGATTCAAATGATGACAAAAGTTGGAAAATATACTTGGTGTGCTACCAAAAATTGCTCAATGGTCATCTTGTTGTTTTGCAGCCTTCTTCTGCAAATGGAACTCCCTCATTTTGTTGTCCATTGCAGCCATGTAATGGACACAATTGTAGGGATAAGGATTATGTGGGGATAGTCAAACATGCTCATGAGTTTGGCAACGCTCACAACATTGATGAAGCTGCTAGGATTCACCACAAGGCTTTGGAAATGTATTTGGAATATATTTTGAATGAATATGATCCAAAAAACAAATTGAATGACAATGTAGATGATGATGGAGCAGGTGGTAGTGGTAGTGTTTAATGGTTACTAAATTCTGTTTTTAATATTTTTGTGTTTGATGTATTTTTGTTTAATGGTTACTAAATTCTGTTTAATGAATATGTTTTTGTTTGAAATTTGGCACTATTGAATCCATGACTGTTTTTGTTTGATATGTAGTTAACTATTGAATCCATGACTTTAGCCAACCAATGTGTCTTTTAACTTTGAAAAGACATGACTTACTATTGAATTCAAAGAGTAATAAATGTGTACAGATGGTAAGTGCATTGAATTCATTGAATTCAAAGAGTAATAAATGTATGTGCATTGAATTCATTGAGCAACTTTTTGACTGGTTTCAAGTACTCATCCTATATAAATACCATACAACACCACTCCTACCATCACAACAAAAAAAAAACAAATTTCTCAAAATGAATAACAACAACAACAACCAAGCTCAGCAGGACGAAAGTTCGATTACGATATAGGGTTTCAGCCTGAGGAGGTTGAATATGTAGATGATATTGTGGATGTTCCGCCTAGGGTTAGAAGAGAATGGACCCTGGAGCAAAAAGTTGCAAGTCACAGGCGATCAATCCAAAATGGGCGTTTTCCCCTCTATAATGTGGAAAATCAATTGCAATGCCCATTCTGCCCCCAGATTAGCTTTCCAACAAGAACATTGACTTGGGACCAACTCTTTGCACATGCTATTCATCGTGGATCTATTTCTTCGTATGGAGAAATATCCAAGGAACAACACATGGCACTAGAGCAGCATATGACAGAAATCAATGATGCGAATTAGGGGATGTTGATGTTTGTTCTTGTTATTGTTGCAGATGTTTTTTGTTGTTATTGTTGGTTTTTTTTTTTTTTTTGTAATTATATTTAAAATAATTTACTTAGTTTGTTTTCTTTCAATTTTATATACAGAAACTATCAAAAAGTATATCCAGAAACCATCAAAAAGGATATCCAGAAACCATACAAATGAATATCCAGAAACTATCAAAATGCATATCCAGAAACTACACAAATGAATATCCAGAAACTACACAAATGAATATCCAGAAACTTTCAAAATGATATCCAGAAAATATCCACAAATGAATATTTAGAAACATACAAATGAATATCCAGAAACAAGCAAATGAATATCCAGAAACAAACAATTGAATAGCCAGAAACAAGCAAATGAATATCCAGAAAATATCCACAAATGAATAATTAGAAACAATTGAATATCCAGAAACAAACAATTGAATATCCAAAAACTTTCAAAATGATATCCAGAAAATATCCACAAATAATTAAAAAAGGTTCTTCTATTATTTAAGAAAAAGTAATGATTAAAACATAAATATCCAGAACCCTTTTGTATGGATATCCAGAAGCTTTTGAAAGGATATCCAGAACCTTTTGAAATGTTATCCAGAACCTTTTGAAAATATATAGCCAGAACTTTTTGAAAGGATATCGGAACCTTTTGAAAGGATATCCAGAAGCTTTTTAATTTATAACCAGAACCTTTTGAAATGTTATCCAGAACCTTTTGAAAATATATATCCAGAAACTTTTTAATTTATATCCAGAACCTTTTTAATTATGAATTAAAAGCCAAGAGACAATACTAAAACACATTTTTAATTGATATCAAGAAACTTTAAATGGCCTTTGTCATGGATATACCCACAAATACCATAAAGCATATCAAAAATGTATATCCAGAAACTATCTATATGCATATCCAGAAACTTTCAATATGAATATCCAGAAACTATCAATTCACTAAAGTACATTAATTACATCACCAAACCAGATTCCTAATTACATAATTACATACACCTATGAATCTTGTACATTACTTTGTTCTTCTGTTCTTTTTGTTTTCTTCTCTTTTTCAAAAGTGTTTGTTTCAATCATTAAATTATGCTTATCTCTGTTCAATTGACTAAGCAAAAGTGTTGAAAGAATTTCAGCTCGTAGACGGATCCTTTGTTTATCCTACAAAGTAAAAAAAATAAAAAAAATTGTTAAAACATATATATACAAACTCATATAATATAAATATGAATAAAAAAAACTTTAATAGTACCTGACATAACTCAGGGCATGAGTACTTTGATCCTTGAAAATCATTCATCTCAGACATCACATAAACTCCACAATCATGGTTAACATGATTTTCTTTAAGAACCCAATCACATTCCATGTATTCAAATTTATATGTTTTTTTGTCTTCAAAATCATTATAACATGGATGATCAATCTTCTTCAAAAAACCTTTCATAGGCGCATACTGAAAACATTTAAAGTATAAAATTTTTTTTTTATTTTTTTTTTGGCGAAAGGAGACGGTACTCCCTAGATTTTATTAAAAGCGAAAAAAAGATTACAAACATGGTGGGGGACATGACAACCTCAACCACCAGAAAAAAAACAGGGGGGAGTTCTTACACAACCTGTAAGATCCTCTACAATAAAGGGGAGGGAGTGTAAAAATAAAAAATACATCAATAAAAAAAGACAAAAAAAAAAAAAAAAAACAGCAGCAGCAACTAGGGCGGCCGCACAAGACAGCCGTGGCTCTTGTGCGACCGCACAAGACAAAAAACGGCAGCAGCAACAATGCAGCAGCAGCAATACACCAGCAGAAATGCCACCAGGAGACATTACAGCAACCAACATCACAACTTCAGCTTTTTTTGCTTGATTCATTGAAAGGTTGTCAAAATAGTGAATGAAAACAAAAATGAAAAATATAAAACTGCTTTCGTAAGTTTCAAAACATATACCAATGCTTTCGTAAGTTTCACAACTTCAGCTTTTTTTGCTTGATTCATTGAAAGGTTGTCAAAATAGTGAATGGATTTTGAAGCCATGTTGTACACATATAGTGTAAAGTGCCCACCTTTATTGCTTCCCTTAAAGTATGGGAAAAAAACTGCAAAAAAATAAGTATATCCAGAAATATATTAGGTGACTATCCAGAAATACCATAAAGTATATCCAGAAATACCATAAAGTATATCCAGAAATACCATAAAGTATATCCAGAAATTACTATGACATGCCATAGGCATTGGCCTAGGCCTTGGTCATGGATATATCCAGAAATACCATAAAGTATATCCAGAAATATCATAAAGTATATCCAGAAATTACTTTGGCCATGGCATAGGCCTTGGCCTTGGCCTAGGCCTTGGTCATGCATATATCCAGAAATACCATAAAGTATATCCAGAAATTTTCAATATGATATCCAGAAATGTATTGACAAATGAAAATACATACCAGATCTACTTCTTTCAGATCCATTACATTCCCATCTACATTAACATCATTTTTCCAATACAAAAAAGTTTGAAGCATTTGCAAAGCACCAACACGAGCATTCAAAGAACGTTTCGCCCAAGTAGCCTGTTAATATAAATGATAAACAATATCTTAAAAAAATTTCATGGATATATACCCTGCAATCGATATATACTTGTAAGTTGTTGAAAAAAAGTAAACTTACAGAAATGTCAACACCAAACATAAATCTCTTCATTACACCTTTTTTATGTTCCAGCTTGTTCAACAACATTGCCCAAGCATTCACAATTGCACCTGTGATATCTGTGTCTTCTCTCATACTCGAAATATCGTCTGCTTCCAGTCCAAAGAAATCATTAAACTGAAAAAAAGCACTGAAAAAAAAATAATATTAAAATTTGAATAACATATTTAATTTCAACTGTAATAATATTGAAATAAAAAGGGGATATTACTTTTTTGACTACTGGAAGAATCAATTTTGAGAAGCAATAATCAACCACTTCCATCTTTATCTTTGGCATACCAATCATTACTTCCTTATTCTTCACCATGAATTCAGATGAAAGAATAATCTCACCATTCACAGGTTCCAAATGCACTTCATCTAACATCTTGTCAAACTTCTCACCATTAACACCATGTTGAAAAAAAATTTCAACCAAATTATCAATAGCACCAAAAATTTGTGAAGAATATTCTTCTTCCACGTCAACTTCTTTAATAACAGACATAGGCTCAATCATTGGTTGTTTTAACAGATGGGTATCAGTAACTTGATCCTCTGTATTAAGCCTAGCAATTTGATGCTCTGCAGATTGATCTTCAGTTGGTTGATCAACATTGGTAACATCTTGATCCTCATAATGCTCATGCACATATCTGTCATCAAAATTCTGAAATTTTTCAACATTATCATCAGACTACTGTATGCTCAGATCCTTGACTCTGTGAAAGAATCCTAAATGTTGGCAATGGTCCAACCTTCCCTTTCTCCTTCAGCTCATCTTTTGAAGTTTTCAATTTATCAATAATATCATCAATGTAATCAAAAACCTGACTTCCCCAAGGTTCACTATCACCAACCAAATCCTCCTCTTCAGCAGATCCTTTCTCAACATCATCATTATTAACTTTTTCTTTCCCCTTCTCAATTTTTGAAATCCTTGCAATGTGAGCATTGATAGCAACTTTAATATCATTCTGAAATATTTCCAGTGACTCTTTAACAGAATCCAAAACTTCGGAACATTTTCACTTGCAGGTATTTTTGTAGGATGACTTACATCCTCAACAAAAGGAGCACATCAATTAGCAATCCAATCCGTCCTTCATCCAAATCATCCTCATAGCTTGTAATAGGATAAACATTATCCAAATAAAGAACTCCACCCCAACCAATCTTAGCTTCATTCCCACGACAGAAATTTTCTCTTGAGTCCAATGTTGAATCAAAGGACGTGCGGTTGGTTCATGTTTACGCAAATATGGAAATCTATGAAAGTAAGCTATTAAAAGAATTGCCACACAACCACCGCAACACCTCACTTTACCGCCAGAAGAAGCCTTAAACTTCCTAACACCATCGGATAACTTATTCAATACAAATTGGCACCAATCAAACTTTTTGATTTGAGTAACATCTTCAACCAATGCCAACAAAGAACAATCAACGGCCTTTGTTACTACCGGTGCAAGAAAGAAACCGACAAAGCAAACAATACATAGAGGCGTTTAAACTCATCACCTCCATCAGGTAGTTCTTTGATGCGTTGACCAAGCGAGATTTGGAATACCATCTTTAACTTTCCCAAAAGTATTTTTATATCGTGCGCTCAACTCTTTGTCAATTCCTATTGAACAATTTATCTTCTCTTTTTTAAGTTCCTTGGAAGACAAAGAATATCAAAAACATCATTTGTGGTTATATAATACTTGTTATTCTTGATTCTACTGAATAAAGCTTCTGAATCAAATCTTTCAACAAGATATTCCACAATTCCCCTGTTGGCAATCTATTCAACTTAAGTTCTAATAGTCCACCAAAACCTATAGATTTAACATCTTCTTTTACGAGCATCGGTTAAACAAAGATCAATAAGCCTTTGCGGGATACAACAATGTTCAAATGCCCGTTTCTTACCACTTTCAACCACATCCACTGTTGATTTCTTATTAGAGTTCTTAACTTGACCTTCACTTAATTGATACTTCTTATGCTTCTTACTACCTTCACCTTTATTTAAATTTGCAGCTACAAAACATAAAAAAAATAAAAAATAAAAAAGGATATCCAGAAATAAATGAAGTGAATATCCAGAAACATACAAATGAATATCCAGAAACTATCAAAATGCATATCAAGAAACTACACAAATGAATATCCAGAAACTACACAAATGAATATCCAGAAACTTTCAAAATGATATCCAGAAAATATCCACAAATGAATATCTAGAAACATACAAATGAATATCCAGAAACAAGCAAATGAATATCCAGAAACAAACAATTGAATAGCCAGAAACAAGCAAATGAATATCCAGAAAATATCAACAAATGAATAACTAGAAACAATTGAATATCCAGAAACAAACAATTGAATATCCAAAAACTTTCAAAATGATATCCAGAAAATATACACAAATAATTAAAAAGGTTCTTCTATTATTTAAGAAAAAGTAATTAATTAATGAGTAAAACATAAATATCCAGAACCTTTTGAAAATATATAGCCAGAACCTTTTGAAAGGATATCCAGAACCTTTTGAAATGTTATCCAGAACCTTTTGAAAATATATAGCCAGAACCTTTTGAAAGGATATCCAGAACCTTTTGAAAGGATAACCAGAAGCTTTTTAATTTATAACCAGAACCTTTTTAATTGATATCAAGAACCTTTTTAATTTATATCCAGAAGCTTTTTAATTTATATCCAGAACCTTTTTAATTATGAATTAAAAGCCAAGAGACAATACTAAAACACATTGTTAATCATGACAAAAATTATGAATTAAAAGCCAAGAGACAATACTAAGTAGAATGGTAAATCGTTAAACATAAAACACAAAATAGATACACAGAAATTGTAAATTTCAAACTAAAACACATTGTTAAAATCATATACAGATGAGTATGCTTAATATATCCATAAATTTATGAAAATGCGAACCAAAACAATAATAACATGTGAACTCACAGTCGGATTTTCGCTTGCTCCTAATTTCAACAGCTGGATTTTCCATAATTCCTTCGATTGCTACTGATTTCGCTTGCTACTGATTTCTGGATATAGTTTCTGGATATTCAACTGGGGTTTCCTTGCTACTGATTTCGTTTTGGTATTGAACTTAGGGCAAACATGTTTTAATTAAACCGGTTAAGAAACCGGTTCGTTAAACGTTCAATTAAACCCGTTAATAAACCGCTAAGGAGAAACACGTTTCTCCTAAGCGCTTAGGAGAAACGCGTTTCTCCTTAGATTTTACGTTTATTTTCTAGCTTAAATTGACTATTTTAACTCCTAAACTCACTATTTTATTTTCTAGGTATTTTAAGGCCTAAACTCAATGTTTTAAGGTCTAAACTTGATATTTATAAGGATGAAAGTGGGCTTTTTATAACTTATGGAGAAACATGTTTCCCCTAAAACTTACTCATTTCTTACATCTCTCTTTGCTTATTTCCTAAAGTTATTACTAGTTTATGATAGAGATATACCAAATCACAATCATATTTTATATTTTTTTATTATTATAATTTAATAGTATTCCTTCTCCTTTTGCAATTATACTAGTACTCCCCTACCCGTGCCAATGGCACGGTGACAGTACAACATAAATAATGCGTGGTTGAGATCATAACCCCCCAAATGCACTTAGTTTAGTATCTATGATTACATTGTAAATAATCAAAACACCATAAAAGGGAAGAAAAAAAATCAAATCTATTAAAATGTTAAAATTTTCATTTGATTGCAAGAACAACAATATTGATGGTCCCTTATTTTCCTAGTATATGGAAAAACTTACTTCTCTATAGGACTTGCTCAATTAAAATAATAGACAACCCATGAAATGAATAGCAAAGGCAAACAATGCCCAAAATTGTGTCCCAATAATACATAGTTGGGATCACAGTAGTAATGAAAAAAAAATGAAGAGAAGGTGAGGTAAAAATACATGTTCATATTTCCAGCAATCCTTCGTTCAGCTTCCCGGACACACTCAAGAACCACCGAATTTCCATTATCATCTCTGTACGCACCCTTAATATTTCTTAGAATTTTAATTTATTTTGTTGTTTTAAGTAGTTTTTATTATTATCATAATTTTTATTTATTATATATTATTATCAAAAAATTTATTTATTATATATTATTCAATTATTGTTTATTATCTCTCAATAATATTATTGTTTATTATCTCTCAAGTGAATCTTTTCACTCACACGCACTAAATCAACAATCTCTCTAGCTTTGGGGCGGAACCCTAATTAGGGTTGCCCTAGGGTTTGCCCTAGGGGCTGATTGCCGGCAGCCATGGCTGTCACGGTGCCGTTTTTTTCTTCTTTGAATTCTAGTTCTCACAACCCCTATTATTCTCCTTCAATCTCCAATGTTTCCGTCAATCCTAGTGTGGTGTCTAGCCCTAACCCTAATTCTGCTGTTGCGCCGCAGCAAGCAAACCCTAATGCTGTTACCAAAGCCGTTCCCCCTCACCCAAACCCTTACACACCGATCTCAAAATCCTTTGCAGATCTGTTCAACCCAGCCGCTTCTAGTAATATTACTCCTGTTGTGATTCCTACGGGTATTCATAAAGGAACTCCTTCCGTTAAATTATCCAAAGATATTATTGAGGTTTTTTCCAAGCCGTTCAAGTTTACATTGGTGGGCAAGTTTATACATGGAAAACCGAGTATGGAGGATGCCCGTATTGCCTTCGCCAAGTTCAAGCTTAAAGGAAGCTACAAGCTTGGTCACATTGATTCTCGGCATACTCTTATTCAATTGACTGTTGAAGAAGATTATCAACGCTTGTTTATGAAAGATGTATGGTACGTAACTAGATACCCCATGAGGACTTTGGCTTGGTCTCCTGAATGGCGGCCAGATCAAGAATCTCCTTTCGTTCCGATTTGGGTTGGTTTTCCAAATCTCCCAATTCATCTAATGAACAAGTCTTTCTTATTTGCTGCTGCTTCGAATATTGGATCCCCTCTCTCGCTTGACAAAGCTACCGCTGAATTATCTCGTCCCAGTATTGCAAAGATTTTAGTAAAAGTGGACGCTTTGAAAAAGCTGCCTCATGAGATATTCATTGATTGTGGAGATGCGTGCTCTAGTTTTTATCAGAAAGTGGAGTATGATGTTATTCCTAAATATTGTAAACATTGTTTCATGTTTGGCCATGATATTTCTTTGTGTCGAAAAGCTAATCCTAGTCTGAATGAGAATTTGCAAAAACAGGTTAAAGAGAAGGTTTATGCTCCCAAGAAAATGATGGAGGACAGTAATGATTTGGAAGTTGGGGCTGCTTTGTTTTGGGTGTTAGCTTGGATAATAAGGCTGGAAATTCCAATCAAAGTAATGAGGTTTGTGCTCATGAAACACCGGCAAATGTTCTTTGCTCTGCTCAAACCATTGTCGGCCAAGAAAAAATGATGGTGGGGGCTGTCCAATATCATGCTCGAAGAGGTGAGCCTCTTTCCAATGCTGTTAATCAAATTCTACAGAAAGTGTCAAAAGATGTTGTCAAGGGGAACGATGGGTCTCAAATTATAGTGGAAGATGTGTGTCTCAAGAAGGCTGTTAGCCCTATAGTTTTGGTTGCTGATACCAAGGAAGTTGGTTCGACTAGCATTGTGGTTCCTCAAGAAAACTTGGTTGATGGAAATAAAAATAAAAAGGATGGTTCGGTTACTTCTATGGAAAAGAACACGGATGTGCTTGTTGGTGCTGTTGGTAACATTGCTCCAACAAATGATATGAAGGCTGCCCATATGGGTGTTGTTTTAGGTAATGTCAATGCTCCTCCGAACGATGAAGAGGCGATAATGCGCAACATTGCTCGATATAGGGAATCCCATCCTCACCAACCTTTCGTGGCTGTGGAACAAAGTTCCCCAGAGCGTTTTTCGGCTGCAAGGGCCCCTTATTCTTTTGTTACTGATATGGCTGGATACACTCCTTTTACTCCGTCTCACAAAAAGAATACAAATGCTGATGGTTTCACAATGGTCTCTTCTAGGAAATGGCGTGGAAGGTCGGCTTCTCCTCCTGATAATTTTGATTGATGGGTTTGGGTTCTCTCCTTTTCCCTTTTTTAGTTTAGGGCTTAGTTTTCCCCTTCCTATTGTTTTGGGGCGGTCCATTTGGACTTGCACCCCTCCCCTTAGCTTTCTTGATTTTATTGTTGGCTTTAAGCCCCACATTGTAGATTTCTTTTCTTTTCCGGTGGTTAGGTTTTATGTCCCCCACCGTGCTTTGTTCTTTTATTTTATTTATAAAATCTAGGGAGCTACGTCTCCTTTCGTCCAAAAAAAAAATAAAAAAATTATTATCTCTCAAGTCAGCATGCCTCCATTCTTGTGCACATTGTGCGTGGAAGATCTTTTAGGATCATTTATATGGTTTGGGTCTATATATATAGTAAGTAAAGACTACATTATGAATGATGTATTTAAACGGTAATATTTAAAGACTTGGAAATTAAAGCAATTATTTTAGGATTTGGAAGGAGATTTTACCAATGTTGGTTTCTTTCTATCTTCCTCGGGGGAATATGGTTGATTGGTGGTGGTTTAAAGAGGAAAGAAATTCTGCTCTCACTCGGGATGGACCGGGATGGACTGAGATGCCTCGGGATGGACCAGAATGGCTCAGAATGAGGGGGGATGAGACCTGGGGTGTTTGTTGATGTTTTTGGTGTGATTTTGAAGCTGCTGGAGGCCAGCATTTATAGGCTCTGAATCTGGACAAAGAGGTCCGTAGCGATTGGCCTTTAATCAGTCAATTGGTCCGCACGGGTCTGACTTTAATCAATCAAACGTTCTTGACTTTTGTGTCATGTGGCGTGTTGACATATAGTGCGGACCAACCATGCAGCAAAGAGGTTCGCACACCTCTGGCTTTAATCTGTCATCTTTTTGACTTTTGTGTCATTCCTGCAGGGCCCTTCTTATGTATTTTTATGTCTAAGCAGTCCGTTTTTGGTTTGTTTTGATCAGTTTGGTCCTTTGGGAAGTTACGGGACTTTGTGATCGCGTGGAGGCAAACCCTTAGTGTTTTCCGTATGTTCAGATGGAGATCGGTCCGGATTGGGGTACTTACAGAAGTCCCTCGCGACGTCACTTATGAAGGAAATGGGATCGTCAATAAAAATAAGAATCTCGATCTGGATCGCTTATCAGGAGAGAGAAATGACCGTGTCGGTTGGATGGCTGGACCCTTTGATAGGATTCCTACGTATCCCGAGTGGGAATCAAGCCTGATCGTAGTTCGAGTGAGAGGGCAATTTTAGGGGCCTCGACCTATGGGGAACGATTTGGAGGTGTTCATCCTGAGTGAGACTGTTTGGAGGCGTCTGGACCAAAGTGAGAGCAATTCGGAGGTGTCTCAGCCTGGTTTATTTTGTGTAAGTGTCGAGACTTGATGGTCTCGGAAGCGTTCGCTATTCCTTGGTTGGAAATGTTTTGTCACTTAGCTGGAAAAGATTCGGGCTTACAATGATTGTCGAGAAAAGTGTTCGTTGTACGGGCTTACAATGAGTGTCGTTTGACTTTTGTCTGTTGGGGAAAAAGGTATTCGGGCTTACCATGACGGATGAGAAAAGGATTCGGGCTTATGATGACGGCCGATGAAAAGGTTTCGGGCTTACGATGACGGCCGAGAAAAGTGTTCGAGCTTACGATAACGGCCGAAGTTACTTTGGGGACCAAAGTGTATGAAATTTGCAGGGAATGCCTTTTGGACAGTCGAGGGCAAAGATTGTAGGTGCAAGAAAGTCAAATGACTGGGCTGCAAAGAGGTCCGCACGGAATGGAATGCAAATCTGGTGTTTTTAAAACAGATTCAGGCCAAACAGGTCGCCATTTCACCCAAACATTTCAAGTTTCTACCGCCGAATAGAGAGAGAGGAGAAGAAATTGCCATTGTTTTTTGCCAAGTTTTCTCAAGAAAATCCTTTCCTTTTGCCAAACTTCCAATATGGCTGAGGGATATAGGCGATATCGTCACCAAAGGGGCCATAAAGCCATGGAGAGGAGAATGGATTTGCAAAGGAATTCCTCCATCTTCAAACTTTCTACGATCAATTCGGATGAGCTATACCTGAATGTGCACATGCACAATTCGAAGGGGAAAGCGAAAATGGAGGTAAGAATCAAATTTTGTCTTTGATTTTTGCTTTGATTGATGACATGCTAGAACTAGGTTTCGGTTCTTGTCATTTTGGGGGTTTTGTTGTTGCCATGCTTATTTTGTGGAATTGATGATGGATTGTTGAAATTTTAGAACTAGGTTTCGGTTCTTGTCATTTTGGGGGTTTTGTTGTTGCCATGCTTATTTTGTGGAATTGATGATGGATTGTTGAAATTGAATGTGTATGGATCATGGATATGTAAATTTTGTTGAAAAATATGGAGTCTAGCTTTGATTTGTGAAAATAAAGTGTCTCCTTTGAAATGGGTTTTTTGCTTGCTTGAATATTCGGCTTGTGCTTTGATGGTGTATGCAATATTGAATCTTGTGGGTGTCGCAAAAATTTGTTTGGAATGGAATTTTGGGGTAAGACGTGCCGTGTGAAAACGGGTTTTGTAATAAAACGTGCCATGTTGGGACGAACTTTTTGAAATAAAATATGTCGTGTTGGAACGGACTTTTTGTAAAGGTGTCGTGTTTTGTGACAGACTTTTGAGATGTGCCGTGTATTGTGACGGTCTTTTGAGATGTGTGCCGTGTTTTGTGATGGACTTTTGAGATGTGTGCCGTGTTTTGTGACAGACTTTTGAAATTTGTGTCGTGTTTTGTGACGGTCTTTTGAAATGTGTGTCGTGTTTTATGACGGACTTTTGAGATGTGTGCCGTGCTTTGTGACTGACTTTTGAAATGTGTGCCATGTTTGTGACGGACTTTCAAGATGTGTGCCGTGTTTTGTGACGGTCTTCTTTTTTTGTGAATGATATGTATCATCATTTATTGTTTTTGTGTAGCGTTTATTACTGCCAAGTCTTGTATTGACGTACCTTTGCTGTGTTTACCTGCAGGAGGAGGCGCCTTTGTCAGGAAAGGCCAAAAGGATGAAGATGCGGGGGTCTATCGAGACCGTTGTGGAGGTCTGGAAGAGCATGTCAGATAACTCCTGGTAGACCTAGTCCTCGGAGGTTAGTCATTGATTCCGGGATGAATGTCTTTGTGTCTCATTCGTTCCACTTTGTCTGGGGGAGGTGACGGTGACTCCCACGGATTTTGCTGCTATCATCGGCCTTTCTTTCAAGGGGGAGTTCGTGAAGTGGAGGGATCTGATGCCCGCCGAGCGTTTGATTAAGCTGTTGGGGTTTGAGCCTGCGCCTCATAAGGGTTTGGGCATGTTGCACTCCGAGGTAGAGGCGAAGATCGGGATCAACATTGGGAGGTACCCAAGGGATCCCAGGGGAGTGACCCCGGAGCAGCTGGCGCGCTCATTTTTGTGGTTTGCCCTCTCTATGACATTGTTTTCGAACCACGTTACCGCGGCTCTCTTTCCTCTCCTTGAGTCTTTGGTGGACTTGGAGAGGGTGTGTGATGTCGCCTGGGGAGAGGCAGGCTTGGCTGAGCTCTACTTTGCCATGGACAAGTTCAGTAGGGGCGCAGCCAGCTCTTTGGGATGTTTCGATTTTGCTTTGGAGGTATGATTTGTTGCTTTTGTAGCTTTGTGTCGCTTCGATTTTGATTTGGAGGTATGATTTGTTGCTTTTGTAGCTTTGTGTCGCCCTTATTTCTTTCTCTTTTTGACTTTCATTTTGTCTTTGTGTGGCAGGTGTGGTGTTATGAGATCTTCCAGTGCCAGAAGTGGGACCGCCACGAGGACATTTTGTTGGGGTACCCTGCCATGCTGTACTGGGCATGACCTTTGAGGAATAGGAGGAGTAGTCGGGGGAAGGTCACACTCAGCTACGATGACGTGAAGAGGCATCTGGAGAAGGATACCCCGAAGAGCTTCCAGCTATATCTGGTCACGATATGACGTGGAGGATTTGGAGGGTGCACCCCGGGTGACGAGGCAGATGAAACTCTTGCAAGGCCTCACCAGCGATGCGATGTACTTGGGAGAGGTGGTCTTTTGGCAGCATGGCGATGGCGTTGCTCCTCGTGCTCCGAGGGATCCTCCGTTTCACATGCTGAGCCCTTCCGAGATGGGCTTCCTGGAGATCAAGAGATATCGGGTCGGGGTGGATGCCGAGGATTATGTCCTAGACGGCGAGGAGTACGGGTCCTTTGTGAGGAGGGAGTTGAGGATGCCGGAGGTGCTGGACACGGAGAGGAGGGAAGGCTAGTCGCGCCCTCGAGATGTCCATATGCCAGGGCCGGATTTCACCTAGGTTCGCGGGGATTCCAGGAGGCGGGTATCGGTGCCCATCCCGGAGCAGGTTCCTCCCGCTTTCCGAGTTAATCTAGATGCTTCGGTGAGTGTTTATCATTTTAGCATCTTCATCTTATTTTTGTTTTGTTTTATCTCTTTTTGTGAGCATTATTTCTCTTTCATGCAGGTCTCGAGGCGGACCGTGGACTTGCTTACTCGCCGGTACTGTAGACACCCCATTCTGAACCTATCATGGCAGAGTTATACCACTCTAAGTCTCGCCTTCGATTTTAGAGTAGAAATCCACCATTTCGTCATGTTTCGTTAAGTTTTTACTAACGGGCGTTAGTTTGGACTAAACTGCATACGAGATAATAAGAGAAGGACAAATCTGTCCTTTGTGAAGAAGCCTTGTCCCGCGCGGGACATGGCGTGTCTCGTGCAATACTACCCCTCTGCAGGATGGGAAGATTGACTTCCCTTGTCGATTTTGACCTCTTTTCTTGATCAATACTTATCCAATCCGGGTCTATACTGATTGTAGAGATCTGGAATCTTCTTTGGGAGATATCCTAAATCTCTTGAGTCTCCTAAACTTGGTGACCAAGTAAATCAATCCCTATAAATATTTGATGATTTTCAGTATTTCAGAGGAAGAGGTTAAGGTCCCAATTCGAGACACAACTCACACACAATTTGCTGGTTTCTCTCCTTGCGACTCTTCCAAATCACTCTAAAACAACACACAAATTCGTCCATCAACTTTGTTAATCGACGAATATCAATATTCAAGCCTAGAATCAAGGCGAAACTCTGTCCGAATCACTTCTCGACCTAAAGGTAATCATCCTTTTCTTCTTTATTTATTCTAATTGATCTTTAGTGTGGTATAAGCATATCAAATCTGGGATCGGCCTAGAGCCTCTTCAAATCATGGAGATGGTCTCAAATGGATGTTTCATTTCTTTCTTAAAAATAACTAATTATTTAAAAAACCCCTTAAGCAAGACCGATCTTCGAATTTGGTGGATGCGGTGCTCCCTGACCTTCCAAATCCATCACTTAAGCCCCTAACCCAAATCTCTTAAATTGGTTTTTATATATTTGCTCATAATAATATAGGTTGCGACTCTAATAAACCAAAAGAGGAGAAATTCCACAGACGCTGTAAGTACCCAAATCCGGACCACTCCCTTTCGACACACGGGAAACACTGCAGACTCACACAAACGTGATCTCGAACACCCATAGCCTTCAAAAACCCCCCAAAAACCACCAACCAAACCAAGGTGGGGCCTTTCTAGGATAAAAAAGGGAAAAGGACCTTTTGGGAATTTTGGAAAATATTGAGACTACAGACTGGGCCGTGCGGACCACTTTGCATCCAGATATCATAATTACAAAATCCCCTTAAAGTCCACAATATTCCATTAAATTCAGGAAAACCAAAAAAATGGTAATGGCAGCTTGTGTCCCGCGACAACTTTGGCCATTTTCAGACCCCTATAAATAGAGGGCTCCCCCTCTCATTTTTCGCACACCTCCTTTCTTCTCTCTCTCTCTCCCCCCAGCCTTCAGGCCCCCTTTTAAGACCCTTTGGGGCAATCCCGGTTCCTTTCGGTTCCCTCTAGGGCATTCCAAGGCCCCTCGTGGTACTCCGAAGCCCTGTCGAGCGCTCCCGAGACGCTCCCGAGCTGCCCCGAGGCACTCTCGAGGCATCCCAAAGCCTTGACGGTCCATCCCAAAGCCTTGCGGTCCATCCCGAAGCCCTGGCGGACAATCCCGTTCCATTCTGAAGCAAGTAGGAACTCTGCCCGAGCACAACCGACGATCCCGAGGCACGCCGAACCTCTGCCCGAGTCTAGTCAACAATCCCGACGATCCTAACGGACGCCGAAACTCTGCCCGAGGACACACCTAACACTCCCGAAGCACGCCGAAGCTCTGTCCGCAGACACCGGTACATCCCCGAAGCAATCCCGGTCCGTCCCAGAATACTATTCACACTCAAACACTATTCCCAAGCGGAAGATAGACACGAACCAACATTGGTAAGGCTTCCTTCCAAATTATTTCAATTTATTACAATACATAGCATACAATGTAGACATCATACACAACAGGCATTTTAAAAAAAGCACATACACACACACAACTTTTAAAGAAAGAGGGGTATCGAAAGACTCGTTTTTACGAGGCGACTCCGGTGAATATTCTCTTCCCGAGGCGTTACCTGACCTCCAAACTCAAAATCTCAACACACAACAACAGTTTTTAAACAAAGTCTTTTTTCAATATTTTGGGCTAAAACAAAACAGCGTGGCGACTCTACAAACAAAACGCAGCGAGACACCTCCCGACGATGCGAGATGCCGGGGCCCGCGCGCGAGCCGAATCCGGGTAATTTCAATTGGCGACTCTGTTGGGGATCTTTTTGTTTAAAAAAAAACTTTTAAATAAAAAAAAGATTTTTAAAACAATGATGAGGGTCAAACTTTCATTTTACCCCTTCTTTAAATGTTGTGTGTGTGTTCATGTGCTTACTTTTTATTCAAAAAAATAAAAAATACAAAAAATTGCATCATAATACATCTGTGTATATACATTTAAAAAATTCTGCAAAAATGTATGCTTTACTCAGAAAAAGAATTTTAGTGACCGCACACTACGTGCACTCTTATCCTGTACACTGCACACTACAACCCACAACCCGGAGTGGTCTCAATTTCAGTTTGATTGGTCTTCCTGACGCCTTTCAGAAGCGCACGGGATCATTCCAAACATCCCATCCTAGCCAGTGTCAACCATGCACGCTTGCGTCACACTCTGTACAGACTCGATTGGTTTTTACCCAGTCCGTGTCATACAACCTGGATACATATCCCATGCAGGCTATTTTCTGAGTCGAAGCTCGGAACTCAAGATCCCTTGCGCAAGCAAGACGATGAAAGGTCATGCTAAAATCTTGACCCGATCATGATTTCCAAAGCTACACCCAAACAATGCTCCGTCCCGGATATACATCCATGCCCACATGACACCATGTCATCAAGCCTTTAATACATCATCCATGACAATATGACCTAGCCAACGCCTAACGTCACAGATCCCTTGCGCAAGTAAGGTTAATAGAGGTCATGTCGAACTCTCGACTCAATCTTGACTCGGGTGCCGGCTCTGCTCACTATTCATATGGCCGACGCATTAAAACGAACATGATAGGCTCGATCCTTAGGTTCGATTTTTCTTTTAGACCGTCGAAAACCGCTTGCCCTATAGGACCCTCACCCGGGGCTGTCCACCCCGGGATGTCGAAATACGGGTGCAAAACGAGGGGCTTATAGGCGCACAGATGGTCTCCATTTACCCAGGATCTAGCATAGTTGCGAAAATGAAGAGCAATCTTTTCCAACCAACTTAGGATTCTGAGAAAACATGTTTTAAGTAAATTAAAACAACAAAAAAAGCATAAATAAAAAAACGAAAACTGCATGTCACATGAGCTTTCCCCCTTTATCCAAAAAGGTCTTCCCATGTCTAAACCTTACCCGTCACCCCCTCCAGCGAACCGAGAGTGGTTGAGAGTACCCAGGAGCCGCCTTTTTCAATATCGAATTTACAAGGTCCGACAGCCCTTCTGGTTCAGCGGTCCGAACAGTCCGCTACTCGCCTATGGTGGGATCAACAGATAACAGTGAGGGAAACGGAACCCCACCACTAAGGCACCTCCAGATAATGGAGGAGGTGCTGTAAGCCTTCGAAACTCTCAAGAAGCGCCAAGAAGAACAGCAAGCCTGGATCGTAGACACCTTGCGCCGTCGTGGAACCGTCCCTGTTCCCCAAACTGATGGGACTTTGTTCTCATAGAAGACGAAGAAATACCGGCTCCTCCGGTTCCTCAAAGCTACCAGCAAGTCCCACCTCCGCCAAGCTACGAGAACCAAGCAACGCAAAGCAGCTCCCGCTCAAAGCTTCACTTGTTGGTGTAATGCCCTAGGCTTTAGTTATGTTTAACTTAAAACCGTTATGTATCATATTTATCGTTTAAATTTATTATTTGATTATTATATAGTTCGCATATTTATTGTAATAATCTCCGTCCCTGATTATTAAGAGAATAATTAGTATAATTGTCAATGGATAATCATATGATGATTATATGCATAGAGATGCACATTGAAATTATGGGTACTTGTTAGTGAACAAGTGACTGGACTTGACCCGTATGAGATTTATGTCATGGTCAAATGTCATAATTAAATCTCATATGGTCACTTCATTTAGTCCCTAGACCTGAGATTATCATGACCTTACATATGATGAAAGTCATGTTTGATTTTAGTCAAACGATATCTTACCACTATATTTATAAAGGCTATCTTTGGCATGATCGGATTCATGATGGGAAGGATGATAAGTCAAGATGGAATTTGTCCCTCGAAAGAGAGATGTTTTGCTTGGGCCCCTCGATGAGTGATAATGATGAAAGCGTGTGGCCACACCCCAATGCGATTGGATTATCATTATACTCAAGATCGAGAAAGCATTGATTAGATACAAGTTGACGTGGACCATAACTTGTGTTCAATATAACATCGTGAGACAAAGGGAGAAATGGAAGTGTACCATTGGAAACGTGAACTCCTACGTTATATTATTTGGGTAGACTTATTGGCTTGCTACAGTCCGCTTATGTCCTATCAGGATCGATATGATCGAGCTCATTGCCAACATAATATAATCCTATTGGGTCACACACATCTAGAATGATTTGGTTAAACCTAAGGAAGAAATGATTGAGAGTTCCTGATATGGCTTGTTCTGTAGCGCGACACAACTGGCCATCTGGCATGTTCTGTAGCGCGACACAACTAGCCACAGAGGCGGTTTACACTTGTTTCCTAATTTGATTAGGGCACAAACTCTAATACTAATGTAGTATAAATATGAGTCTGTAAACAGCCGAAAAAGAGCCAAATTTTCAAGAGAGAAAATCACCAGAAAGGTTTCTCAATATTTCTTCCATAGGTTTAAGAATCTAGCAATTCTCAAGAACTGTTCTTGGTTCATTCTAACATGTGGATACTACTAGGGGTCTTCGCTCGTACGACGATCAAGGCCTAGAGTTCAAATTGTCCAAAGCAATCTAAAGGTTCAAAGGTTTTGAAGATCGAAGATTGTGATTCAAAATCACACCGATAAATTGTTCGATAGCTCAAGACCGGAAAGCAATAAAGGTTGGTAAATTCTATCTCATAGGAATTCAATTTAATCGTATAGAACGGATCTTAGGGCTTGGGTTTTGTGTTATTTAGATGCTTATTCCGCTGCGCATGGACCCATAAAACCTAACAGTGGTATCAGAGCCCCGTTCGTATGGTTAAGTTTGAATTGGCATGCTAGAATTAAGATATAAATCGTTTATATGCTTATTGCATGTTTTGTATGCGGTAGAATGTTTATTGTTTATGTGAAACAATGTGAAAATCATCTTCTGATTATGCTGAATTAAATCTGTAAAAACTGTTTACTTGATTTGATTGCTTTATGATTGGAATTGATTGAAATTAAGAAAATCTGCCACACTGGCAACTCAAGTCGTGCGACAAAGTTAGCCACGAGGAGAAATTCTGGTAGTTGGGCTTGGTATGTCACGCGACAGATCTGGCCAACTGGCTCATTGCGCCGCGCGACATAACTAGCCAATCTGGGTAGGAATCAGTTTGATAATTTTTTTGCTATTCTGTGATTATGTTTATAATCTGAGATGTTTAATGTCTTAATCTGGATGCTATAAATTTCTGGAAATTGAGTTTATAGGGCTATGCTAGATTAATTCATTGTTTATGCATGCTTAATTAATTTAAATGTGGTTTTATTGATTGATGCGATGCATGAATTATTTGTTCTTAAGTGTTAAGAATTTTATTAGATGTTTAGTTGAAACATTGAATAATAATTTGGTAAATGTTTAGTTGAAACATTAAATTTTTGTTTTCTGATTGTTTATGAGAAACAAGTCAGTTTACGCAAAATTTGAAGGACTCTGATTGTTTATGAGAAACAAGTCAGTTTACGAGTCTGATTGTTTATGAGAAACAAGTCAGTGTACAAAGTGTTGATTATGTTGCATTCAAATTGGTATTATAATTGTGCATGACTAGGAGAGTTCTGTCGAAGGAATAATTGGTACTTAAGCAGTCCTTGTGGCTCACCTATTTTCTTGGGAACTTACCTGGTGTACATTATGATTATCATTGTTGATATGCTTATAATCTACTTTAAAGAACCTTCATTTAACTTTTAAGTTCTTTATGCCAATCCATGATTAAAACACTTGAGACAACTCGGATAGTTTTGGGTGGGCTTGCCATAGCAAGGTGCTTTGATTCTATTCGGTTTGCGAGCAAGATGAGGATATGGTGGTTCCTATACGTTTAAAGTGGATGAACTTAATTGGGTTATCAAAATGGTTTTGGACCCAAGGCATACGATGAGATTAAAATATGCTTAGACATGTGATGTCTTAAATAAATCTCATAAAAGATCTAAGAGTCATATACGATATGATTGATGTTTTCTACCTAATTAATTTAATCTTGAGCGGTGCGCCATAGCGTACTTGAGATTAAATTAAAGTTGGATCTTAGCCCATTAAATGCATATTATGCAAGATAGCCTAAAAAACACACACACGCAGTAAAATAAACGCTCTCTACGATCTCCTCTTGCTGCTTCTTCCCGTCTCTAGGGTTTTGCCCTAGAGGCCGTCGTGTGCTGCCATGGCTTCACCGGCGGCGTGGTTTAATTCCTTAAACTCCAGCAATTACAATCCATATTACTCTCCTTCTTTGAATCTTCCATGTCCGAATCATAACCCTAACCCTAGTTCCCATATTGCGGCGCCTCCTACCCATGCAAACCCTATTTTTCCTCCGCCTCCTACTGAAAGCCCTCCCGTTAATCAACATCAGAACCAGAGATCGGAATCTTCACAACATAAGAACATCAATCCATCCCAAAACCAAAACCCTCCGGCCCAGACCTCTAAATCATTTGCTGAACTGTTTGCGAATGCTGCTCCTCCTTCGGCCATTGGTTCTACTTTACACACCAATGCGGCAATTCAAACTGGTACTCATAAAGGAACTCCTGCTATCAAGCTTTCCAGGGAAGTTCTCGACAATTTTGCTAAACCTTTTAAATTTACTCTCATTGGAAAATTTATGCATGGAAGACCTTCTATGGAAAATGCTAGAATTGCTTTTGTTAAATTTAAACTTAAAGGAAATTATAAACTAGGTCACTTAGATAATCGCCACATGCTTATTCAATTAACTACGGAAGAAGATTATCAACGGTTATTTATGAAAGAAGTGTGGTATGTTGATAGATTCCCTATGCGCACGTTGGCGTGGTCTCCGGCTTGGCATCCCGAACAGGAATCTCCCTTTGTTCCAGTTTGGGTTGGCTTTCCGGGGCTCCCAATTCACTTAATGAATAAACCTTTCTTGCATGCGGCTGCTTCTATGATTGGTTCCCCTCTCTCGTTAGATAAGGCCACGGCTGAACTTTCTAGACCTAGCGTTGCCAAAATTTTGATTCAAGTTGATGCAACTAAAAAGCTTCCTAAAGAAATTTTCATTGATTGTGGTGATGTTTACCCAAGTTTTTATCAAAAGGTTGAGTATGATAATATTCCCCAATATTGTAAGCATTGTTTTATTATTGGGCATGACATCTCTATATGCAGGAAGGCTAACCCTCATCTTAATAACTCCAAGTCTCATTCGGATAAACAGCCCTTGGATAATGGGAAAGCTACGGATGGAGTCATTTCTAATGTGGTGAAAGCCACGGATGGTGCCACTTCTAATTTGGATCCGTCCTGTAATGGCGATAAGGCTGATGATATTGCTACTAAAAATGATACTAATGCTGATGTAAATCTGGTGAAACCTTCGGCCACTGCTCCAAAAATGGCTGTCCGTGGTCAAAAGCTCCCTTTCGCGGTTGAACTTGCCCTTAATAATGCTTGTTCCGCTGCTATTTCCATGGGAGCTGGTCCGGGCACGTCGTCTCAGCCTATAAATGTTGATAATGGCAAAAGTAATGACTTTGATCTTTCAGAAATTATCAAAAATGTCGAACTGCTCAATGCGCAACACAAATCTACCAATGCTGATGATAAGAACTATAATGCTCTTGATCCCGTGGATGAAGAGGTTACTGACAATACGGCTCATATTTGAAGGGCTTAATCTTTCCCCGCGTGGTCCTCCTTCTGTTTCATTTGTCACGGAGCAAGCTGGCTCCACTCCTTTTGCTAATTCTTCAAACAATGATGTCGATGCTGATGGATTCACAAAAGTTGTATATAAGAGGAACCGTGCCAGATCCTCATCTCCTTCATCCTAATTATCCATGTAAGTCATTTACTTCTCTTATTTCTTTTACAATGGTTGCTATGATATTTTGGAATGTTAGAGGTATTGGTAATGGTACATCCTTTAGACGAGCAAAAAATATTTTCCATCTTCATGGTGCTTCTTTTTTTGCTATGGCTGAGCCTAAAGTGCCTCAGTTTCAGCGTCTGTCCACGCAAAGGAAGTTGGGTTGTGTGGGTAGCTTTTCTAACTGTAACGAAAAAATTTGGTTTTTTTGGAAACATGGCTTTGTCTGTAGTGTGGTTCAGGATACTTGTCAAGCTCTTACAATGCAGATTTCTCATGGACAATGGGAATCTAGCATTCATGTGACTGTGGTTTATGCTAGTTGTAATAGTTCTGATCGAAGAGAGCTTTGGGATAATCTCATGGATTTCAGTGTTTGTACTACTCCGTGGATGGTCATTGGTGATTTTAACTGTGTCCTTTTGCAATCTGAAAAGATAGGAGGTAATCCTATTCGTAGGAAGGCTGTTACAGAATTCTCTGATATGATTCAATTTTCTGGTTTGATGGACGCTGGTTATTTAGGAAATAAATTTATGTGGGTCAATAAACCTAGAGGGAATCCAACTATCCTTCAACGGCTTGATCGTGCTCTTTATAATTCTCAATGGATGGACACTTTTCATGTTACTTCTGTTACCCATCTTAATAGAACCTGTTCTGATCATAATCCCCTCTTGGTTCAACTCAAGATCTCGGCTGATACTACTAGGGGCTCTTTCTGTTTTCTAAACATTTGGCTGAAGCATCACTCCTTTCTTTCGCTAGTTGAAAATTCTTGGAATGATTATATGGATGGGGCCCTATGGTTCGGTTTGCTAAAAAGCTTGCTCGCCTTCGGAAATGTATTTCCTCTTGGAATAAAGATGTATTTGGTAGGGTCGATCAGCATGTTCGAGTTGCTGAAGATGAGGTTTGTCAAAAAGAATTGCTTTTCCAAAGTAATAATTCGGATGAGAATAGGACTGCCCTTAGCTTGGCTCAAGCTAACCTTCTTGCTAAGTTGAAGGTTGAGGAAGACCTTTGGCGTCAAAAGGCCAACATTAAATGGTTAAAAGAGGGAGACCATAACACAAAGTTTTTTCACTCCTATGTTAAGAAAAAAAGGCAGCAGTTATACATTCACAGAATTAGAGATGGTAATGGGAATTGGGTTCATGATAAAGTAGAAATTCTTTTTTTTTTTTTGGCGAAAGGAGACGGTACTCCCTAGATTTTATTAAAAGCGAAAAATAAGATTACAAACATGGTGGGGGACATGACAACCTCAACCACCAGAAAAAAAGAGGGGGGAGTTCTTACACAACCAGAAAGATCCTCTACAATAAATGGGAGGGAGTGAAAAAATAAAATTACATCAATAATAAAAGACAAAAAAAAGCTGAAGAAGAACTAGGGCGGCCGCACAAGACAGCCGTGGCTCTTGTGCGACCGCACAAGACAAAAAACAGCAGCAGCAACAATGCATCAGCAGCACCAAACACCAGCAGAAATGCCACCAATAGAGGGAGGGGGGTCTACCTAACAAAGCAATCAATCTAAATAAAAACCTGGCCATAAGACTATGTAGACCGAAGATGAGGAATTCGTTCCTTGTCCAAAGCAAAGATCCCTTTACAATGACGGGGAATATCATTAAACGAAGTGAAATTGAGGTTTCTCTCTTCATTAGCTGCAAGGTTGGCTAAACCATCCGCCACCCCATTTCCTTCACGGAGAATATGAGAAATCCGGACCTCCATTTGCTCCATGAGACGGAAAATATGAGAAATGACATACCAAATAGCCCATGGAATATGGTATTCCCGAATAAGAATGCGCATCAGAATTTGAGAGTCAACTTCAAGCCAAATTCTAGTAAAACCCCTCTCTAAAGCCAAAATTAGCCCATCTCTCACAGCTAGCGCTTCAGCCATCATATTTGAATGAATCCCATAATAATTAGCAAAACCATAAATAAAATCTCCTTTGTAATCTCTGAAGATTCCGCCCCGCATGCAATTCCGGATTACCCCTAGAAACTCCATCGGTATTAAGCTTAATCACATTGATTTGTGGGAAATCCCACTTCACCAATCGACATTTAGGAGGAGAATTTGTTTTGGGCAGCAACCGGAAAATATCAAACAGATGATTATCTCCAATGTCATACGGAAAAGAAATAGAGAAAGAAGAAGCAATATCGTAGGCTATGGTGCAAACCTTGTGAATGATAACATTGGAACACATATGTTTATCCTCAAACTTGCTCTTGTTCCTTGCACACCATAACTCCCAAGTGATTAAAGGAGGAAGAATGTGAGAAAGCCATTTAATAGCAAAGAGAATTAGGAAAATAAGAGCCATGCCACCAACAAAGAAGCGCTTGATTTATATTGCCCCAATGCATCCGAATCCCACAAACGGAGTCTGAAATAAGTCCACACTCGATTAGCCACTTCACCATGAATCAAGAGATGCCCAATGGATTCCTCCTTAGCCACCATACAGCAACAACATTTGGACACTAGATGAATACCTCTTGCACGGATCCTATCATCTCGTAGGCAAACCATTATGCAAAGCACGCCAAAGGAAACGTAAATTTTCTTTGGAATGTATTTACTCCAAAGAAGAGGCAAAGACAAGAGATCGAACCCTACTAGCACGACATGCCCTCCAGGCTGAATTAACCGAGAAATTCCTGCAGGAAGAAGGCATCCAAATAGGAACATCATCATTTTCCGAGATGGTAATGGAATGAGACCGAATAGTGGTTAAAAGCCGAGTTCCGAATCTCTCCCTAATGAAGTCGGCTCGGGAAGACCATTTTCGAACAAAGTAGCAATCTCCACATGATCTATAGGAATAGGGCCCATATTACTATCCAACCAACGTTCTTGAATAGAGATATTGCCCCTTCCTACCCGCCAAGCTAATCTATCTTCAACCAGATTTTTAGCTTCTAGCATCCGTTTCCATGTGTGGGAAGCATAAGTGGTTGTAGAAGCATCCATAGGGTGAGTATTTCGCAATACTTAGCAAGCATAAGAGAACTCCATAAAGAATCCGTGCTACGAAGGCGCCACCATAACTTCATGGCAAAAGCCATAGACACATCTTCAAATTTACGAAGACCAAGACCCCCTTCTTCAACAGGCCAACACATTTTCTTCCAAGAAAGCCAATGACATGTTTTTCCCCATCACTTCCGCTCCAAAAAAATCTCATGATAATCCTTTCCATGGCATGAATAACGCCTTTCGGAGGCTCAATTAAAGATATGTAATAGAGCGGAATTGCAGCAAGGCAAGATTGAATTAACGTAAGTTTAGCACCAAACGAAAGCAGCTTACCTTTCCAAGAAGCAAGACGGTTCTCCATTTTCTGAATTAGAGAAGAGAAATGGCTGAATTTCTTTCTCCCCGTGTAAAGGGGACAACCCAAATACTTAATAGGTAACTCTTGTTTAACAAAACCTGTAATGGCTGCAATATCATCATCCCGATCTCTATTCTTCCCCGTGATAAAACCAGATTTTTGAATATTGACTAGCCTGGCGAGAACCTTTGATACCAATCAAGATAGTGCATATGAGCTTCTAAAGAGTTTTTGGATCCATTACAAAAAATAATCACATCATCTCGCATACGCTAAGTGAGAAATCATTGGAGCACCCAAATGAATTCGAAATTTGTATTGAGGGAAGATCGAATGTAAGTGGTTAAGCCCCCGGCTCATCATTTCCGCAGCAATAATAAATAAATAAGGGGATAGAGGATCGCCTTGTCGTAAACCCCGCGTGGAATGAAAAAAACCACTACTTTCACCATTAATAAGAACCGAAAACCAACTATTAGAAATGCACCTATAGATCGATCAATCCAGATTTCATTAAAGCCAAATTGCCGCATCACTTTAATAAGACCAAACCAAGAAAAACGATCATACGCCTTAGCCATATCAAGCTTTAAAGCCACATTCGTACTCGAACCTTCTTGTTAATAGATTGCATAATTTCTTGGGCTAACAAAACATTTTCATGAATAGTACGCCCTTGAACAAACCCGCTTTGTTGGGGAGAGATAATCCGAGGAAGAATAGGAGCAAGGCGACAAGTGAGGATTTTGGTTACCACTTTATTGCAGAAATTACAAAGACTTATAGGCCGGAGGTCCGAGAAGGAAGTAGGAGAATCAACCTTCGGAATCATGACAATTAAGGTACTTGTCCAACTTCTAGGCATAGAAAACCCGGAGAAGAAATCACCAATTGCTCGAATCAGGTCGCCTTTAATTATATCCCAGCGGCCCTTATAAAACTCACCCGTAAAGCCATCCGGACCCGCTGCACTTTGCCCATTCAAACCAAAAACAGCCTCTTTAACTTCATTCTCGGCAGGAACAGCCGTGAGGTGAACATTATCTTCATTATTAATTAGCCTTGGAATAAGAAAAAGAAACTCATCTTGAGGGATGTCACAATTTCCTTGTAGCTGCTCCGAATAAAAACCAACCGCTTCTTCTTTAATCTCCTCCTTGTTAGTGATCCAATTTCCATTCCTCGATTTGATTTTGTGAATAAACAGCTTTTGCCTCTTCTTTTTAACCATAGCATGAAAAAACTTCGTGTTACGATCCCCTTCCTTAAGCCAATGAAGATTAGCTTTTTGAGCCCAAAGATCTTCCTCCATTTTCAGTTTTTGTAAGAGATGAGCTTGTGCAATGCTAAGAGCTGCTCTAGATTCCTCACTACCTTCTTGTTGATGCTTAGATTCACACAAGAGAACTTCATCTTCAGCATTTTTAACTTGTTGCTCCATCCTCCCAAAAGTGTGTTTGTTCCAACCCATTAAAGTTTTCCGAAGTTTAGCAAGCTTTTTTGCAAAACAAACCATCGGCCTACCGTCCATAGAAGGCTCCCAAGCATCTTGAACTACTTTTTGAAATCCCTGATGATTTAACCACACATTGAGAAAACGGAATGAACCCTTAATAATTTCAGCCTCTATCCGCAGATTAATAATCAAAGGGGCATGATCCGAGCAAACTCTAGAGGCATGAATAACTTGAGTTGAATGAAATAGGTGCAGCCACTTCTCATTGTATAAAGCTCTATCAATCCGTTGATAAATTGCCCTCCTTCCCATCCGTTTATTATACCAAGTAGCCATGTTACCATTATACCCCGCATCCAAGAGATTAGCATACTGAATCATATCAGAGAATTCGGAGGTAGCCAACTCATTAATTGGCCTGCCCCCTATTTTCTCTGATTGATTAAGAACAACATTAAAGTCACCAACCACCATCCATGGCACTTCAACTTCACTAATTTGCATAAGTTCCTCCCACAAAGAAATCCGAGAATATCTACTACAACTTGCATGCACAAAAGAAATCCACACAGTATCACCCCACATAGGGTGAGACACTTGCAAAGTTAAAGCTTGAGAAGAGTCATTAATAACCATACATTGCAGCCCATGTTTCCATAAAACCCAAACTCGATTACTTACATTAGCCAAAGCACCCTCACAGCCAATCTTTCGAACAAAGGAGTCCATATTTGAAGAATGGACTTTAGGTTCATAAATAGCAAACAACGATGCAAGATGAATCCGAAACAACCGTTTTATTCTTCTAACAGTAGCACCATTAGCGATGCCACGAGCATTCCAACTTATAATTGACACCATTAAAAAACAGAAGATTAAAAAAGTAAACGGGAGATAGATAAAAAAGGATAGTACTCACATAGAAGGAGACTTCTCCCTACTTTTTTCTTTCTGTGACTAACCTTTGTAAATCCATCATCATCATCCGCCTCTTTTTCCTCAGCAAGGGAATTACGTTCCTTGAAATCCAAGTGGTAATCAAAAACTTTCTCAAGAGAGGTCACAGGAGGTGCTCTTGGGGATAAGTTAAGAGAGCTGAATGTACTCATTTTAACATGAGATGAGGGCTTAACCCGTAGAGCAGAATCATCCTTAAGAGGAGTTGATAGCTTCTGAGGGTCTTGAAAATCCGGAATCACAATTGTCTCCTTATGCGAGTCAATGGCAGATTTAGTTTTTAATGCTTTGAGAGTCTTTGTTAAAGCATCATTCACGGACTGAGGAAGAACGACTGCTCTTCTTGCAACCATTGGCGCCTTATAATGATTAGGAGCCAAATTATCATCAGGGTTTCCAGCCTTCTTAGTAAGACCAAAAACATTTTCAACCTTACTAGTACCTTCTTGCCTTTCCTTAGAAGTAGTCGAATCTTTCTTCACCCATACCTCATTTTTTGCCTCAATCTTCTTAGAGTCTTCCTTTCGTGCGGCAATATCTTTCGAATGCACTCTTTTTATCCTTCTTATTTCCATCAAACTCGCTATTTTTCTTATATTCAGAGTTAAGAACACGGCAATTAAATGTATCATGCCCTAACAATGAACAATGACTACAATACAAAGGAATATTATCATATTCAATTGCTTGGAAAAAACTCGGCATGCAATCTCCACAGTCAATATGAATTTTTTCAGGCAACCTTTTAAGAAGATCAATTTGCACAAGAACTTTAGCTACACTTGGCCGGGACAAATCAGCAGTAGCCTTGTCGATTGACATAGGCTTTCCAAAAATCCGAGCCAAAGAAAACAAGAAAATCTTATTGAATAGATGCACAGAAGACCTCGTAAACTTACCCAAACCGGAACAATGGATGAATCGAGTTTGAGGCTTCCATGAAGGAGTCCATACGAGATGTTCTCATAGGAAAGCGATGGACATACCACACTTCTCTAGTCCATATTCTTTGGAAGTCTTCCTCATTATTCAATTGAATTAACATGTGCCTAGAATCCAGATGACCAAGCTTATACTCTCCTTTTAATTTGAATTGTGAGAAGGCAATCCGAGCAGCCTCCATAGTAGGCCTTCCATTAGTAAATTTTCCAACAAGAGTCCAAGAGAAAGGGCGAGAGAAAGCATCGATTGCTTCCTTTGATAATTTAAGAGAAGGAATACCTTTATGAGTAGCAGCAGGAAGAAGAGGGATATCTTGGATTGGCATAATACGTGGTTGCGCTACCAAAGACGCGAAGGATTTACTAGGGTTTGGGGGCGGCGCTGCATGGGAATTAGGGTTAGGGTTTGGTTCATGCAAAGGCGGCTTGTTAGTGCTAGTGTTAGGATCTTTCAACGAATCAAGGAGAGAAGGAGGGTTAAACGTGGAAGCTTGAAGCGGTGGAAACAATGCCGGATCAGCCATGGCTGCCGGCAAGGAAAAACCCTAGGGAAACCCTAGGAAGAGCTCGCCTAGAGAGAGAAAGATAGAGAGAGAAAGTAAATTGTAGTCTAGAATCCATTTTTCTAATGACACCAAAACTCCCCATGATATTCCTAAAGATGATATTCTAGAGGTCATTCCTAGGCTGATCAATGATGGAGACAATGAGATGCTCACGGCTGTTCCGTCCTTGGATGAGATTAAAGATATTATTTGGTCTATGAATGACCAAAGTGCTGCTGGCCCCGATGGTTTCAATGGTGCTTTCTACAAGGGTTGTTGGGACATTATTAAAGCGGACCTTCATAGAGCAGTTAAAGAATTTTTTTCTAGTTTCCCCATGCCGCGGAGCTGGACTTCAACTCTTATTGTCCTCATTCCCAAAGTAAGTGCCCCTACATCTTTCTCGGAGATGAGACCTATTAGCTTATGTAACTTCACGAATAAAATTATTACTAAGCTTCTTAATTCCCGCCTTGCTCCTATTCTCCCTAGAATTATTTCTCCTCAGCAAAGTGGGTTTGTTAAAGGCCGTTTAATTCATGAAAATGTCTTGTTGGCTCAAGAGCTTATGCATTCTATTCGGAAAAAGGTGAGGGGGTCCAATATTGGGCTTAAGTTAGATATGGCCAAAGCCTATGATCGTATTTCTTGGTTTGCGGTGATTAAAGTTCTAAGAAGATTTGGCTTTTCTGAAACGTGGAATGATCTAATCTTTCGTAGCATATCTTCTTGTTGGTTCTCGGTCCTTGTTAATGGAGAGAGTTCTGGTTTTTTCCCCTCTTCTCGTGGGCTTCGTCAAGGAGACCCTATATCTCCCACTCTTTTCATTATTGCTGCCAAAGTTCTGAGTCGGGGTCTCAACCGCCTTCATACTGATTTTCCTCACTATCGTTATAGGGCTCACATTCATACCCCTATGATTTCTCATCTTTCTTATGCAGATGATATCCTTATCTTCTGTAATGGTTCTAAAGACTCTCTTGAGGCTCATATGAGATGTCTTAACTGGTATCAAGAGTTTTCGGGTCAGCTTGTGAATACAAGGAAATCTTGTTTCATTACTGGTAAAAATGATGAGGTCAGAGATTCTATTATTGTGAATGTTACCTCCTTCGAAAAGAAAGCTCTTCCGATTAACTATCTTGGCTGTCCTCTTTATGTTGGGAGAAAAAATATCGCCCTCTTTGATAATGTGTTGCAAAAGATGGCTGATAAACTTGTTTCTTGGCAAGGAAAGATCCTCTCCTTTGGAGCTAAGCTCACTCTTATTCAATCTTGTTTGCAAGCTATTCCCCTTTATTATATCTCGTTGATGGATCCTCCCAAGGGGGTTTTCCAAGCTATGTATCGTCTGGTTACAAATTTCTTTTGGAGTAATGAAGATGGCCAATCTAAATGTCATTGGGTGAGAAAAGACCTTATGTTTAGGCCGTGTAGCGAAGGTGGTTTGGGCCTTCGTCGTTTTGAAGATATTTCTATGGCTTATGCTATGAAACTTTGGTGGTGTCTTAGGAGCTCCCATTCTCTTTGGTCTGAATTCATGCTAGACAAGTACTGTTATGGCTCCCATCCTATGGATGCTGGAAAGCTTTCCTTCGCTTCCCACATTTGGAGCCGTATGATTCAAGCTAAAGACATTGTTGAAAACCACATTGCTTGGCGGATTGGTCGGGGGGTGGTTTTTATTCATGAAAAGTGGTTGGAAGGTCCTCCGCTGAATCTTCCTGGAAATCATATTGAAGTCTCTTCCTTATTTCATGAGGGTCAGCCGAGAATTAATTATATTTGTGATACCTTTGGCCCTGATGTTCTTAATTCTATTCAACGTCAGAATATTTTTATCTCTGATACGCCTGACTGTATTTATTGGATTCCCTCGCTTAAAGGTCAGTTCTCTCTCTCTTCGGCTTGGCAAGTGTGTAGAGTGCCTAATGCTCGGAATTTGTTTTTTGAGTATTGCTGGAACAAGTATATTCCGCTTAAAATTTCCATCTTCCTTTGGAGATTGTTACATAATGGCCTCCCCACTGATGTTGCGATTCAATCTAGGGGCATATCTCTTGTGTCGTCGTGTGTTTGCTGTTCGCAGCATTCTTTAGAGGATTCTAATCATCTTTTTGTTCAAAGTCAAGTGGCTTTTGAGACTTGGGATTGGTTCTCCAGGCTTTTTGGTATTCAAATTTTTTTACAATAACATTAAAACTATCCTTGATAGCTGGTGGTTTAATTCCGCCCTTGGGAAGAATAAGGTATTTCTTGGTTTTCTCGCATTCTTCCCTGTTTTATTTTTTGGGAGTTATGGAAGGGTCGGAACAAAGCTAGGTTTGAGGATCTTCATATGTCTTCTTCTAGGATTATCCGGGAGATTTTTGTGCAGATTGGTTCTATCATTAAGGCTCATAGCCTCTCTTTCCCTTCCTCTGACTTGGAAAGTCAGATTTTTCACTGTTTTCACCTTCCTAAGGTTGTTCCTAAACCTAGGGTTTTCAAGTTTGTTTATTGGAACTCTCCTACCTCGGAATTACTCAAGCTTAACACTGATGGCGCTGCTAAAGGAAATCCAGGTATTAGTTCTGGAGGTGGTATTTTCAGAAACAAAAATGGGCATTTATTATTTGCTTTTTCCAAGTATTATGGTCATAGTACTAACATGGTTGCTGAAGCTAAGGCAGTTCTGGACGGCCTCAATTACGCGTATCAACTTGGTATTTCTTCTCTTTGGCTTGAAATTGATTCTGAAATTCTTTTAAATGTGCTAATCCGTGACTTTCATATTCCTTGGAGTATTTGGTACGAGGTTCTTCATATAAAAAGGCTTATCTCGCTTATTGGTGTTAGAGTAGAGTGACTCATATCCTGCATGAAGGACATGCAAGGCAAACTGGCCAACTCTCGGAAGGACTCCCTCATGCCCATAGATCCGAGCAAAGTGGTTCCTCTTCCTCCAAAATTTAGGATGCCAGAAACGGAAAAGTTCGACGGGACAGAATGCCCGAAGACCCACATCGACACCTATGTCTTCGGTATGAGAGCCAAAGAGGCAACCCCTCAACAAATGGCGGATCGCTTCCAGCATTCCCTCAAATCCACAGCATTAAGGTGGTTCCTCAACTTAAAGGCAGAAAACCGCTCCACATGGGACCAAATTAGCGAAATCTTCCTGGAGAAGTACCGCGCCAACCTTGATTGGGAAACAAACTGCCATGATCTGCAAGCCACCGAACAAAAGGATGACGAACCAGTAGGCGAGTTCTGCAAAAGATGGAACTGGAAGCTAAGCGAGATAATGGATCTGCTTTCCAAAGAAGAGCAAACCATCTCTGAGGACCTTGATCAGCCAGCCATCACTTCTATCCAGACCTCCGTGCCATGGTCAAGTAAACCGCGATCAAGCACATCCGAGGAACAACAATCCTCCTCGCCCACAACAGTTCCAGCATTTTGACAACCTCGAAATGCACCTTGGCCAAGTGTTTGAAGCATTGGTGAAGCGGAATCTCCTCAAACCTCTCAAAAATTTCCAGCCAAAGACTCCCCCAAACCTAACATGGATATGAGCAAGCACTGCGCCTTCCACAACTACCCCGGTCATACCACCGACAATTGCTTCATGCTGAAGCAATTGGTCCTGGGGCTAATCGAAGAGGGAAAGTTGGAACGCCCCCGTGGCCCCAACACAGTCGGAAATCCATTCCCCCAAAATGACAGGGTGGACATGATATCCTTCAGCGAGACTCCATGCAATAGCAGGTCCCCTGCAATCTCTGAGACTGTCAACATGCTATCCCGCTACGACTGGGAATGCGAAACCAGAGTCAAATGCTCCCGTGATCGGGAATCCAGACAGGAACATCCGAGAATGACTGTCTCCCTACGATCCCCGTCATGATCGAGACACGCCCAGGGATGGATCGAACACTCCCCGGAGGAGACTGAAGCAAACAGCAGCGCCGAAAGCGGTCTAACCTTCACAGATGCAGACTTACCGATATGTGAAAATAGACACAACGAGGCCCTCCTCATCCTCATAAAGATAGAGAGGTTCTACCTCCCAAACGTCTTAGTCGAAAATGGCTCCGCAGTCAACATCATTGCCTTGCGCACAATAAAATGACTCCGTGTCGACCGCTCCCTGATGAGACCTTCGCCTCGGATAATCCGAGCTTATGACTCCACTTCGCGCCCTGTCTTGGAAGTAATCAATCTGAGGATCTAATTCGACGAACAAATGGAGTCGGTAGAATTCCAAGTCGTGGAAATCAACTCCACTTTCTCTGCCCTGCTGGGACGACCTTGACTACACCAGATGAAAGCAGTATCATCTACTCTTCACCAATGTGTGAAATTCATCAACGCCAACGGAAACCTCGAAGTAATCCACGAAAGCAGCACGATGGAGAGCGCTTGGCCAGCAAGCTATGACCCAGATGAAGGTCCCGTCATGACCGAATATTCCTCTGCAAACGAATCTCCAGTCATGATTCGTTAAGAAAGAGATGGATCTACATCCACGCGCTAGGCCGTGACGAGCTAGAGATCGAAGAAATCATGGGCCAAGACGACAACTCTAAAATATGCAACTGCAAAGAATGCATGAAAGAAGATGGACGCCCAGATGGAACTTGACTGAGAAGTAGACTCATACTTCGCCGAAAATCCTCCTGAGGAAAGCTGGCACATCACGAACATGAAGGAACAGGACAACCCTCATGCCGACACACTCGGATCTCATGGGGACAACCACCATAGCATAGTCCAATTCAACATCCCAGTATCTGACCTGGAAGAATAATGGCGCAACCTCCTCCAAAGCCTAATCAGAGAAGGAGAGATAGCATGCCCCCTCGATTCAGATATCGTGAATGTCATCCAAGCAAAGATCTCAGATAAGGAAGCAGATTCTATGAAGATAATCAACATCAGCAAGAATTAACTCCGAATCAGCGAATGCTTCGCCCTTCAGGAAGAAGCTCTCCATGACTTCTATTCAAGAGCCCCCGAGATCTGGTAGCAACACCAATGGAGGGACCCCCTCAAAGGAGCAGCCTAAGACCTCCACGATCTGGTTTGAAGTCAAACCGCAAGCAAGCCATCCTCCGGGAACGCCATCGACTGAAGAATGGCCACCAAAGCCATCGCCACCCTCTCTAGACCTACACCCCGCAAAGAGCAATGAAGCCTGGTCCAATTCCTTGTCGCCTAGAGTCTAGCTTTTTTTTTAAAACGAAAGGAGATGTAGCTCCCTAGATTTTATTAATAAAACGAAAATACAAGACATGGTGGGGGACATAACAGCCTAAACCATCGGAATGAAAATAAAATAAAATGTGGGCTTAAAGCCAACAATAAAGTAAATAAAACTAAGGGGTGGGGTGCAAGTCCATTTCGAGTCATGTTGTCTGTGAATTCAAGTCTTTTGAGTCATCTGATGGCTCTACGCCGGAAGATTGTGAGTCCATAATCAATAATGTATCTTCTCTACGCTTTCAATAAAAGGTTCGTGTTAGGTCCCAAATGGTAGGAATCAGGCTAGAGGGGGGGTGAATAGTCTGTTTAAAACTTTTTGCGAAAAATACTTAGGCTTAGAAAATATTTGAAGGTAAAACACTCACTAACCGGTTGAGTTATTTTGCACAGCGGATTTTTCGGTTAGACAAGTATAGAACCGGTAAGTGAGTTCCAAAAGCCAGTAATTCAAAAACTTATGCAACAAAACAAGGACAAATTTTATCTTCCAATAGGACAAACAAGTTATGCAGTAAGTTTATTCAATAGGTTGTGACCAGTTGAGAGATTATCAACTAGTTACAACAACATAACAATAAATGAACAAACTCACAAAGAAATGACACATTGTTTGAAGAGGTTCACAGTGTTAAATAACTGCTACGTCCTCTACCAAGTTTGGTCAGAACTTGGATTTGTGAAAGTGCACTACTATATTAATGGTTCTTACCTATTACAAGTTGCAAGCCAATGATTGAAGGCTGCCAATCTAAAGGTGACCACTAACGGATCGTGCTATAATAAAGACCAGGTGTTTTCTAGAGATGTGCTCACAAGTTGAGCTGATTTCTCTAGGATGTTGTGTGTGAATCAATCAATGTGTTCCATTGGTAGTCTAATGAAGGAACACTACAGTATTGATTGAGGTGCTCAGTGTTTAAGTCCTACAGAGATGTCTAGTGAATAAGGGGACTAGCTTTGAATGCTTTGAACTAGTAGATTTGCAGGTTGGTAGTTCAGAGCAGCTCACTCTCAAGGATCATAAATGCACCAACCTTCTTCAATGCTCCGAGGAAACTATTTATAGTGAACTTTGAAAAGGAGTCGTTGTCTTTGAAGAGGTTGTAATGATGACTTGGACTGGCAGGCATTAAATGAGAAGATCCTTGCATTAAATGCCTGAGATTGGATAGAGAGGATTTCCACAGATTAGTTGGGGCGCTGTGAGTACTGGTTACTTGACATTCTCTAAGAAGGTACTGATTTGTTGCAGAGATGTCATGTCAACATGCTTGCTTTACCAACTTTGGCTAAAGTTGATGGCTGGGTAGTTGGAAACAATTAATGCATCGGCAAGCTGCTAATTGGAGGAAGCTTGATGAGTAAACCTTAACCGGCAAGGGAAGATATTGGCTAGGTAAGGTAGCCGGTAAGGCATGAATACCGGTTAGAGGTATCAATCGGTAAGACAGCTTCAACAGGTAACTCACATGCTTGGAAATTCTCAGGTCTTCAAGTCTTCAAGGCTTGAGAAAATTACATAATAAAAACACTGGCACATGCACTAAGGGGACCTAACATACATAGAAAAATTCTATTTGATCTAATTAAATTAGGGGTCCACATTAATGCTTGTTATGATTGGGATTAAGCAATTCTAATCCTAAACATATATTTGACTAACAATCTCCTCCTAATTGCTTAAGTCCAATCATCCTAGGCAGCATCTTTTTAACTCAGTAAAAGAATGATAAAGAGTATGTCTATTAGGTATATCATTCCCTAAGTTAAATAACAACTTGATGCTACCTAAGTAAGCTTACAAACAAAGTTAAAGCTTAAAGGAAACTTCAAAATAAAACTCTTGAAAAGATTTTGAATGAGACCTGCAAAATGAAATGGTTAGTAGCATTTGGAACATTCAAAATGATTAAACACAAAGGAATTCAACAAAACACAAAGTTTAAGGATAAGAGATTTCTCATTAGATTGCAGACCGGTGACTGATAAAGAAAGACAATATCTCATCGGTTACATTCTCAAGATGCGTCGGCTGGAGGATTTTCTGGGTCTTCAACCGGTGAGGGAGCAGGATCTGAGGATTTGGCTTTCTTCGACGATCTCTTCTCCTTCTTCTTTTCTTTCTCATCTCTCTTCCTTTTCTTCCTTTCTTCTCTAACCTTCATAAGAACCTCATTTTTGGCCTTGACTTTAGCCAACTCTAATTCTAGCTCACGATTCTTCTGCTGGCAACGGCTAAGGGCTTCAGCTGACCGTTTGAGCTCATCAATAGACCGGTCTACAATAGCTTGTCCAGAAATTTGTTGTTCACAGAGAGCTTTGTTGGTATAATGAGCCTCATCAAGTTGGAGTAGGAGGTTTCTGATGTTAGCATCTCTGGCGTTTATTTCTGCCATAAAATTGCCAAGAAACATAGCAACACTAGTGCTCAAACGCTCAAATCTTCTCTCATCCTCCTCCTGATTGGACTTAAAAAAGGACTTTGCCAATTCGGAATTTACTTCAACAAAGCTTTGGAGCATGGCCTCATGAAGTTCAACCAGGTCTTGAGCAATAATTGGTCTGTTCAGATCATCGGTTGAAGGAGCTGGTGTAGGAGCAGGCTGAGTAACCGGTTGGGGTTCCGGTAAGGGAGCATCGGTAAATGGAGTAACCGATTGGGGAGCTAGTGATGGAGCATCGGTAAGAGGCCTATCGGTAAGCGGAGAAGATGGATCGGTAAGGGAGACAGTTGAACCGGTTGGAGGATCGGTAGATGAATCGGTAAGTAGGATCACTGGAGGCTGACCGGTTCTTAACACATCACCGGTTGGGGATATCACAATTTCTTCATCCATTAACTCAGAAGGTGAACCATGAGGAGTAGTTGGAGCAAGAAATTCATTAGGCTCTAGGCTCATCATTTCAGCAAATGAGAGCTCCAGTAACTCAGCAGCACTAGAAGCCATCGGTAAGGCATTTTGCCTTAACCGGAGAAAGGGAATTACTCTGAGGGCAAGCAAAAGCAGAGAGGCTTCTCTAATGTTACTCCATGGTTGTGGCTGGCCATTTCTCATGATTGAAAGCCTAGTCACATTAGGCATCAAACCAACCATTTTGGTCACCTCAAACGACCAACTAAGGATTTTCATTTCCAAAATTCGAGTTATACGGCCATTGAATGAGAGATATCTTATAAAAAGATTATCAGTTGACAAAGTACTCTCAACCGGTCTAGGGGCAATGGTAGCAATATGGCCATGTTGTTTCTTATTTGGTTTTGGAAAGGGGAAATCGGTAAGCAACTGTTGTTCATCTTTTCCAGGCATGATTTCCTTGCCTTTGGGAGGAGCTGGGCGCTTCTTGAGTTTAAGAACTTTTATATTTTGATGCCGGCAACTTGTCTCACCGGGTCCATAGGTCTTTGTGTACCTTGGAGGAGTATCTTCTGGAGCAGCACCAACTTTCATATCTTCAACCACATCAATAAAAGTTGCCCATCTATCAGCTCTCCGTTGCTTCTGAAGCTTATCAGCAATGGATGGAGGCATTGGAGTAGGTAAAGTTCTGCCTTGCTGAAAACTTTCTAATGAATATCAAACAAGGGAATTCCATCAGGTGATCGAGGGATAGAGGCCTTGGAAGTATAGTAATTCAAGGTGGACATCAAATCCTTTTGACGAAGTCGAGGATCAGAATAAATTGGAGGAATTGCAGGGTCATTTTCATCAAAATCAACATCTTCATCTTCTTCATAGAAATCTGAGAGGGAGTCTTCATCAAATACTGGATCAATATCCTCCTCCTGAACCGGTGAATTGACTTCGGAAGAGGCTGGAGGAATGGCTTGACTTACCGATTGAGTAACCGGTTGCAGAGAGGCATGAATGGCTTTTTGGGTGGCCAAGTCTTCAATTAAGGTCCTTTGCTTTTCCTTTTGATTTTCCAGACCTTCTGTGAATAGGCTAGCTGCCAAAGCTTGTTGTAAAAGAATGTCATCAGCATTACTTTCCTTAACCGGTTCAGTAGATGCAACGGTAAGGGGCTTGCTAACCGGTAAGGGGAGAGCTTCGGTAAGAGGTACACTGGCCGACAAATCATCTCTAACCGGTTGGATTAGCTCACCGGTAAGAGGCATCGGTTGACTAACCGGTAATCCATCCAAGCTTACATCTTTTCCTCCTCCTACTGCTGTAGCGGTAACTGGTGAGGTCTCAGTAATACCTCCTCCCACATGTCTAACCGATTGCATCGGTAAGGGAGTAGTGAACTCAACAGCAATCTTCTCTGACCGATCAACCACAGCACCTGATTGGTCATCATCAGCACCTAACTCACCGGAGTCACTAGAGGAGCTGGAACTGGAGTCTAACTGGTCTTCCTTATCACCCTTTTCTTGATTATCAAATCCACTCATGTCCTTGAACATTTCTTCAATTTCTTCATCTGGCACAGTAGCCCATTTTTTCTTGCTGGACTGAGTTGAAGTGAAGAAGTCAGATAAAGAGATATCACCCATACTCTGAAAATCTCTGTTCAAATCCACCAAATTTTGCACCACATCCATCACATTTTTGATGAATTGGAATCTACGAGGACCCAAGTTGACTACTTCAGGGTCAAATGCAGGAAGATCATCTTCAGGCAACACAAACCTTCCTAGCTGGTAAGGGTCAGATTCCTTGAGGGTTTCTTGAGCATTATAGAGCATGGCAAAATCAATCCAGACAGCCTGTACCATCATATCTTGCCTGAGTCTATCCTGGGCCAAGTAAATGGCATTCCACATTGGAGGCAACAATTCGAAATACCTGTTGTATATCTTGAGAAGACTATCTCTGGATAGGGAGATATCATATTCACTCAACAGGCAAGGCTTGGTGTAGTAGAGACCAGTTTTCTCATGTATGTTATCAAAATCAACATAATCAGACATATCATCGACTAGGACTGATTCTTTGTGAGTCTCATGAAATTGTAACAATCTTCGAAGGAAGGGAGGTAAGTGATCAATAGGATACACCCAAGTTGGAGAAGGAACAAAAAGGGATTGACTAGCCAAGGGTTGTAATGGTAGATATGGAAAGTGGGGTTTCTGATAGGATGGAAATGGCTTACCGGTCTGGATGATGATTGACCGGTGAAAGGAGTTTTGTCGGTTAGGAAATTGTGGTCAAAGAGTCTTTAGGCGATGAAAGGAATGAATGTGCCCAGGTCAGTCTCAATTCTTCTCTTTCTCTCAGCATTCTCTCTGGCTATTTGTTGGGAAGATTTTTGGATTGGCTTGGATCTTTTAGAAAGAGGAGGTGCTGAATTTCTGGCTGTAGCTTTCTGTCGGTTAGGGGAGAGGATAGTGGCAATGGGTTGATTATCATCATCATCAGATTCCTCAAGTAACTTTCTCTTGACCGGTAAGATAGGTTTGGGAGCAGGAGGAGCACCTATATGCTGAGCAACCTTTGGCCGGCTAGAGGGTTTCTTCTTCTTCTTTTGAGCTGGCTTGCCGGTTGGCTTACCGGCTGGCTTACTGGTTGAAGCTTCAGCAGACTTACCGGTTGATTTACCGGTGGATGGCTCGGATGACTTACCGGTTGGCTTACCGGCGGATTCTTTGATCATTCTGACCATATCAAACTTGTCAAAGGCTTTGCAGAAGGATTGTGGATACTTGGGCAGATTTTCAGAAGCTTGAAGAACAGCTGGAATGGATCTGAGAGCACGGCTAATCATCAAGTAGTGACATGGTTTGGCTTTGTTAGGCTTGGAAGAATTTCTCTCCTTTTGATACTTTTTAAAAGCAATAAGAACTATTCGGTACAGAAAGGAACACCAATTGAATTCATCTCCATGAATAATTGCAGCCATAGCTTCCCATTGAATCATGGTGATACAATGATGGGAGCCTGACCGGCAAATGAAGCACCGGTCCACCACCTCAGCAAGGGCATAATAAACGGCATCAAACTCAGACTTCTTATTCGCCTCACCGGTTACAAAAGGATCACTACCACGAACTTTAACCCAAGCAGCAATCATGTCCTTCATGATAATGGAAGAGGAACCAGTTGAGGAGAGGTTAGGGAAGGGAAGGCCTCAGCAATGGTAGCTGGGCTAAAAGTCACAGGAACTCCAGCAGTAGTAGAAATAATGTACTCATTCTCATTCAAAACACCATTCTCGAACAATTCATTCACCATATCATAATAAATATCTTCATTCCCTTCAGGCATAACGAACGGAATAACTCCGGCAGCAACAAGCAAAGCTTCAAGAGCACGGCCTTCATCGGAGTCGAAGAAACTGGAGAGAATGTAACCTCCATAAATGTCTTTCTTAATAGCGGGAGCCATCTGTGAATCAAATAAACAACAAACCATATAAGTTAGAATCAAAGAGTTCTTTGCAGTTAAGTTGAAGAGTTGCTAAATGATTTTCAAGGTATAAGAAAACTAGGTATACCAGAGATCTTAAGGAGATGAAGGAACTCAAATGGAGAAGATGAAGTTTGAGAAAATATTGCTGGTTGCTATAGCTCGAGAGAGAGAGAGAGAGAGAGAGAGAGAGAGAGAGAGAGAGAGAGAGAGAAAATCCAGAAATTTTGAAAAGTGATTTTGAAATCCTTTTATACGAAACGAAAGAGCGGGAAGATGAAGGGGTGTGTTGGTTAAAACAAAAGTAGCTCAAAAGTTTTTAACTGACATGCACATAATTTGACAGTTTTAATTCACGAAATTAAAGATGTGACATGAAAATAGGAACGTGTGTGCAGCAGTTATATCAAAATGTAATAAAGAACAAAAAGATAACCTTTTCGATAAATAGGAATGATACAGAGATTACCTTTTTGATCAATTATTTAAAATTGATCCAGATCTTGTAAAAGAGGCATGGGGAACATGTAAAGGACAGGTAAGGTAGGGTTCAGAGACTGCAGCGGCTGAAGAGACTGATGTGACATCAAGGCAATGATGACAAACGAGCCGGTTAAAGACGGATTGACAAATTCGATCCGGCCGCAGTTCGTCGGTAAGGCACACAAGCGGTGAGGTAGCTTACCGATCAGGGGCAATGACCGGTAAGATAGAACTTACACCGGTTAGGGACCATCGGCTAGGGACACCATTTTACCGATCAGGTGTGTCGGTTAGAGGATCGGTTAGGGGTGTCTTGCCTTACCGGTTAGGGGCACCGGTAAACGAGCACTTGCAAGCAACGGTAAGAGAGAGAAACCACCTTGATCTAGTTGATAGCTTACACAGATAGGAAAGTTAGCACAAAATATTAACGAATATCAATCATGCCTAGTTCTCCTCTAAGGAATTCGAATCTTTTAATATCCAAGGGTTTTGTCAAGATATCTGCTAATTGATAATCAGTATGGACTTTTAAAAGAACGATGTTACCCTTTTCAACATGATCCTTGAGGAAATGGTATTTGATGTCTATGTGCTTCGTCTTTGAGTGCATCACAGGATTGTTGGAGACTGAGATGGCTGAGGTGTTATCACAATAAATAGGACATACTTCTTGAGGGATTTCATAGTCCACTAGTTGTTGCTTCATCCATAGGATTTGTGAACAGCAACTCCCAGCAGCTATGAACTCAGCTTCAGTCGTAGAATTGGAAATTGATGCTTGTTTCTTGCACGACCAGGAAACCAATCGGTTACCTAGAAATTGACAAGTTCTACTAGTACTCTTCCTGGTGACCCTACAAGCTGCAAAATCAGCATCTGAATAGCCAATTAGTGTAAATGATGAATCTTTTGGATACCACAAACCTAAGTTAGCAGTTCCCACAAGATATCTAATAATTCTTTTAACAGCTTGTAAATGAGATTCTCTAGGGTCAGCTTGAAATCTAGCGCATACACATACGACAAACATGATATCTGGCCTACTTGCGGTTAAGTAAAGTAGAGATCCTATCATACCTCGGTAGAGTGTCATATCTACTCTCTTATCGGATTCATCTTTGTCTAGGTGTACATTGGTGGCCATTGGAGTGCTTTGAGGATGAGCAGAGTCAAGACCAAATTTCTTGATTAAATCTTTGGTGTATTTGGCTTGATTGATAAAAATACCTTCTTGGGTTTGCTTGACTTGAAGTCCAAGGAAAAATGTTAGCTCACCCATCATGCTCATCTCAAATTTGCTCTTCATAAGTTTCTCAAATCTCTTGCACAATTTTTCGTTAGTAGATCCAAAAATTATGTCATCAACATATATTTGAACTAACAATGAGTGACCATTATGCTTTGCAATAAATAAAGTGGTGTCGATTTTACCTCGTTCAAACTTCTCACTAAGTAGGATTTTGGAAAGAGTTTCATACCATGCTCGAGGTGCTTGCTTGAGGCCATACAAAGCTTTATTCAATTTATAGACATGATTAGGCTTCTTGGAATCTTCAAATCCTGGAGGTTGTTCAACATATACAAGCTCTTGAAGTTCCCCGTTGAGAAAGGCACTTTTCACGTCCATTTGATATAGCTTAAACTCTTTGTAGGCTGCATAGGCAAGGAATAACCTAATGGCTTCTAATCTAGCTACGGGTGCAAAAGTCTCATCATAGTCTATGCCTTCTTCTTGTCTATACCCTTTAGCCACTAGTCTAGCCTTGTTCCTTGTAATTTTTCCAGACTCATCCAATTTATTTCTGTAGACCCATTTCGTTCCAATCACCGTTTGATCACTAGGTCTAGGCACTAATTCTCAAACTTTACATCTATCAAACTGGTTAAGCTCTTCTTGCATAGCTTCTACCCAGCTGGGGTCATCAAGTGCTTCTTCAGTCTTCTTTGGTTCTATATTGGAGACCATAGCAGAGGAAAATAATCCATGTTGTTCCTCCATGCTTCTTAATTGGCCTCTAGTCATTCTAGGTCCAAAGACATCACCAATCACATTTTCCAAAGGGTGATCTCTAACTGTTCTCACTTCCCTAGGTAGATCTTGCCTGACCGATTCTTGTCTTAGATTTTCTAATGGAGGAGTAGAATCGGCTAAGGGAGGTGTGACCGGTAAGGGAGATCGGTTAGGAGAGGGTGATGCTGACTGATGGAGGTGATCGGTAAGTGGGGATGGAAACGGTAAGTTGTTGGATGAAATTGGTTCAGCTTCAGGTGGTAAATTGGGAATGGAAACATGAGGACTAGTTGGAAGAGGATCGGTTAGCTGGGTTTGTACATTGGATTGCCTAACCGATTGAGGAAAAAAGGAGTCATCAACTAGGTCTCTACAGGTTACACCACTAGAGGCTGAAGGCTGAGCTGGAGGTTGATTTGCATTGATACTGGTGGATTGACTTGAGTTTTGATTACTTGATTCACCTGTCTTAAACACACCAGAGTTATCAGTACTATTTGGAGTCTTATCAGACTCTAGCAAATCAAATTCATCAAAAGTAACATGAACAGATTCAACAATTTTCAACAACCGTTTATTAAAAATTCTAAATGCCTTACTGTGCTTGGCGTATCCCACAAAGATACCTTCATCAGCTTTTTCATCAAATTTACCTCGGCGCTCTTTACCGTTGTAAAGTACATAGCATTTGCATCCGAAGATCTTGAAGAAACCAATGTTGGGAATTCTGCCACGCCATAGCTCATAAGGGGTCTTGTTGTGAAACTTGTTGACCAAAGATCTATTCTGGGTGAAGCAGGCTGTATGGATAGCTTCGGCCCAAAAATACTGGGAAGCCTAGCTTCGGATATCATAGTTTTTCCGGCTTCGATCAATGTCCTGTTCTTTCTCTCAACTACACCATTTTGTTGCGGTGTTCCAAGAATGAGAAATTATGATCTATTCCATGATCATCACAGTACTGAGCGATTCCATTATTTTTTAATTCTGTTCCATTATCTGATCTCATACTGATGATGTCACACTCTTTTTGGGTTTGAAGTAGACGAAACAATCTGGTAGCAACTTCATATGTATCATCCTTTGAAGCAAAAGTCTCTACCCATGTATATCTAGAGAAGTCGTCTACAACAACCAAAGCATATCTGCTGCCCCTAAACTGGCAGTGATTGTGGGGCCAAACAGATCCATATGTAGCAACTGGAGGCATCTAGAGGTGGACATGCAGGGCTTGCTGTGGAAAGATTCTTTATGCTGTTTTCCTAACTGGCAGGCTCTACATTTCCTATCATGATTAGCAGACACTTGAGGTAAGCCAGCAACTAGATTTTGATTAGCCAGCTTGGATAGGTATTTGAAATTCAAGTGACTGAGTCTCTTATGCCATATCCAGGAGTTCTCACTGATGTTCTTAGCTATAAAACAAACATTAGTAACATTCGAAACATTGTTTAAATTGATAGCATATACGTTACCTTTTCTGTATCCAGTGAGAAGTGTTTCACCTGTAGCAATGTCTTTCACATAGCAATTGGAAGAATTGAAAACACAATGCATACCTTTATCACAAAACTGTGATATAGAGAGAAAGTTATGTTTCAGACCATCCACCAAAGATACCTTCTGTACAACAACTGTACCTCTTTGATGGATCCACGACCGATAATTTTACCCTTTGCGTTGTCACCAAAGACAACTGGAGGACCAGATGCTTCTTCCAGATCGGTGAGGAGATCAGCATGTCCAGTCATATGCCTAGAGCATCCACTGTCCATAATCCAAACATCCTTATCGGCATCGGTTGAGGCCATTAAGCATTCCTGAAATAAAACTGTAAGCTTATGGTCCCCCTTATTCTTTTGGGTCCAAAGAGTTAGTTCCTCTTTGGCAGCCATACCTGGCCACCACCTGAGCTCTTAGACTCAGTGGGTCCAGATAGGTGCTTCAAGAGGCATCCATAAGCCTTGTGACCAATAAAACCACAATTTGTACATTTATTCGAAGATGGCTGAGAGGGCTTAGATGAGTTGATATTCAATTTGGCCATTACTTCAGAGGAGTTTACTGATTGAGCAGAAACAGATCCTTTGGGGACGAAGATGATGGATTTAGCTTTGTTGGCCGGTTGTGTTGGTTTGGAAAGTCCTTTACCGGTTGGGGAGCCCTCACCGGTTGGTTGACCGGTGACAGTTGTCTGACCGATCGTACCCTTACCGGTGATGGATTCCTTACCGGTTGAGGTTTCCTTACCTGCAACATGGTCAGCAATTTTAATTCCACCTTTGCTGTTACCATCACTGAGTGGAACATATTGTCCTAGCTCAGGATCAGCTACCTTGGTCCATTGGGATTTGTTTTTGCCCAAATAAGCCTTCATTTGTTCCCGCCCCTTGGGATAAATGTGGGGGACAGCTTTGAAAGGTTTAGTTAACTCTCTCTTAATAAATTTGGATTGAGCATCATCAAACTTACCCATCAAGTTCTCAGTGACAGACTTGGTAACTGGTTTGTCATAGCTGTCTTTTTCCTTACTGCTGGATGTAAAGCTTATACCGGTTGTTACATCTCGGTTAGGAGATATCTGATCTTGTATGATAACATCCATAGCAGCTCGAGATTTTGAAAATGTGTCAATAGTTTTTGAAAGAGAATTATTTCTTGACACAAGATCAGCAATTTGACAAACAGATATATTTAGTCTCTCAGTGAGTTCTTGATTATCTTTCTTCAACTGATCAGACTCTAGCTTACTTTCTTTCAAAATTTTTATCTCAGCTTTCAAAGAGTCATTTTCAGTAGAAATCTTTTCAAAATTAGCAGCCATAATTTTGTGAGCTTCATTTAATTTTTCAAAATCTGAGAAGAGCTCATTCATCACCTCTGCCATTTCAGACTTTGACATGTTTGGCATAGGGTCAATGGTAGGCTGAGAGGGAGAAGGTGATGGTTCAAAATTGGGATCAAAATTTGGTAGTGGTGATATCGGTTGAGGGCTCGGCTCGGTTAGAGGCTTTAAGAAGTGAATCGATCGGGTTTCAAGCATCGGTTGATGAGAGATGATCGGTAAGGCTTGAGCTTGATAGGTCTGTTGAGTTGGTTGCATCAGCGGTTTGAGAGTGGGCATGTTTTTACACTGACCATAAAGCTTTTTTTTTTTTTTTGGCGAAAGGAGACGGTACTCCCTAGATTTTATTAATAATAAAAATAAAAGATACAAACATGGTGGGGGACATGACAACCTCAACCACCAGAAGCAAACAGGGGGGAGTTCTTACACAATCTGTAGACTACAATAAGGGGGAGGGAGCTAAAAATAAAAGATACATCAAAACAGAACATTATTTCATCCTAATGTATGGGGTAGATGAGCAGTCAAGGACATAAGGTCCTTTACACTCTTGGGGGAGATCATCGAAAGAGTAAAAAACTAAGTTACGTCTAAGGAGAACCGCCACATTCGCCAAACCATCTGCCACCTTATTTCCCTCGCGAAGAATATGAGTCACTCTAACCAACATGTGGGCCATGATTCTTTTAATTTCCTGAAATCCACCTATGTTTTGAATTTTGAAATTATAAGGATTACCTTCATCTGACTTGGAAATAGGAATGGGTTCGTCAAAGTAGGTTAAGGGAGATCTCCTAGGTGGGGTCTGGTCAATATAAGATGAGTGTTCATTGGAGTTGGGGTTTCTATAGATAGGTGACTGTAAGGAGATAGGTTTATCATCGATTCCATCAATAGCAACAAAACTGACATCAGCTTCTTCATCTATGTCAGCATCCTCGTTTTCAGAATAGTCTCGAACCAAACTGGCATAGCTTTTTCAGTTCCATCCTCGGCAACTAAGCTCTTAGATTTATATCTAGGGAATTTCTTGAATGGTTTCTTCCTCAAAAATTCATATTTAGGTTGAGGGCATTTGGAGGCAAAATGGCCGGGTTTTCTACAATTGTAACACACATGCTCACCTTGGGCATTCTTTCCATCGGTTGAGGTTGAGGTTTGGCCTTTCTTTTGGAAGTTTCCAGATCTTTGGAATGATGAGGATTTGGGTTGGAAGGATTTGCTGTGAGTTTGTTGGGATCTCTTAAACTCTTTGAACTTTCTATAGTTTCTAGCGAAGGCAGATTATCATCCGGATTATTTTCACACACACGCACTAAATCTTTTTCCTCTCTATTCTTTTTGCCGTAACCCTAATTAGGGTTGCGGCCCTTGGGTCGCCGGCAGCCATGGCTGTTCCGGTTTCCTTCTTCCCGTCATTGAACTCCAGCCCGCATAATCCATATTATTCCCCGGCTATTCATCATCCCATTACTGCTGCAAACCCTAATGGCTCATCGTTAGGCCCTGCTGCAAAACATAATACTTCTTCGAATCCTGTTTCCTCCCCTGCGCCGCATAACAACATTAATCCTAAACCTGTTGCTGCTTCACAATCAAAATCTTTTGCAGACCTATTCTCTTCCCATCAAGATAATGCATTCCCTGTTGTGTCTTTGGCATCCTACAAAGGTACCCCTTCTCTAAAACTCACAAAAGATGCGATTGAAAGGCTGTCAAAGCCATTCTCTTGGACGTTAATTGGCAAATTCTCTCATGGGCGCCCTTCTATGGAAGATACGCGAATTGCTTTTGCTCGTTTTCAGTTGAAAGGAACTTACAAGTTGGGTCACCTTGATTCAAAACACCTTTTGATTCAGCTATCCAATGAGGCTGATTTTCAACGCCTTTGGATGAAGGATGTGTGGTACGTCATGAAATTCCCAATGCGGACCTTGGCCTGGTCCCCATCTTGGCGTCCTACGCAAGAATCCCCTATTGTGCCGGTTTGGGTTGGCCTCCCAGGTATTCCAATACATCTTTTCCATAAATCAATTATGTTTTCTTTGGCTCGTGCAATTGGTACGCCTTTGTCGTTGGATAAAGCTACTGCTGATCTATCCCGTCCAAGTGTTGCTAAGGTTTTAGTTCAAGTGGATGTCACCAAAAAACTCCCATCAGAAATTTTTATTGATTGTGATGACTTCCTGCCAAGTTTTTATCAAAAGATTGAATATGACAACTTGCCCAAATATTGTAAGCATTGCTTTGTCCTGGGCCATGATATTTCTTTGTGCAAGCGTGTTCATCCTCAAGTGCAGAAAACAGTAGAGAAAACCATTGGTGATGCGCATGTTGCTAATATGGTTGTGTACCAGGAAAAGAAGGATAAAGGTAATGAGAATCAAGCTCATGCAACCCCAACTAATCATGATTTTGATACCGCTCCAACTGAGTGTCCTAGCAAAAATATTGATACAAACCAAAATGGTGAAAATTTAAAGGAGGGGGCTGGCCCATATATTGCTCGAAGAGGTGTGCCTCTTTCCAATGTTGTTAATAAAATTCTGCAGAAGGTCTCAAAAGATGTGGTGAAGGGAAACGATGGCTCTCAAATAATTAAGGAGAACAATGCAAACTTTGAGGGCCTGAAGGGTGATGGCTCGGCCAAATTAGTGGCTGATCATGATGGCCTGAAGGGTGTTGGCTCGGCTGGAGTTGGCAATGTAGTGGCTGTTCAAGAAAACATTACTGCTGGAAAAAATGTTGTTGCTGTTCCAAACAATGCAGCTGCGCATGTCCCTATTACCGAGGATATTATGGGTGTGGGCTCGGATAAGGCTGCCCATATGGGTGTTGCTTTAGGTAATGTCAATGCTCCTCCGAACGATGAGGAGGCTATAATGCGCAACATTGCTAGATATAGGGAGTCTCATCCTCCCCAACCTTTCGTGGCAGTGGAACCAGTCTCTCCAGAGCGTTTTTCGGCTTCAAGGGCCCCATATTCTTTTGTTACTGATATGGCTGGCTATACTCCTTTTACTCCGTCTCACAAAAAGAATACAAATGCTGATGGTTTCACAATGGTCTCTTCTAGAAAATGGCGTGGAAGGTCGGCTTCTCCTCCTGATAATTTTGTTTGATGGGTTTTGGTTTTCCCCTTTCCCCTTTCATAGCTTAGGGTTTAGTTCCCCCCTTCCTCTTGTTTTGGGGCGGTCCATATGGACTTGCACCCCTCCCCTTAGCTTTCTTGATTTTATTGTTGGCTTTAAGCCCCACATTGTAGATTTCTTTCCTTTTCCGGTGGTTAGGTTTTATGTCCCCCACCGTGTTTTGTTCTTTTATTTTATTTATAAAATCTAGGGAGCTACGTCTCCTTTCGTTTAAAAAAAAAAAATTCTAGCGATGGCAGCAAATTCATCTTCTTCCTCAAAAATCACACTAGAAGGGGTATTGGCTTGAGTTGGTTGAGGTTGAGAGATTGAGGGAGAGTCATTGGTAGTAGGTTGGCTGGTAAGCATAGAAGAACCAGGGAAGATCTCAGTCTGAGCTGGCAGAGATAGATTTTTAAATTGTTTTTGAACTCCACTCAGCCGGTTGAGCTCTTCCTCATATAAAAACAAAGTAGACACAATGTTCTGGATATGAGTAACGTTCAAATCACGGCATTCTTTCAAAATAGCAACCTTTACATGCCACAAATCTCCAAGAGAATTGAGGAATCTCATGTTTAGGTCTTTCATAGTGTAAACTCTACCTAGAGATGCACAAGAATTACTCACCTCGCAGAAACGGTCGTACGTTTCCTTTAACGTCTCATTTGGATTCTTCTTGAAGGACTCAAACTCAGCTACACTTTTGTAGAGTCTATTGTCCTTTGCCACTTGATCTCCTTCAAAATATCTGAGTAGACTCTGCCACACTTGTTGAAAGGGCCTCATAGCATTGTACTTGTTTGTATAGTCTGTCATCAAGTCCGGAGGTTATGATGTGCAAAGCTTTTCTGTCCAAGGAATCACAAAGTTTGTCATCCTCAGTCCATTTTTCACGTGGTTTTGGCACATAGGTTTCATAGACCTCAAAATCTTGTTCAGAAGCTCTATCTGCATGATCCATGAGAGGAGTTTTGGGTGCTCTGGTGGCAAGATTGATTTTCAGGGGTGTCATGGGACCATCTCTGACTACAGTAGTTAACCTATCATCTATTGAGTCCAAGTACCGCATGATTCTGCTTTTCCATACTGGAAATTCGTTTTCGTTCAACATGGGAACGGTTGCCAAGTTGTATGATTGCATGATTTTTCCTGCCATTTTGGAATTGGCAATTCAAGCGATTAAGCTCGGAAAAATGATTTTCGAAAATTGCTAGCTCTGATACCAATTGTTAGGTCCCAAATGGTAGGAATCAGGCTAGAGGGGGGGTGAATAGCCTGTTTAAAACTTTTTGCGAAAAACACTTAGGCTTAGAAAATATTTGAAGGTAAAACACTCACTAACCGGTTGAGTTATTTTGCACAGCGGATTTTTTGGTTAGACAAGTATAGAACTGGTAAGTGAGTTCCCAAAGCCAGTAAGTCAAAAACTTATGCAACAAAACAAGGACAAATTTTATCTTCCAATAGGACAAACAAGTTATGCAGTAAGTTGATTCAATAGGTTGTGACCAGTTGAGAGATTATCAACTAGTTACAACAACATAACAATAAATGAACAAACTCACAAAGAAATGACACATTGTTTGAAGAGGTTCACAGTGTTAAATAACTGCTACGTCCTTGTAAGTACCCAAATCTGGCTCATGTCTTCCGGTTAAATTTCCCGGCAATTTCGGTAAGTTTCCCGGTAATTCCTCGGACCTTCCTAGTGTTCCGGAAATGTCCTGGAGCAGTCCCAAATTAAAATTAGGGCTGAAGGAAGCCTTCCTAATTAAGAAAACACGTTTTTCTTAATTAGGAAGAAGGTTCTAGAATAATGCCACCTTGCATGGTTCTAGAATGCTGAGTCATTGTGGATAAGCCCGCACGGCTGCATTAGCCCAAGGTCTCTGGCCGCACGGCTTCATTAGCCTTATCCAGACTGCCTATAAATAGAGCCCTCCTCTACCCATTTCAACACACAACAACAATACACACAATCCATAGCAATACAATCAGTCACTCCCAAGACGTGAAGAATATTGGTGAAGGCTCAAGAAGGTGAAGAAGAAGGCCAAGAAGCTCCCTCCCTCCTCCTTGAAGATCCAAGACCAATCTCTCCTCCTAGCTCCGACCAAAGAAGCAAAGGAAGCAATTGGTAAACTCGCACGCCCTAACCTTGCTTCTAATTGATATACTTGCTCATTGCATTCATATATCTTGCTTGGGACTTGGCATTCATAGTTAAAGATCACATCTTTATCACCCCTTCCCCTTGTGCATGCATTAAGACCTCATTTGTCATAAAAATGTAGTCTTTTTCATAAAGGTGCATCCTTTGCACCTAAAACCCCCATTTTCAAATAAAATGTCATTTTTATGCATCATTTGCATATAAAAACTCAATCTTTTCAATAAAAATGCATCCTTTGCATTCAAAACCCCTTGTTCAAGCATCATTTGCTTTAAAGACCATGTCTTTACCATAAACTAGCATCATATGCTTTTCAAAATGCAATCTTTATGCATCATTTGCATAATGAATGCCAATTTCTTCAACAAAAATGCATCATTTGCATAAAAATCAAATCTTTATGCATCATTTGCAATAAAGATTATTTCTTTAAACTAAGTGCATCATTTGCAACCCAAAAATGTCATCTTTTCATTAAAGTGTCATTTTTCATCATGCATTTCCCCTATCCCCCAACCTAGGAACGGACCGGTGTAAAAGATCCTATCTTTACATCGTTCCTTCCATTAAAGGTTCACGATTTCTTTAGAAAGGGACACCTTGAGCCCTATATCTCCGATTATCGCTTAAGAAAGAGTATGAAGCCTCTATACGAGCTCGACCGTCTTAAAGCATAAGATTGATGGGCTAAGGACCCTCCTTTTCTAAAGAACCTCATCTTTGACCAAAAGAGAGTCATTCTCTTGATCACGCAAGTCCCGAGGGTCCCGAGGTTTAAAATGCGATGATCACAAGTCATAAGATGAGGACGGGATCATAATCCCAAATACATAAAATTCTAAGGAATCCCGAGCGACAACCAACAAATGGTTTGTACGTCCGGAAGACGACTTGGGACATTCCCCCCTTTTTTCTCAAACACATGCACACAAGAAAGCACGCAAGCAAGCACGATTACTGAAATCTTGGGAGACTTGCTCCGGCAAGGCACCTTGGGTGAACGCCAAACGTTCTTCCCAAGGGGTAACTTAACCTCCGAACCCATAAAACCTTTTTTCAAAGTTTTGAGGTAATCAAAATGGCGTGGCGACTCCGTTTTTCAAATAACTCGGATGTCTTCAAACTCGCGTGAATCCAACACAAAATTTTGGGCCCACATTCACAGTTTGGCGACTCCGCTGGGGACATCCCAAAGGAGAAAAGCTTCTATTTTCAAAACAAACTAAAATCGATACTCGGTATATAGGTGGAAACCACTTACCCTTCCTGTACACTCCCTGACGTGGGAGTTGGGATAACCGGTGGTTTAACAATCCACGTACCAGTATCCCTTTTCGAAAAACAATTTTGAAAAAAAAAATAAAAGAAAGCTTTTCCCTTTGAGCGGGTTAGACTCCCATCGCCGATTTCATTAATCGTGCTTGCTTTCTTTACCATGCATTGCATCATTTGCATCTTGGAATTTGTGCATACTTTGAAACGGGAAACAACCCGAAAAATAGCAAAAGGAGTGGAACCTGGAAAATTGATCCATGCAGTCGTACGGCTCAATCCTCATTGGATTCTGACCGGGCGACCTCAGTGGCAATTCCACCAGGAAAAAATCATGGTTAATCTGGCAGTCCTAGCAGCTTGGGGCTACTCAGCTTCATGACTGACTGGGGCTCCCAGAAAATTTACGTGCTTATGTGTTGCATTTTTCCCCGTCCCGAAAATCATTCCTTTAAAACACATTTATGAAAATCTCTGTTTTAACTCAAAAAGGAACATTTTTAGGAGACCGCACACTACGCGCACCTGATATATCCTGTACACTTTTGCATGCACGTCCTTCAAACCCGAGGGTGGTTCCAGCTGCAGTCACGGACAGCCTTACGATGCTCCCGGGCGCGCACGGAATCATCCCAACCTCCCCATGGCAGCCAGTGTCGACCAATGCACATCCGTGTCACACGTTTCAAAAATCCGTGACTTTTGGTTGGTTTTTGGTCTAGTACGTGTCATATAGCCCAGCTTGCATACCCACGTAAAGGTCAAGCCTTAGCTCATAACGGAAGCCAAGATTTTCGCTCAAGTGAAATTCCCGAAAATTCCGACAAGGAAAAATCGGTGGGATCTTGACTCCGACATTGACTATTGACCTTGACCCGCACGGAATGCGTAAGAGTCAAGACCGAGTCTTTGCCAAAAATCAAAAGATCTTTCGCTCAAGCGAAGCTCTGCCAAAATTCCGACAAGGAAAAATTGGCAAGATCTTGATCGGCATTGACTTCGATTCTGACTCATGCACCGCATATGCAACGAAGTTCAATGTGACACTGCGTCATCCGGCTTTTGCCGCCCGACCCATGCCTATTATTCTCTCGGACATTACCGAAAGTCAAAACGTCATTCGCTCAAATGAAACTCTGCCAAAATTTCGTCAAGGCAGAGAGACGAGACTTTCCCGGTATTGCCTTGACTATAATCCGCATTGCTCGTGCGTTGAAAGGTCCTATGACCCGCTAGACCCGATAGGAGCGTTCTTTACTCTCGGTCGGTGGGATCCGCGTGCCCTATAGGACCCTCGCCCGGGGCTGTCCACCCTGGGAGGTCGAAATACAGGTGGAATACGAGGGGCTTATAGACGTAGTGACGGAACCCACTGATCCAGGATTTAGAGTAGTTGCGAAAAAGAAGGGCAAACCCCCTTTTCCAACCAAATAGAAATAAATAAAAGACATTGTTTTAAGTAAACTTGAACAATTAATGTAATCATAATTGCATTTTCCTATCTCGACCTTTCATGGTCAAACCCCCAATCTTTCCAATTTTCTATCCCAACCTTTCACGGTCAAACCCTAATCGAGACCTCTTCGGTCCGATTTTCTATTCCGACCTTTCACGGTCAAACCCTAATCGTGACCTCCTCGGTCCGATTTACGATTTTCCCATCTCGACCTTTCGCGGTCAAAACCCTAATCGAGACCTCCTCGGTCCGATTTCCGATTTTCTATTCCGACCTTTCATGGTCAAACCCTAATCGAGACCTCCTCGGTCCGATTTTCGATTTTCCCATCTCGACCTTTCGCGGTCAAATCCCTAATCAAGACCTCCTCAGTCCGATTTCCGATTTTCCCATCTCGACCTTTCGCGGTCAAAACCCTAATCGAGACCTCCTCGGTCCGATTTTCGATTTTCCCATCTCAACCTTTCGCGGTCAAGTCCTTAATCGCGACCTCCTCGGTCCGATCTCCACTTCCAATCTTGACCTTCCAAGGTCTCATCTTTTCCGATCAATTAGGATTAGGAGAAAATGTGTTCCGAGCAAAAGTTAAAGCGATAAGTGCATGTTACTTGAGCCTTTAACACTTACCTTCAAGTCTAAACCTTACCTATTCCCGAGTCTAAACCTTGCCTGTCCCTTTCCCGCAGCGAGAAAGAAGTGGGCTAGAATACTGGGTCAGCGGCTTTTCGTAAAAACCTTAGGTTCGGATCGTTCATCGGCTCGGAGAGTCGAATGGCAGATTTGACAGAAACGGTGAGGGTGCAGGAAATCGATGATTAGGAAGGAAGAGTTAGTCCTGGCTTTGGAAAAGGCCCAGAAGGTTCATGAAGAGCAGCTGTCATTGCTTATCGGTGCTCTTCGCCGCAATGGAGTCCAAGTAACAAATGAGTCCAACGGTTCCTCGGCGGTGGTCGAAGATGAGACTCCGTAAGTAGCCATCTCGGCTCCCCACCCTATAACCAATACCTTCCTCCATCCACATATGATCCCTTGCCAAGGACCACTTCTCCTCGGTCCTTTCCAACATCCCGGGTCATCGGGGCCCAATTGCCTTGACTTCTCGTAACGGATTGGATTTCACCCCACTTATCCCTCGGTTTCAACAATACCGCGCTTTATGCTCCAGCCTCACATAATCAGTTTGAGATATGTGGCTATGTTCTGAAGCCCCTATACTCGCGTGAATGCGATCATGAGTTGCCAAAGGATGATCCGAGTTTTCACCGTCACCTACCGGATTTAATGAATTCAGCCGTCGGTTTGCTACTACAAGTCACATTGCCGGTTCCGGTAACCCGAGAGTCCCCGTTGACCCCCATTTGGTAATATTGATGGAACAAGTGAAACAGATGCAAGAGAAGCTTGACCTCATGATGAGTATCAATACTCCCTTGACCCAAGATGTCGGACCAGGCAAGGAAATGACTCCACCGAGCATAACCTAATGCCACCAGTACCAAGCAAAGAACCGTACCGGCTCGGCACCTCCTCACAAAGGAAAGAATGTCGTAGCTTCCTTCAGCCAAATCCAACAGTGGAACCAATTGGACGATGGGAATCCGAGTTTTGAGAACAACAAGGTCTCCCAAAAACCTCGCTCCTTTCACTTTGACGATGCAGAGATGCCTTTAAGCAAGATTCTAGAAGAGCTAATGAAAGAAAAACTCATAAAGCCACTGGAAAATTGGAAGCCCAGGAACCCCAGTGTTCGGTTGGATGAGTCCAAGTATTGTCTTTTCCATCAATACCATGGGCACAACACTGACAATTGCACCTCTTTGAAGTATGAGGTCCAGAAGTTGATAGAAGATGGGAAGTTTGAGAACCTCCATGGGCCAAAAACAGAAAGTTACGGTAAGAGGTCAGTTCAAGAAGAGCAAGGTCAGAAACGTCAGCCTGATGATTTTGGGATGCCTATGAGCAAAGTTTTCGATGATTTGGTGAAACGAAGCCTTCTCACACCTCTCGAGAATTATAAGCCAAGAAATCCAAGTAGAGTTGACAGGACCAAGTTCTGTGAGTACCACAAGCATTATGGTCATGCGACAGACAAGTGTGTGGATCTGAAGAAGGAAATTCAGTGGCTGATCTACGAAGGAAAGCTCAAGTTACCTGGCAGTCCAACCCGCGAAGAGTAGCTAGACTAGGGTCTACCTATCCTTAAGTATAAAAAAAAAAAGAAAAAGAAAATAGTCTCTCAGTCAACTTTCGTAGGTCCTAGTATTTTTTCCTTTCAATCAAGTCCTCCACGGACATTGTATTTAATCTTCAATTTTCTATAAAAGAGTCTTCTTCTTTTCTTGCTAGACTTAAGACATTATTTGCACACCTACATTACATTTAATGAAATGGTTTTATTTTATATGATCACTTGCATTGCTCAACAAATAATCTCTTGAAATAATTAACATTCTGATTAATCGGTGTGAGAAAGTCAACTAATGCCATCAAGCCATACACTTTCCTCACCCCACAAAAGGCCTTCATCAAAGCCATACACTTTCCCAAACCATGTCCTCCCCATCACCTTGACCAAGTCAACGATGGCGGCAACATCAAGGGACAACAAGAGGTCACTCAGCTTCAAAAGATTGACCCCATGTCGACAACAACTTAGGAGCTTGGCTTAGACCTCAAGGGTATCAAGAAAGTTCAAGCAGGGGCTCGCCTTGGCCCTCAGGTGCTTCAGAAAATAAAAAAAAATTAAAAAAAAAAAATCTTAGTGCTAAAAGAGTAATGCCCAGCTAGGCTGAAAATCCCAGAAAAGGGCAGTCTAGGCAAAAAACAGGGATGCACATATAAAAAAAAAAAAAAAAAAAAAAAAAAAAAAGGAGAAAAAAATCTTAGTGCTAAAAGAGTAATGCCCAGTTAGGCTGAAAATCCCAAAAAAGGGCGGTCTAGGCAAAAAACAGGGTTGCACATAAAAATAAAAGAAAAAAAAAGAAAAAGAAAATGAGGCCAAGGACCCAGCACCGCCCATCGAAAGCTTGACGGACAGGCAAAATCAAAGCTCAGAGAATGAAAGTTGTCGATAACAATGGGGCGGTCGAAGCAAAGCCAGAAGCATTTCATAGGCATGTAGGCGCGTGTAAATTCTTCTTCAATGAAAGAGGAAGCAATCAGAAGCAGCCGTCCAAGAATGACTTGGTCAAGGAATCATCCCGAGGCCCACGCCTCATCATCATCTCATCCTAAGCCTTTTTACTAAAGGAACCACAAATCCCAAAGCCTGAAACAGTCCGGCCGAAGCCGAACTACGGCGACCTGAGCTCCTCACAATGAGGGGAACGTAGGCAACCAGAAATGGTCCGGTCATAAGCATATTCAAATCCCAGAGAATTCGGTCTCATCAAATGACCTCTCCCATAGACACAGTCAGATTCCAGAAAACCCGGTCTCATCAATGACCTCCCTATACACAAACCTTTCTTTCACACCAGCCAACCTTGATCCGCGGCATTGGTTGACTTTCTCCTCATGACTAATAAGAATGTTTTTTCATATCGAGATTAGTGGTTGAATAACCCGAACATTAATAAAGGGTTTTAAGCAATCTTGTGATCATCGTAAATAAAACAAGTTTTCAGATGTCTTGACAAGTCTTCTCTTTCTACATCTTAGGAAAAATAGTGCTAAACACTGATTTTCTGTCAGCAGGGGCTTCCATACACTTTTACCAACCTTTCTACGCTTATACTCTCTCAAAAGAGTCAAACACAAAGCGAGTTTTGTGCCTACATCGAATAAGGCCGTCAAAATAACACAAAATTGGGATCTATTCTCACCTTTCGAAAAATATGCCCCTGCATGTATATATCTTCCTAAATTTCTTCTCTTCGTCCACATCTTCTTAAGGTTGACTGATTGATTAAAGAAAATAAAAGAAAAAAAAAAAGAGAAAAGGGGATAGGTTTTCCCTTTTCTGCTACAATTCGCATTAGGGCTGCCTCGAAACTCTCCAAGGCTGGGGCTTTGCCAAGCCATTCCTTTAAACTGGGGCTTCTTTAGCCATGTTTGGGGTTCGCATCGGGTTCTTCACTAGGTCCCTAGATAGATTCGATTTTGGTCAGATCAACCTCAGGATCACTTTCGCAGTACCAATCATATTGGGATTTTTGCTAGGTCATCAGATTGGGGCTTCATCAAGTCACTTGTCCGTAACCTAAAACTTTGCCTACTCAGTTCATCCAACCGGGGCTTTGCCAGTGAAAGGATCTTTCCTTACTTCAATAAGATATAGGGCTTTTGTAGAGAGTATTTCCTTAGACCGGGGCTTCGATAAGTTGCATCCATCCCTAGAAGAGAGGTTTGGTCACTTCAACATCTGCTTTCGTTGTAAAAGCCTGTCAGCATCAGCTTCAAATGCCAGAATGTGAGAAAGGAACATTCATCGAGACTCGAGGTTTAAACCTGTCTCGGCCCAAGAGGGAAATCCACCCACGTTGACAACATCTCAAAGAACAACAACAGCTTCAGTCCCGCGCAGGGATACAACCCCACTGTTTGAAACCCGTCTTAAACGATTCCCAAACACAATTCCATATGTACATCCGGACCAGTCCCCTACCATGTTTCCAAGAAAAAATCACCCCTAGGCTCAAGTAACGTGCCAATTGCTAATGATAACATTTTCTCCTAAAAAGCGCCTCCGTTACTTCCGTTATAACGAGATAACACCAGGCGACAGTTTCCTAATTGTCAAAAAAAAATCCAACTCTAGCTACCTCTATCACAGATTGAGAAGTATGCTCAAGTTTGTCCGGCTATAGCTACCTCTATCTACTCGATAGTGACGTAAGCTTTAGCTTCCTCAGTGACAACCTCCATTAATTGTCAAAACCTCAAGGATCCTAGACATCGTTCCTAACCTGTCTAGATGAAGCTTGAACTACGACCAAGGCTTGATTCCTCCGGGATACGTAGGTAGCCTTTCATAAAAGGTCCAGCCATCCGGCCACATTGGTCACCTTTTTTCTTTCCCCATTCCTCAATGGTGCGTAAGCTTTTCATAAAAGTCCAACTATCTGACCACATTGGTCACCCCCCTTTTATTTGGCACATTCCTAATAGGATAGGCCGTTTAACCTCCTAGGTCACCCCGTTTCCATCCTTATAGTAAGGGACCAGCATCTCTTTGCAATTTTGCCCCTGAGGCTCAATTTTACAATTTTGTCCCTCGTAGGCCTGTTTTACCCTTTATGCCCCTGGCATTTCCAATCATATCAATCAAATTTTTCCCTCCAGTGCCCCCGAGGCTTATTTTACAAATTTATCCCCTGTGGATCATTTTATTTGCCTTTGGCATTTTTAATTCACTTCTTTTACAAAATTATCAGGTACATCCCACTTTCTTTACAAAAATCATTGAGTCCTTCTTACTTCTTTACAAAATGCATTCTCTCTCGCGATCTCCGTCATTCCAAGGTGGAAGAATGACATTTCGCTCTCTCTCGCGATCTCCGTCATTCCAAGGTGGAAGAATGACATTTCGCTCTCTCTTTCGATCTCCGTCATTCCAAGGTGGAAGAATGACATTTCGATCTCTCTCGCGATCTCCGTCATTCCAAGGTGGAAGAATGACATTTCGCTCTCTCTTTCGATCTCCGTCATTCCAAGGTGGAAGAATAACATTTCGATCTCTCTCGCGATCTCCGTCATTCCAAGGTGGAAGAATGACATTTCGCTCTCTCTCCTTCGATCTCCGTTATTCCAAGGTGGAAGAATAACATTTCGATCTCTCTCGCGATCTCCGTCATTCCAAGGTGGAAGAATGACATTTCGCTCTCTCTCCTTCGATCTCCGTTATTCCAAGGTGGAAGAATAACATTTCGATCTCTCTCGCGATCTCCGTCATTCCAAGGTGGAAGAATGACATTTCGCTCTCTCTCTCCTTCGATCTCCGTTATTCCAAGATGGAAGAATAACATTTCGATCTCTCTCGCGATCTCCGTCATTCCAAGGTGGAAGAATGACATTTCGCTCTCTCTTTCGATCTCCGTCATTCCAAGGTGGAAGAATGACATTTCGATCTCTCTCGCGATCTCCGTCATTCCAAGGTGGAAGAATGACATTTCGCTCTCTCTCCTTCGATCTCCGTTATTCCAAGGTGGAAGAATAACATTTCGATCTCTCTCGCGATCTCCGTCATTCCAAGGTGGAAGAATGACATTTCGCTCTCTCTCTCCTTCGATCTCCGTTATTCCAAGGTGGAAGAATAACATTTCGATCTCTCTCGCGATCTCCGTCATTCCAAGGTGGAAGAATGACATTTCGCTCTCTCTCCTTCGATCTCCGTTATTCCAAGGTGGAAGAATAACATTTCGATCTCTCTCGCGATCTCCGTCATTCCAAGGTGGAAGAATGACATTTCGCTCTCTCTCTCCTTCGATCTCCGTTATTCCAAGGTGGAAGAATAACATTTCGATCTCTCTCGCGATCTCCGTCATTCCAAGGTGGAAGAATGACATTTCGCTCTCTCTCTCCTTCGATCTCCGTTATTCCAAGGTGGAAGAATAACATTTCGATCTCTCTCGCGATCTCCGTCATTCCAAGGTGGAAGAATGACATTTCGCTCTCTCTTTCGATCTCCGTCATTCCAAGGTGGAAGAATGACATTTCGATCTCTCTCGCGATCTCCGTCATTCCAAGGTGGAAGAATGACATTTCGCTCTCTCTCCTTCGATCTCCGTTATTCCAAGGTGGAAGAATAACATTTCGATCTCTCTCGCGATCTCCGTCATTCCAAGGTGGAAGAATGACATTTCGATCTCTCTCTCCTTCGATCTCCGTTATTCCAAGGTGGAAGAATGACATTTCGATCTCTCTCGCGATCTCCGTCATTCCAAGGTGGAAGAATGACATTTCGATCTCTCTCGCGATCTCCGTCATTCCAAGGTGGAAGAATGACATTTCGCTCTCTCTACTTCGATCTCCGTTATTCCAAGGTGGAAGAATAACATTTCGATCTCTCTCGCGATCTCCGTCATTCCAAGGTGGAAGAATGACATTTCGCTCTCTCTCTCCTTCGATCTCCGTTATTCCAAGGTGGAAGAATAACATTTCGATCTCTCTCGCGATATCCGTCATTCCAAGGTGGAAGAATGACATTTCGCTCTCTCTCTCCTTCGATCTCCGTTATTCCAAGGTGGAAGAATAACATTTCGATCTCTCTCGCGATCTCCGTCATTCCAAGGTGGAAGAATGACATTTCGCTCTCTCTTTCGATCTCCGTCATTCCAAGGTGGAAGAATGACATTTCGATCTCTCTCGCGATCTCCGTCATTCCAAGGTGGAAGAATGACATTTCGCTCTCTCTCCTTCGATCTCCGTTATTCCAAGGTGGAAGAATAACATTTCGATCTCTCTCGCGATCTCCGTCATTCCAAGGTGGAAGAATGACATTTCGATCTCTCTTTCGATCTCCGTTATTCCAAAGTGGAAGAATAACATTTCGATCTCTCTCGCGATCTCCGTCATTCCAAGGAGGAAGAATGACATTTCGCTCTCTCTTTCGATCTCCGTTATTCCAAGTTGAAGGAATAACATTTCGATCTAGTCAAAGCTTGAACTACGATCAAGGCTTGATTCCTCCGGGATACGTAGGTAGCCTTTTATAAAAGGTCCAGCCATCCGACCACTTTGGTCACCCTGTTCCTTCGTCACTCCTCAGTGATGAAGTAATCCCTCATAGAGACCACCTTGGTCATTTCTAGCATGTCCCCAGTAGGATCAATTGCTTGACCTCCTAGGTCATTTTCTATTTTCCCCAGCAAGAGACCAGTTTTCTCTTCTCCCTTCCTCAGCGGATCTTATTCCGAACTACGGCCTGGCTTGATTCCTCCGGGATACGTAGGTAGCCTTCCAGAGGTTCAGCCACTCGACCACCTTGGTCACCCAATCCGTCTCGGCATTCGCCAGATCGGATCCTTTTCTATCGACAACCCCACTCGCCTTGCAAGTGACGTTGCCGAGGGGCTTCTGTAAGTACCCAAATCTGGCTCATGCCTTTCGGTTAAATTTCCCGGCAATTTCGGTAAGTTTCCCGGTAATTCCCCGGACCTTCCTAGTGTTCCGGAAATGTCCTGGAGCAGTCCCAAATTAAAATTAGGGCTGAAGGAAGCCTTCCTAATTAAGAAAACACGTTTTTCTTAATTAGGAAGAAGGTTCTAGAATAATGCCACCTTGCATGGTTCTAGAATGCTGAGTCATTGTGGATAAGCCCGCACGGCTGCATTAGCCCAAGGTCTCTGGCCGCACGGCTTCATTAGCCTTATCCAGACTGCCTATAAATAGAGCCCTCCTCTACCCATTTCAACACACAACAACAATACACACAATCCATAGCAATACAATCAGTCACTCCCAAGACGTGAAGAATATTGGTGAAGGCTCAAGAAGGTGAAGAAGAAGGCCAAGAAGCTCCCTCCCTCCTCCTTGAAGATCCAAGACCAATCTCTCCTCCTAGCTCCGACCAAAGAAGCAAAGGAAGCAATTGGTAAACTCGCACGCCCTAACCTTGCTTTTAATTGATATACTTGCTCATTGCATTCATATATCTTGCTTGGGACTTGGCATTCATAGTTAAAGATCACATCTTTATCACCCCCTTCCCCTTGTGCATGCATTAAGACCTCATTTGTCATAAAAATGTAGTCTTTTTCATAAAGGTGCATCCTTTGCACCTAAAACCCCCATTTTCAAATAAAATGTCATTTTTATGCATCATTTGCATATAAAAAATCAATCTTTTCAATAAAAATGCATCCTTTGCATTCAAAACCCCTTGTTCAAGCATCATTTGCTTTAAAGACCATGTCTTTACCATAAACTAGCATCATATGCTTTTCAAAATGCAATCTTTATGCATCATTTGCATAATGAATGCCAATTTCTTCAACAAAAATGCATCATTTGCATAAAAATCAAATCTTTATGCATCATTTGCAATAAAGATTATTTCTTTAAACTAAGTGCATCATTTGCAACCCAAAAATGTCATCTTTTCATTAAAGTGTCATTTTTCATCATGCATTTCCCCTATCCCCCAACCTAGGAACGGACCGGTGTAAAAGATCCTATCTTTACATCGTTCCTTCCATTAAAGGTTCACGATTTCTTTAGAAAGGGACACCTTGAGCCCTATATCTCCGATTATCGCTTAAGAAAGAGTATGAAGCCTCTATACGAGCTCGACCGTCTTAAAGCATAGGATTGATGGGCTAAGGACCCTCCTTTTCTAAAGAACCTCATCTTTGACCAAAAGAGAGTCATTCTCTTGATCACGCAAGTCCCGAGGGTCCCGAGGTTTAAAATGCGATGATCACAAGTCATAAGATGAGGACGGGATCATAATCCCAAATACATAAAATTCCAAGGAATCCCGAGCGACAACCAACAAATGGTTTGTACGTCCGGAAGACGACTTGGGACATTCCCCCCCTTTTTCTCAAACACATGCACACAAGAAAGCACGCAAGCAAGCACGATTACTGAAATCTTGGGAGACTTGCTCCGGCAAGGCACCTTGGGTGAACGCCAAACGTTCTTCCCAAGGGGTAACTTAACCTCCGAACCCATAAAACCTTTTTTTCAAAGTTTTGAGGTAATCAAAATGGCGTGGCGACTCCGTTTTTCAAATAACTCGGATGTCTTCAAACTCGCGTGAATCCAACACAAAATTTTGGGCCCACGTTCACAGTCCTCTACCAAGTTTGGTCAGAACTTGGATTTGTGAAAGTGCACTACTATATTAATGGTTCTTACCTATTACAAGTTGCAAGCCAATGATTGAAGGCTGCCAATCTAAAGGTGACCACTAACGGATCGTGCTACAATAAAGACCAGGTGTTTTCTAGAGATGTGCTCACAAGTTGAGCTGATTTCTCTAGGGTGTTGTGTGTGAATCAATCAATGTGTTCCATTGGTAGTCTAATGAAGGAGCACTACAGTATTGATTGAGGTGCTCAGTGTTTAAGTCCTACAGAGATGTCTAGTGAATAAGGGGACTAGCTTTGAATGCTTTGAACTAGTGGATTTGCAGGTTGGTAGTTCAGAGCAGCTCACTCTCAAGGATCATAAATGCACCAACCTTCTTCAATACTCCGAGGAAACTATTTATAGTGAACTTTGAAAAGGAGCTGTTGTCTTTGAAGAGGTTGTAATGATGACTTGGACTGGCAGGCATTAAATGAGAAGATCCTTGCATTAAATGCTTGAGATTGGATAGAGAGGATTTCCACAGATTAGTTGGGGCGCTGTGAGTATTGGTTACTTGACATTCTCTAAGAAGGTACTGATTTGTTGCAGAGATGTCATGTCAGCATGCTTGCTTTACCAACTTTGGCTAAAGTTGATGGCTGGGTAGTTGGGAACAATTAATACATCGACAAGCTGCTAATTGGAGGAAGCTTGATGAGTAAGCCTTAACCGGCAAGGGAAGATATCGGCTAGGTAAGGTAGCCGGTAAGGCATGAATACCGGTTAGAGGTATCAATCGGTAAGACAGCTTCAACAGGTAACTCACATGCTTGGAAATTCTCAGGTCTTCAAGTCTTCAAGGCTTGAGAAAATTACATAATAAAAACACTGGCACATGCACTAAGGGGACCTAACATACATATAAAAATTCTATTTGATCTAATTAAATTAGGGGTCCACATTAATGCTTGTTATGATTGGGATTAAGCAATTCTAATCCTAAACATATATTTGACTAACAGTTCGACCTTTCTAGATATCCTTCCATTGCATCTTTAACAAAATGATGAGTTAACTAAATCACAAACAGTTAATAACAATTCATCTAATAAAGAAGCAGACACATTAATTGAACAATGCATTAAATACATCTTTAAGCATGTTGTCAAGCGAGAGAAAAATCGGGCCCAAGCTGCCGAGAAGGTTTTAATCACAGTGAATTTGGGAATTGCTGAAGAGCCTAAGAGACGCAAATCAGAAGCCTCTTCACCAGCACAGCCCGTGAACCAGAAGTCAATCAAGGGATGGGTAATGGCCGAACAACTGGCCAACTTCCCAACCGACGAGACCTAAGGTCCCGAACCACAATTTCCAGACGAAGGAATCTTCACACTAGAAGGTGATAACCAATGGCAGTTGTTCTTCGATGGAGCAGCCAACAAAAGAGGAAATGGCATTGGTATGCTCTTGGTTGACCCAAAGGACGAGCACACCCCAATCGCCATAAAGCTGAATTTCGAGGTAACCAACAATGTCGCCGAATACGAAGCTTGCGCCGCCGGACTAGAGGCGCACTAGAAAGGAACGTCCAGAATATAGAGGTCTACGGGGACTCAGCCCTGATCATCAAACAAGTTTCCAACTAATGGAAAACAATAGACCCAGGCTTGCAAAAATCCATGCCTGCATGGAAGACCTCATCACGCAATTGAAAGAGGTCACCTTCCACTACTTGCCAAGAGACCAAAATCGGTTTGCAGACGCCCTAGCCACCTTGGCTTCACTCGTGGAAATCCCCGAAGGGAAGGCAATCAAGACATTCAAAGTGGGAAGAAAAGAAATTCCTGCCTACTGCTGCGAGGTCGAACCAGAACCCGAGCCCATCAATGAGCCGTGGTACAACCAGATCTTCCAATACCTCAAGAACGGGGAAACCACCTTCATGAACGAGGAAGGCCAACGCAAAGAAGGAATCAAAGCCAAGAGCATCGTGGCCATAAAATGCCTTGCCTCTCACTTTGTCATCCTTGGAGACATGTGATACAAAAAATGCTACCAAGGACCGCTCCTACGCTGCATCAGCCAGGAAAAAGAAAACGAGCTCATGAACGAAGTCCAAAATGGGGCTTGCGGCCCCCACATGAAACGCTAGAGCCCTAATGCAGATCATTCTTTGAATGGGCTACTACTGGATCTCCATGGAGGCAGACTGTATCCACTTTGTCCGAAGCTGCAACAAGTGCCAACGGTTCTCCAACCTCAATCACCTTCCTCCTCATGATCTTTACTGCATGACTACTCACTGGCCCTTTGCCACTTGGGGAATCGACGTCATCGGGAAAATCGCTCCGCCCAGAAGCAACGGCCACGAATTCGTCTTGGTAGCCATCGACTACTTCACAAAATGGGTCGAAGTCAAGTCATACAAAGTGCTAACTTCCAAGGAGGTCGCACAATTCCTCAAGGAAAACATCATATGCCGATACGGCATCCCGAACGAGGTCTTATCAGACAACGGGTCCCACTTTGAAGAAGAATGCGACAGACTGCTGGCCGAATTCAAGATCACACGCCACAAGTCTTCTCCCTACAGGCCGCAAACTAACGACGCATTAGAAGCAGCAAACAAGACCCTCGAAAGGATCATCTGAAAAATGACCACACGAAGACGAGATTGGCCCGAGAAGCTGCACCTGGCACTTTGGGGCTACCGAACATCAGTCAGAACAGCCACAGGAGAAACTCCATTCGCCCTGACATATGGAATGGAAGCAGTACTGCCCGTTGAATTGGAAATTCCCTCACTCCGAGTTGCTGGAAAACGAGATCAACGAAGTCGAATGGCTCCGAAGCCGACACGATGAACTGGCTCTGCAAGACGAGCACCGACTAAAGGCCATGGAGCACATCCGAGCCTACAAAGTAGAATGGCTAGAGCTTTTGACAAGAAAGTCAAATCCCGAGACATCAGGGAAGGCGATCTGATACTCAAAGAAAAGCCTCCCACTCGAACCAATCCACTTGGAAAATGGGAACCAACATTGATCGGCCCTTTCGTGGTCCAAAAGATCTTCTTCGGAGGTGCCATGAAGCTAACAGACCTAGATGGCAATCCCTTCATGGAGCCCAAGGGATTTTATTGGCCTTCTTCTTGGACTTCTTTTTCTTTTTCTTCATGGGGGCCTCTCCCCCAAACTCATTTGGTGCCTTGGTCCCACAGATATCAAGCACCTCATCTTTCTCAACATCATTATGAGAGGAGCTATCTTGATCATCAATATTAGCCATAAAAGAATCAGATATATCAAGACAATAGCATTCCTCAATTTGAGCACATAAATTATTACTTTTAGCTTTTAGAGGAAAAAAATATTTTAATTTTGACACCGACACCTTATGGGGTCGGTCTAGGGGGCCATACGGTCCGTCACTCAAAGAGTGTTTGTCGGTCTTGTTGTTACTAGCCATATCATGAACGTCCGCTTTATCCCTAAAATTCTCACCGTCACTCTTATCTACTTTAGCACACTTATCGTCCTCTATGTCATCTAAGGACTCACAATATTCCCCATCATTGTCCATGTGGTGTTTCATCACATCATTAACCGAAATTTCTATCTTCTCATCCGCTACCATCATGGACAATTTTCCATTCCCCACATTTATTATTGTGTTAGTTGTGGCCATGAAGGGACGTCCTAGCAAAATAATAGGGTCTCTACTCGTACTTCCTCCATTAACCATATCCATAACCACAAAGTCAACGGGGACTATTAAGGTCCCCACTTGAACCAATACATCCTCCACAATGCCCATCGGTCTCCTAATAGAATGGTCTGCTAAATAGAGGGTCATTGTGGTGGGCTTCAACTCGTACAAGCCCAATTTCAAATATGTGGAGTATGGTAGTAAATTAATGCTAGCACCAAGGTCTAACATTGCCTTCACCTCACTAGAATCCCCAATAGTAATAGAAATTGTGAAACTTCCGAGGTCCTTTAGTTTAGGTGGGAGGTCTTGTCGGACTATGGCACTAACACTCTCTCCCATGATCAACATCTCATTCTTTCCATACCTATGCTTTTTGGAGTTTAATTCTTTGAAAAATTTTGCATAGGCCGGAATATTTTTAATCACATTAAGCAGTGGGAGATTTATGCTAACTTTGGAGAACATCTCCATCAATTCTTTCATTTGATGCTCTAACTTATGTCTCATCAATCGACCGGGAAAGGGCATCGGTGGTACATATGGCTTGGGGGTATATAAGTGTCTTTGGATTTTTCCCCCAATCCACATGTACTCTTTTCAGCATCTTCTTTAGAAATAGGAGGAGGAGGAGAAGAGATGAAGGAGAACAAACCTCTTAACTTACCACTTTGCCATTCCGTAGTGTGGATATGGCCATTGCTTGATGTCCTTAGCTGGGAAACGTTTCGGGCTTGTTACTTTGAAGGGCTTCAGCAATTTGTCCTATTTGAATTTCAAGCTTTTTAATGGCGGCACTTTGTTGCCTTGCCTCTTGTTGTTGCTCCAACTTCATTCTTTCCAATGCCTCTTCCCAAGGCTCTTTCCTAGTCTCCAATTGCCCTTGGGGTGGTGGAGTATGTAGGGGTTTGTTTTGATTACCTTGGTTTCCTCCCCGTGAAAAGTTAGGGTGTTTCCCCCCACCCAGGATTGTATGTCTGAGAGAGTGGATTGTTATGTGGGACCCTCTGCATCATCTGTACCTGCTCGGGATCATACAAAGAGGGACTGGTGGTAGGGAAAACTTCATAGGAATGAGTGTTAGAACCACAAGTTACACAACCATCATGCACCAAATTACCAACAGATGACACATTACATACAACATTAGAAGTATTACTCATGGCCAACTTATCAAAATTTTGATTTAGAAGTGCAAACTATTTTATGATCTCATCACTCATCCCTATTCCATTCACACTATTTGTTTTATCCCTTGACCCCTTTTGTTGAGAATTAAATGCTAGCCTCTCAAATAAGGCTTGGGTCTCCTCAGCAGTTTTGGCTCCTAAAGAACCTCCAGCTGCGTTGTCAACCATGGCCTGATCAGCTTGTGTCAACCCACCATAAAAAGTTTGATGCAATAAAGGTTGAGAAAAATTGTGGTGGGGACACTCCACCAAGAGCATTTTAAACCTGTCTCATGCTTCATGGAATGCCTCAAATGAGTCATGAGTGAACCCAATAATTTTCTGTCTAAAAGTGGCTAACATAGCATGTGGGAAGTATTTTCTCAAAAATATATCATGTAACTCATCCCAGGTATTAATGCTCCTAGGTGGGAGCAACATTAACCATCTTAGCATTGTCTCTCAAAGCAAAGGGAAAACATTTAAGTCTTAGGTGCTCATCTGTCACACCTTCTCTCAATGGAAATCCTGACACAATCATCATATATTCCCTCAAGAAATTCAAAGTGTCATCAGATGGGAGGCCATGAAATTGAGGGTTCATGTTAAAAAGATGGCCTTTGACCTCATAACTTTTTGTTGCATCAGTTAACACAATGCATGACACAGATGTGTCAACCCTAGGCCTAGAGAAAGTATCCATAATGGGAGCTTGTAAGGCCATTTCAAATACAAATTCTTCTCCCTCGGTGGAAGAAGTTTCAAGGTCACTTTCGAGGGGATTGCCCTCTTTTAATTTAAGATCTTTCAAACGCCGACCTAACCTATCAATGTCGTCGTTCAATGGTTCCAGGGTAGGACTCAAAGAACGCCGACCAAGCATACACCGACTAAACGTACTTGTTCAAATCACAACAAATCCCCGGCAACGGCGCCAAAAACTTGATGGATAAAATTCCATGTAATAAAACCTTGCAAGTACAAGTTACCATTGTAGTAGTATGCACAAGCAAGGGTCGAACCACAGAGATTTGTGTGTGAACAAATTGGTTTAGTTAATGTAAAGAGTAACAAAGGGGTTTTTGATTTTGATTTTTATTAAAACTAATGACAAAAAGTAATTAAGTAAATAAAATAGCGAATAAACAAAACAAGGAAATAATTCAAGGATTTAAGAAATAGTCCACGGATTGGATTCACAACATATTATCACTTTATGCTATTTAAATCATGCAAATAAAGGCTTCAATCTCATTCTTGGGTTCGTTCACAAAAGCATAAGGTTAAGATGTTAATATATTCCGCAAGGTCAATACCAACATTAAAACCCTAAAATCGTTATCTTGTTTATAAATTCAGCAAGGTTAATATAAACAATCAAGAATTTCTCATTAAAATCATAAGAACTTAAAAACCTAGATTCAAGTGAATTCCGCAAGGTCATCAATTGAATCTACAATTCTCAACAATGGGCAAATTACAAATCATCCACGCAAGTGGTTCATTGTCATGGAGGTGTTGCTAATGATAAGGAGAATATTTGGGTTGTTTGGAAGCATGGCATCACTTGTGATGTGCTTTTTCATGATGACCAAGTTATTACTGTTCGGGCTTCTCATTCTCTTTGGCCTAATCCCGTTTTAATGTCCTTTGTCCAAGCTAGCTGTAATAGGTATACTAGAAGGGTCTTATGGGATTAATTAATTGATGTGAGTAACACGGATGATGCTTGGTTAATAGTGGGGGATTTTAATTCTGTTGTTGATCAATCTGAGAAGCTTGGGGGTAAGCCAGTGGTGGATTCTAGGGTTTCTGAGTTTGTAGATATGATTCAGATTTCTAATCTTATTGATGGTGGTTATAGAGGCCATATCTTCACCTGGTGGAATAAGAGATCGAAGCGTGCTACCATTCTTCAAAGGCTGGATCGTGCTCTATATAATGATAAATGGCTGCGTTGTTTTGCTCAAACTACTATAGATCATCTTAATAGGACCTGTTCTGATCATGCTCCTTTAGCTATCAATATTCGTTTGGTTGATGAGGTCCGTAAGGGCGTTTTCAGATTTCTCAACGTTTGGACTCGCCATGATTCTTTCACTTCTTTGGTTCGCTCGTCTTGGGATGGTAGAATTTTCGGTAGACCGTTGGTTAAGTTTGGTAAGAAGCTTACTCGTCTCAAACATGATTTACAACTTTGGAATCGTTCTACGTTTGGGAGAGTTGATCAACTTGTGAAACATGCCGAGGATGAAGTTTATGCTAAAGAGCTTTTATTTGAACAAGATCCAAGTGATGAAAATAGGGCTGCTCTTCATCTTGCTCAAGCTAATCTCTCCTATCGTCTTAAGGTTGAAGAGAAATTCTGGATGCAAAAAGCTAACTTAGCTTGGATTAAAGATGGGGATAATAACACTCGGTTCTTTCATGCTTATGTGAAAAAAAGAAGACAGAAATTACACATTCATAAAATCCGAGATAGTGAAGGGAATTGGATTGTAGATCATAATCTGATTCAAGAGGAGGCTATTAGATTCTATTCGGACTAGCTTAATGGAAATCCTAATGAAAATGTGGAACTCCCTGATGAGTTGCTGAATGTGATTCCTCGGTTGGTTTCTAATGAGGAAAATAAAATGCTTATTGATCCCCCTACTCTCAAAGAGCTTCATGATATTGTCCTTAGTATGAGTGGGACTAGTGTTGCTGGTCCAGACGGATTTACGGGTGAGTTTTATCATAAATGTTGGGATATTATTTGCATGGATCTTTATAATGCTGTCCTGGAGTTCTTCTCAGGGTTTCTTCTTCCTCGGAGCTGGACTAGTACGCTTATTGTTACCATCCCTAAGGTGGCAGCCCCTACCTCTTTCTCGCAGCTTCGGCCTATTAGTTTGTGTAATTTCTCAAATAAAATCATTACCAAACTTTTATGCTCTCGGCTGCAAATTGTACTTCCTCGTATTATCTCTCCTCAGCAAAGTGGCTTTGTAAAGGGTCGGCTTATTCATGAAAATGTTTTGCTTGCTCAAGAACTCTTTCAGTCGCTTAAGAGGAAGGTTTATGGGTCTAATGTTGCGTTAAAGCTTGATATGGCTAAGCCGTATGATAGACTTTCATGGTTTGCTTTGATTAAGGTGATGAGGAGATTTGGCTTTGCTGAAGAATGGCTGGATATTTAGATGCGTAAATTATTGTTGGTTCTCGGTTCTTATTAATGGTACTGCGAATGGTTATTTTGTTTCTACTCGGGGTCTTCGCCAAGGGGATCCTATATCACCTAGCCTTTTTATTATTGCTGCTGAAGTTTTAAGTCGGGGCCTTAATAATCTTCATCTTCTTCATCCACATGTGGCTTTCCATACGGGCAACCTTAATGTTCCTATCATCTCTCATTTGTCCTATGCTGATGATATTATTATCTTCTGTAACGGAAGTATTCCTTCTCTTGAGCTTCATATGGATTTTTTGGCGTCATATCAACAATTCTCGGGGCAGCTCATTAGCATTTCTAAGTCTTGTTTTCTGACGGGGCGGGATGTGGCTGATCATGATAATTCTATCTCTCTTATTACGGGGTTTCAGAAGAAGAATTTGCCTATTATTTATTTGGGGTGTCCTCTTTATATTGGTAAGAAGGTGCCATCTTTGTTCGATCCTGTTATACAGAAGCTTCGGGATAAGCTTGATTCGTGGCAAGGTAAATTACTCTCGGCTGGTGCTAAGCTTGTTTAGATCAAGTCCTGCCTCCAAGCTATACCCATTTATTATATATCTTTACTTGATCCTCCGAAGGGTGTTGTTAATGCCATGAATCGCCTTATTGCTAATTTCTTTTGGAGTAGCTCAGACGGGGAAAAAAGTGTCATTGGGTTTCTCGAAATGAGTTTTTATGGCCTATAGAAGAAGGGGGTTTAGGCCTCCGTAAATTTGAGGAGATGGCGACTGCTTTTTCTATGAAGCTTTGGTGGAGGTTTCGTACGTCTAACTCTCTTTGGGCTCAGTTTCTTGAGGCCAAATATTGTCGTGATCCTATGGATGCCATTTCTAGATTAGGTTGCTCTCACATTTGGAAGCGGATGGTTGCTGCTAAGGATTTGGTGGAGAGCCGTATTGCTTGGGGTGTGGGTTGTGGTGAGATTTATATTCAAGAAAAGTGGCTTCCTCATGATATCCCTCTCCTTGATGATTGCCATGATCAGATTTTTTCATTATTTGAGGATGGTGTTTTAAGGGAAGATTATATTCGGGATACTTTTGGTCAGCAATGTTTGTTGGAGCTTCAAGCCTTTGGTATTCGGCTTGATGGTGATTGTGATATGCCGTTTTGGTCTCCCTCTTCTTCGGGCAGATTTTCTATCTCCTCGGCTTGGAGGGAATGTCGGATGTCCGGGACTCAGAGTAGGGTTTTTTCTTGGTGCTGGCATAAGTTTATTCCTCTCAAGGTGTCCATCTTCATTTGGAAATGCCTAAAGGCTGCTCTCCCTACTGATGACAACATATCTCGTAAAGGTATCTCTATTGTTTCTCGTTGTCATTGTTGTGCTAACCCTTCTCTTGAATCTTTGCAGCACATTCTTTTACATGGTGATATTGCTTTTCATGTGTGGAATTTCTTTGGGAATTTGATTGGCTTCCAAATCTCGGGTTCTACTATCATGCAAAGGATGATTGCTTGGCATGCTTGTAAAAATTCTAAGCTTAGTCGGACCGTGAATTTGTTGGGAGATATTCTTCCGAGTATCATCTGCTGGGAGCTTTGGAAGCACAGAAATAAATGCAGGTTTGATGATGTTACTCCTAGTTGGGCAAAGGTTCGTAATAATATTCAGTTCCAAATCAGTGAAATCCTTCGGGCTCACAGCTTATCCTTTCATGTTCTTCCTTCGGAGGTAAATATTGCTTTATTTTTTAATATTATTATGGCTGCTCCGTCTATTGCTCGTGTCAAACTTGTATCTTGGACTCCTCCTTCTGTGGGACAAGTGAAAGTTAATACGGATGGTGCCTCTCGTGGAAATTCGGGCATTGCCTCGGGTGGTGGTATTTTGCGCCAGCATGATGGGTCTTTTATATTTGCTTGTTGTCGTTTTTATGGCAATGCTACTAACATGGTTGCAGAATCTAGGGCTGCTCTTGATGGAATTACTCAAGCTAGGTTAATGGGTTTCAATTCTATTTGGCTTGAGGTGGACTCTGAAGTTTTGTCTCTCATTTTACTTCGCAAATGCAATATCCCTTGGGAGATTTGGTATTTCATTCAAGGCATATTCAGATTTATGGAGGAAGCGTCTATTCAGGTAACTCATGTCTACAGGGAAGGTAATAAAGTGGCAGATTTTCTTGCAAATATCTCGGCAGCTGAGCAAGCGGATTTTCAGTTTACATCGTTGGAGTCTTGCCCCAAGCCGTGCCAGAGCCTTCTCTACTTTGATCGGATTTCGTATCCTAATATTAGGCAGTAGTTTCCTTCTATTTATTGATGTATTTTCTTTTGTTTTTAGATTCCCCTCCCTTTTTTGTTGAGGATCTTACAGGTTGTGTAAGAACTCCCCCTAGGTTTTTTTCCTGGTGGTTAAGGTTGTCATGTCCCCCACCATGTTTGTAATTTTATTTTTCGTTATTAATAAAATCTAGGGAGACCGTCTCCTTTTGCCAAAAAAAAATAATAAAAAAAAAAAAGAGGTCAAAGGCATTCCGCAAGGTCAACACAATTGATCTCAAGAATAATAGTTAAGAATGCTTGAGAAAAACAAGAATGAGAGAGATATAGGAAGAATTAAAACACTAGCGTAAAGATCTAATATGTGTTACTATCAATCCGCAAACTAAAGAATTTAGCCTCGAATGGCCATTAAAATAAATAAATCAAACCTTGAATTAAACCCTTCATTCTTGTACAAATAAATTGTAATATATGTTTAGGGGAAAGAAAAAAATAGAGAGATAATGAGAGATGAGAGATCCAAAAACTAGTCTAGGGTTCTTTTTATAAGAGGGAGGTGAAAATCCTTTTTGGAAACAAAATCTGGTCAAAATCCTAGTCAAATTTAGAAATCTGCCGAAATCCGTCACTGATTCTGTGGCAAATATGCTGAAAATTCGGTTTCTTTATTTTGTGACGGACTGAATTCCGTTGCAACAGCCTAGGCCGGCGGTCGCCCAAGTTGGCCCACCGACCGCCCACACGTACAAAGACTCTACGGCCAATTTCCTAGTCTTTCAGCGGCCGCACAAGCCAGGCTTCAGCGGTCGCCCAAGCCCAAGCCTTGTTCGGTCCAGTTTTCTTGCCTTGGCCCATTTTGTCCTAGGCCACATCTCAACTTCCCTCGGTCATGCTCGCCATTGGCCGGCCACTGCCCTGGCCATGCCCATCATCTCAGCCTGTTAATGTTTGTCCTCCTTTGGATTCGATTCGAAACAATTGCACAGTCGCACTTTGATCACCGCACTTCCAAGCTTTGCACTTTAGTCCATGAACTTTAATATTTTCACTCTGGCCTCTGAACTTTTGTAACCAATTTTTGTCCTATTTTCACCTAATTGCAGTTTGGTCCCTTCTGTTCCAAGATTTACATTTTGGCCCTTGAACTTCATAATTTCAGTTTAGTCCCTCATTTTCCAAAATTGTAATTTGGTCCCAAAACTTCCAAAGTACGCTCAAATCCTTCGTTTTCTCAATAATTGCACTTCAGCCCCTGTAATTTCAAAACACTAACAAAATACATTAAATTCCCAAGGTTTCGACATCAAATAAGCTAGGAACATATCTTTTGGATGGGTAAAACCACATCCATCAGTAGGCAGCCTTAATTGGTTCGGTCTAAAAACACACAAAAAAACAAAAATTTGGATGACGACCAAAGCCTCCATCAAACTATACACTTTCCAGAACGTGTCCCCACCATCACCTTGACCAAGTCAACGACGGCGGCAACATCAAAGGACAACAAAAGAGTCATTCAGCATTAAAAGATTGACCCAGGTCAACAACAAGCTAGGGGCTTGCCTTCACCCTCGTGAGCTTCAAAAAAAAAAAAAAAGCTCAAGCAGAAGCTTCAAAAGAAAAAAAAGCTCAAGCAGAAGCTTCAAAAAAATGAGGCCAAGGACCCAGCGCCGACAAACAAGAAGCAATGGAATCATTGAGATGGTCGTCAAAAACGACTTGTCAAGGAACCACCTCAAGGCCCGTGCCTCACTATCCAACCTTCCCATCCAAACACAAAAACAAAAAAATTGGACGCCACCAAGGCTCAGATCAATCCAAATACAAAATCCAAAAAAAAAAAATGGATGTCGTCAAGGCTTAGACTGCTTCAGTCCACAAAATACAAACAGAAAGGTCCAAAGTTGGACGCCGCCAAGGCTCACAAAAGAAAAAAAAAGCGAACAAGAGATCTTGCGTCTCGACAAAACTTTAAAAGTAAATCACAAATCACTAACAGTTACAACATTTCTTGATGAGTACAAGCACGGTCTACTCTCAAGTTCACAACATGCTAAAAGACAGCTTAATACATTTAACAAATAATGTGTCTGCAATGCAATGAATGGATACTTAGGAGGTCATTCCGCGCCACCCGCGCTTGTCCCCTAGCCATTCTTCTCTTTCTTCCCTCGTCCCCGGCGAGTCTTCCTTCGCTCCACGCGAGCCAACTATGTCTCTCTCATTCCGAGATTAGGGGTCCTCCCCGTAGAGTCAAACAATCCAGCAGCTCGTAGAGCTTCATTCGTCTATGCCTCAGCCCGAATCTCCTCCCTGTGAGTCTGCAAAAGGGGACCTATCTCCATCATTCCATCAACTCTAGTCTCGTAGTCAAATAAAGCGTCTCCCGTCACATTCTGAGGGTTAGACCAGGCTTCGGCACTTCTAAGGCTATAGTTGAGATGGCAACCCTGCCCCAGAATCGCTTCATGTCTGCTTCCCAAAACCACTTGGGACTGCCCAACATGCTGCTCGTACCAATCCAGGTACTCGGTGGTCAACACAACACTCTCCCGACGTCGAAGGAGCACCATAGGAGGGAAAGCGAAATACTTCCATACCCTCAGAAAATACAGAAGAGCATCTGAAGCTGACATGCAAAGAGAAGCTACCTCCACAGTGGCGATGTCATCCCAGCCCAGCAAAGGCTCCTGCCTCATCCCGAACTGCCGGGAAACGCGCGACGGAATATAGAAGGAGGACCAAGACAAACCTGGAACTCTGACAACATAGGAACCTTCCTGAAAGACCCTCCTAGTCTCAATCCCCCAGTGAGGGACCCACCAACGGATCTGATGCGTACCAAGCTGTGCCATCCATCTCTCCCAGGCGGACTAATCCATATCCAATACAAGAGGTCGTCGAGCAAACTTCCACGGGCTAAAAGACGCCGGAGACTCGAGCATGGTTTGAAGCCTCTCTCGCAACCACAAGGTGAGCAAAACGGGGCTATCCCCTCTCATGAACCTAACCCCAGTCGCCAGGCGATCAATGCCATGAAGGGTTTCCCCCAGCACCAGCGGAGCAATATCCTCCCCGGCTCGGCAGTGCCCTACTACATCCAGCAAAGCGTCGTCACATACCCCAAGAGAGCTGACCATGAAAAGCGTCGCTATCACGCACAAAGCAAATGCATTCCACGAGACGTCACTCTCGTCATCACTCATAAACCGCTCCGGCAGCGCAGAAATGTCAATGTGACCAGAATCAAAAGTCATACCTTGCACTTCTTCCAAGGAGAAGCTATACACGTGCCTCCTAACATACCAGACCTTCGCAGTAGCCCGCAACAATTCCCAATCAGGAACTAACTCCCTAAGGGACCAAATCGAGCAGAGCCGAAATCTTACCTCGAAAGCCCGCTTGTTGTGCCTCATATGGTGCCTCATCCACATGTTGAGCCTCTCAAAGTATGCTCGCCTCGGCAAAACTCTCGGAACAAACGAAGAATCCATGGCAAAAATGGAGGTTTCTAGAGAAAATGGGAAAAAAAGACTCGAAGGGATTGCAAATGGGAAATGGGAGAAAATCAGACTTTCTGTGACTCTTATTCCCTTCCCAAAAGCAAGGCAAGTCCGCACGGACCACTTTGCATGCTGGATGTGTCCATGCGGACCACTTTGCAGCCTGGCCCCACATTTTTAGCAAACTGCAAAACAGCTACTGCTCTCTGCAGGCCCTTACCCCCCAACTGCTCAAAACCCAGGCCAAAACCATTTCGGCCACCATACACTAACCACAAATAAATTCCCAGCTCATGCGACATGCACAAAATAAAAATAAGCTAGCAACAATTCCTAGGTCAATCCCGGGAATCACAAATACGTCATTACATCTTAAAATAAAATACTTTATTGCGCAAAATACAAGTGTTTTATTACAGATACCAGTCACATCCTCATCTTTAGATTACTTGACCCCCTCCTCGTGCGAGTACTCGAAGTACTCCGAATGATCAAACCCGGTGAAAGGATCAAAGAAGGGATGCTAGGATGAACCCTCACCCTGTGCGCTCGACGGAGGAAGGAACTGATAAAGGGTATGCGGCCTCTGAGCCCCCGAAGACGTCCCCGTATCAATCTCTATCGCTCCCGAACCGGCACCTCCGGTTGTGGTCCTGGCTCAGCCCTCAAAGAAGGAGTATCCACAGACCGCCTCGAAGGCATCGGCTCGAACACCGTCGCGCTCCACGAAGGCCTACAAGACAACTTCCCTAAGAGCTTCTTCAAGAAAGACCTCAACCCCACATACCGACGGGTCAACGTGTCAAAGGAACGCCCCGAGACCTGCGCAAGCAAACAACCAAAGAAACGCCCAGCAAAAGAGATACAAGCATACTCGACAAAAGAGAAAAATACATAAAAGATGTCAAGATGGAAAAGAGTAAGCACACTCACCGGAGCATCCAAGTCAACCCGATAAGCAGCAGGACCATGCTCAGGGACGGTCACGGTCACCCTCCTCCTCGAAGAGTCCCCACGAACATACGTGAAGTCTGGCCCAGGCACCGGAACATCTGGAGGACGTTGCGGGCCATCCTGCCTCTCCCGCGTCAACACCTGTGGCGTCCTCAGCTTTCGCCTGACAAAGGCCGCATACTCCTCGCCATCCACCTCTCGTACTCCAGCACGTCCATATCAAGAGGACTCATCATACCAAGGGGCGGATCCCTCAGAGCCATAGGAGGCACACCTGCGCCATGCTGCCAGAAGACCCTCTCCCCCAGATACATGACGTTGAAAGTAAGGCCCCGCAGCATCTTCCTCTGCCGCGTCACCCCGGGGGCACCCTCCAACTCATCATCGCCATACCGAGTCCAAGGGTACAGCTCAAACCCCTCCGGACTATCCCTCTCCAGGTAGTCCTGCACATCCTTAAATGTGATAGTGACCTTTCCCCTGGTCGTCGTCCTCTTCCTCAAAGGGCGGGCCCAGCACAGCATGGCAGGATAGCCCACCATGGCCTCATCTTCCCAATCCCACGGCTGGCACCGGAAGATCTCATAGCACCACGCCTGCAACAAAAAAAAGCAGATAGTGCTCAGAACAAGAAAAAGAAAATGACGGAGAAATGACAAAATGCTAAATTACAACAGCAATAAACTCATACCTCCAGTGCAAAGTCAAAGCATCCCTGGAAACTGGCCGAGCCCCGGCTGAATCGGTCCATGGCGAAATAAAGCTCAGCTAGCCCGCCTCGCCCCAAGCAATCTCGCAAACCCTCTCCAAATTCACCAAACTCTCCAGCAGAGGGAAAAGATCAGAAGAGGCATGATTCGAGAACAAAGTCTCAGAGAGGGCAAACCATAGAAAAGAGCGTGCCAGCTGCTCTGCCGTCACTACCCCAGTGCCCCGACGATAAGCCCCGATGTTGGCCATGATCTGCGCCTCCACATCGTGGTACACCATGCCCAAGCCCTTACGGGGAAAGGGCGTAAACCCAAGCAGCTCAGCCAGTACCCCATCAGACATCTTGTCCCGCCACTTCACCGACTCCCCCTTAAAGGAAAGCCTGGTGATCGCCGTAAAATCGGTAGGAGTCACCGTCACCTCTCCCCAGCCAAAGTGGAAGGTATGCGTGGTGTCCCACCAGTACTCAGACAGAGCCAAGAAGACGCCCTTGTTCTTCTGCGTCTCCGCTATCCCGGCAAGGTTCTCCACGAACACGTTCAGCCCAGTAGCGATCACTAGCCTCCGAGGACTAGGCCTCCTATCTCGGGAAATGTCGGGCAGGCTCCGCCACAACTCAACCACGGCCTCAAGGGACCCCCGTGACTTCATCTTTTTCGCCTTCCCAGACGAAGGCACCTCATCCCCGCAGTAAACACAAAGAAAGGTACGTTAATTACGGTACTTAAGCAAATATACAAATATATATATATATATATATATATATATATATATATATAATCTCAAAAAAGTCCGTCCCAACACGGCAAAAAGCATAAAAGTCCGTCCCAACACGGCAATTTTTCAACAAAAGGTCCGTCACCAAAAACACGGCACACATTACAAAATTTTCTCAAAAGAGGGATCCGTCCCTACATGACACATTTTCAAAAGTCCGTCACAAAAAACACGGCACAGATTTTTCAAACAAAAGTCCGTCTCTTCACGGCAATTTTTCACACAAAGTCCGTCCGTACCTGGCACACATTTTACAACACAAAGTCCGTCTCTACACGGCAATTTTTCAAAAAAGTCCGTCACAAAAACACAGCATCCATGGCACATAAATTTCCCCACACAAAGTCTGTCCAAAAACACGGCACACGATTCATTTTTCAAATAAAGACCGCCTCTACACGGAAACTTTCAACAAAAGTCCGTCTCTACACGGCATACGTTTGCAACACAAAGTCCGTCACGAAAACACGGCACACATCTTACAACACAAAGTCCGTCTCTACACGGCAATTTTTTAAAAGACCGTCACAAAATCACGACACACATTTTTCAAACAAAGTTAGTCTCTACACGACACATTTTCAAAAGTCCGTCACAAAAACACGGCACACACGTCACATTTTCAAACAAAAGTCCGTCACGAAAACACGGCATCCATTATACATAAATTTTTACAAAAGCCCGTCCCTACACGGCAATTTTTTCACAAATGTACATACGGAAATAGCATAAGGTACAAGTTACCGAAGCATGCATTTCAAAAGAGAGGTACTTTATTTTCACAAATAAGAGCTAATCTCCACATTTTTGCAAAAAAATCACATACCCCCAATTAGCCATGTCCAAATAGAACCGGGAACCGACGGAACCGGCGGGTAGAATCGGAATCGGGAACCGGCGAGAACCGGGACCCACCGAAATTGGGAACCGAACGTAACCGGGAACCGGATTGAAACGGTTCGAATACGAATCCACCATATTGAGAACCGAGGAACTGGCGAAATCGGGAACGGGCGGTTCCGGAACCGGGAACCGGCGATTGATCAAGGTAAGTTAAATGTAATATTTAGCATTTATTTAGTATTTGTACTTGTAGTGTAGTGTCTTTACTGTCTTAAGAGGTTTGGATTTAAAAAAAAAAAACAGATTAGTTAGCGTCTTTAATGTCTTAAGAGGTTTGGATTTAAAAAAAAAAGTTAGATGGTGATGGAACCGTTGGAACCGGAACCGACGGATAGAACCGTGAACCGGGAACCGGATTAATATGGTTCGAATACGGTTCCAGTTATTTGGGAACCGGGAACCGGCGGTTTCGGAACCAGGAACCGGAACCGAAACCGTTTGGACATGTCTACCCACAATTCTTACATGCTCAATTTCAATAATTCATCGTAAATTTCACAAAATGAGCATGGCAACAACAAAAGCCCCAAATATGCAAAAAACTAAAACCTAGTTCTAGCATACAACATTTCAAGCAAGAATCAAAGCAAAAAAATTGACTTCTTACCTCCCTTACGGTCCTCCCCCGCAAGTTGTGCACCTCCGAATCCGGATACAACATATCCGGATTCCTTGTTGAAGGCACGAAGGAAGAACAAGTTCTTTGGAGATCCAATCTCCTCTCCATGGCTTCTTGGCCCCTTTGGCGACGACCTCGTCTGATTCTTTCCGCCATGATAGCAAATCAAGCAACTCGGAAGAATTCCCTAGGAAATTTTGAACAAAATTTAATTTTTTTTTCTCTCTTTCTCTCTCCCTCTCTTTTGAACTGAAGAATGAAAATGGAGGAATGGCGTCGTTGCTAAAGCCTGGTTTGGATTTGAGGGAAATCGAATTCCCATACCAATCCGCACAGACCACTTTGCAAGGCAAGTGGATCCGTGCGGACCACTTTGCATCTCAGGCGAGATTACCCTTTTGCACTTATAATCTTTACCCCTGGCCGTCCAAAGGCCATTTCCAGCAGATTTAATGCAGTTTGGTCCTTAACCCAACAAAACAAACACCGGCCGTCATCGTAAGTCCGAACCTCGCCCACTAAATGGCAAAACAAACATCGACCATCATCGTAAGCCCAGACCTCGCCCACTAAACGGCAAAACAGACACCAGCCGTCATCGTAAGTCCGAACCTCGCCCACTAAACGGCAAAACAAACACCGGCCGTCATCGTAAGTCCGGACTTCGCCCACTAAACGGAAAAACAAACACCGGCCGCCATCGTAAGCCCGAACATCGCCCACTAAACGACAAAACAAACACAGAATGCACAAAATGCTTCAAGCACAATTCTCAAGGCACAAAATGCCTCAAAAACACAAAACACGAAGCGAAAATTGGCCATCAAAGTAAGCCCGAACCCCTTCCCCACGGGCAAAAGGTCAAACGGGAATTCTTGCAAACCCGTACAAGACCACATATCCCCAGCAGATGAAACACCGGCCGTCATCATAAGCCCGGACCCCAAGGCACAAAATGCCTCCACACAAATTCCAAGGCGCAAAATGCCTTCAAACACACATCCTAAGGCACAAATGCCTTCACAACAAATAATTCATTCCCCCGGCCATCAAAGTAAGCTCAAACTTTTCCCCAACGGACAAAACACAAGGCAAGCACGCCTCCCACAAATCTCAAACACCAGGTTCATACTCCTGAGCCAAGCCTCAACTTAGATTCATACTCCTAAACTAAAGTCTCAAACACTAGGTTCATACTCCTGAACCATCACTTCAGTCAAATGACATAACACGTCCTCATGCACGACATCACTTCAGTCAGAGGACATAACACGTCCTCATAACGACGTCACTTCAGTCAGAGGACATAACACGTCCTCATGCACGATATCACTTTAGTCAGAGGACATAACACGTCCTCATGCACGACATCACTTCAGTCAGAGGACATAACACGTCCTCATAATGACATCACTTCAGTCAGAGGACATAACACGTCCTCATGCACAACATCACTTCAGTCAGAGGATATAACACGTCCTAATGCATGACATCACTTCAGTCAGAGGACATAACACGTCCTCATACATGACATCAGGACACCGACACGTCCATTCACCATTTCACTTCATGGATACCGACACGTCCACTCACCAACTCACATCAGGACACCGACACGTCCACGCACAGAGTCTTAGTCAGAGGACATCACACGTCCTCATACATGACAATTCACTCACGATTTCTGAACTACTATCAGGCTTGATTCCCATATGGGATACGTAGGAATTCTATCAAAGGGTCCAGCCAACCGACCTAAACGGTCACCTCAGAACACCGACACGTCCATGCACAGAGTCTTAGTCAGAGGATATAACACGTCCTCATACACAACAATGCACTCCCCCCACACACGAACTACGATCAGGGTTGATTCCCATACAGGATACGTAGAAATCCTGTCAAAGGGTCCAGCCAACCGACATGAACGGTCACCTTAGGACACCACCACGTCCTCACAGCCAACCCAAGCGGTCACCTTAGGACACCACCACATCCTCATGAACCGACCTATACACGGTCACCTTCTCTCCCAGCCAGCGATCCTGATTCAGGACCCTTATCTTATCGACGACCCCACTTCCTCCGTAAGTGACGTCGTCGAGGGGCTTCTGTAAGTACCCAAATCCGGATCACTCCCTTTCGACGCATGGGAAACACCGCAGACTCACACAAGCATGATTTCAAACACCCGTAGCCTTCAAAAACCCCAAAAACCACAAACCAAACCAAGGTGTGGCCTTTCTGGGATAAAAAAAAAGGCAAAAGGAACTTTTGGGAATTTTGGAAAATATTGAGACTGCAGACTGGGTCGTGCGGACCACTTTGCATCCAGAAATCATAATTACAAAATTCCCTTAAAGTCCACAATATTCCCTTAAATCCAGGAAAACCAAAAAAATGGTAATGGCAGCTTGTGTCCCGCGACAACTTTGGCCATTTTCAGACCCCTATAAATAGAGGGCTCCCCCTCTCATTTTTCACACACCTCTTTTCTTCTTTATCTCCTCCCATCCTTCAGGCCCCCTTCTAAGACCCTTCGGGACAATCCCGGTCCCTTTCGGTTCCCTCTGGGGCATTCTGAGGCCCCTCGTGGTACTCCGATGCCCTGCCGAGCGCTCCCGAGATGCTCCCGAGCTGCCCCGAGGCACTCCCGAGGCATCCCGAAGCCTTACCGGTCCATCCCGAGGCTTTCGGTCCATCTCGGTCCATCCCGAAGCCCTGCCGGACAATCCCGATCCATTCCGAAGCAAGCCGGAACTCTGCCCGAGCACAACCGACAATCCCGAGGCACGCCAAACCTCTGCTCGAGTCCAGTCAACAATCCCGACGATCCTAACGCACGCCGAAACTCTGCCCGAGGACACACCTAACACTCCTGAGGCACGCCGAAGCTCTGCCCGCAGACACCGGTACATCGTCGAAGTAATCCCGGTCCGTCCCAAAACACTATTCACACTCAAACACTATTCCCAAGCGGAAGACAGACACGAATCAACATTGGTAAGGCTTCCTTCCAAACTATTTCATTTCATTTCAATACATAGCATACAATGTAGACATCATATACAGCAGGCATTTTTAAAGAAGCACATACACACACACAACTTTTAAAGAAAGAGGGATATTGAAAGACTCGTTTTTATGAGGCGACTCGGGTGAGCTCTGCTATTCTCTTCCCGATGCGTAACCTGACCTCCGAACACAAAATCTCATCACACAACAACAGTTTTTAAACTAAGTCTTTTTTCAATGTTTTGAGCTAAATCAAACGGTGTGGCGACTCTACAAACAAAACGCAGCGAGACACCTCCCGACGATGCGAGATGCCGAGGCCCGCGCACGAGCCAGATCCAGGTAATTTCAATCGCTACAGGTACCTGGGGCTGAAAGCTTTCACGAATAAGCTCATGAAGGGGATGTCCTGCGGGTCATCGAGGAGTGCGGCGGTTCACGAGCCGATGCCTTCGAGGAGATCAGTGGACACTCCTCTTTCGGGTGCGGATACGGATCCAGAGTATGCTCCCCAGCCTGACATACCGACCCAGGGGAAGCACATCTATGACGCAGGAGTCTTTGCGGAGGGCCGAGGGGCGAGATCATTCTCGCAGTTCTTTTCTCAGTCTGGCGAGGGTTCGTCCTCTTTCCCTTTCTTTGATCCATTTGCCGATTTTACCCCTGGAGATTTCACGGAGTATTCGGTCGAGGAGGGCGCTGAGTTCTCAAATGACGATGAGGTAGCTGGCGGAAGCGCCGAGATGCGGGAGTCTTCACCAGGTGGTGCTGCCGATGACTCAGAGTAGGACTCTTTTTTTTGTTATTTTGCCTTTCTCTTTTTTTTTGTATGGTATAGTAGAGAGCAAACATTTGTATTTATGCACATTTTTATTCGCATGTAATGAACCTTTTATTTGCATTTTATTGGTACTGGCCTAGAAGTTATTTCTATTTTTGTTTTTTTCTGTTTGCGCATGCCGCATGAGCTTGAAATGGTATTTGTGGGCTGGAACAGCTTTGACAGGTTTTCTGAGCAGTTCGGTGAGAGGTCCCGCTGCGGGCAACAATTGTTGTGTTGCTTCTAATTTTTTTTTTTAACAAGGTGATCCATACGGATCCATCAGGCATGCAAAGAGGTCCGTACGGATCGGACATGCTTTGCAGAGGGGGAATAAAGCTTGCAGTAGATCTGGCTTTTGCTCATCTTCTTCATTTCAAAAAACAGCAACACGGTTTTCTTCTGCACTTTGAAGAAAAAAAAGCTTCCTAGGAGGCATGAATTCGTCGTTTGTCTCGAGAAATTTTCCAAAGCTTCCAAAGGAGAAGCAAACGCGTTTCCTCAAGAGGCTCACGGTGTGGATGAGACATCTTTTGAAGCACAACAAACGGGCCTTCAAGGTAAAATTCCAAATCAAGCCCGTGTGGTCTCTTAAAGAGTTGGCTCCCGATTGGGAGTTGTTGCGAGCGGCCGCGAGATTTTGGGATACGAGGAGGCACGTGTATAGCTTCTCTTACAATGAGGTTATAGTAGAGAGCAAACATTTGTATTTATGCACATTTTTATTCGCATGTAATGAACCTTTTATTTGCATTTTATTGGTACTGGCCTAGAAGTTATTTCTATTTTTGTTTTTTTTCTGTTTGCGCATGCCGCATGAGCTTGAAATGGTATTTGTGGGCTGGAACAGCTTTGCCAGGTTTTCTGAGCAGTTCGGTGAGAGGTCCCGATGCGGGCAACAATTGTTGTGTTGCTTCTAATTTTTTTTTTAACAAGGTGATCCATACGGATCCATCAGGCATGCAAAGAGGTCCGTACGGATCGGACATGCTTTGCAGAGGGGGAATAAAGCTTGCAGTAGATCTGGCTTTTGCTCATCTTCTTCATTTCAAAAAACAGCAACACGGTTTTCTTCTGCACTTTGAAGAAAAAAAAAGCTTCCTAGGAGGCATGAATTCGTCGTTTGTCTCGAGAAATTTTCCAAAGCTTCCAAAGGAGAAGCAAACGCGTTTCCTCAAGAGGCTCACGGTGTGGATGAGACATCTTTTGAAGCACAACAAACGGGCCTTCAAGGTAAAATTCCAAATCAAGCCCGTGTGGTCTCTTAAAGAGTTGGCTCCCGATTGGGAGTTGTTGCGAGCGGCCGCGAGATTTTGGGATACGAGGAGGCACGTGTATAGCTTCTATTACAACGAGGTTATGCCCACCTTTGAGGATTTTAGGGCTTTGCTCGAGGGGTCGGAAGTGGAAGTCATCTCTCTACCTTTGGTCGGGGGTGCGAACGTGAGCATAAAGCTCGCGTTCTTTCTTCGAGTTTCGTTGGAGGAAGCACAAGGTATGATACTTGATTTCGGGCACCTTGATATCTCTGAACTGCCCAACAGATTTATGAGTGATAACGAGAGTGACGTCTCATGGGACGTGTATGCTCTGTGCGTGATGGCCACACTTTTCATGGTCAGCTCCCTCAGGATATGTGACAGTGCTTTGCTAGATGTGGTAGGCCATTGCCGAGCGGGTGAGGACATCGTTCCCTTGGTTTTGGGGGAAACTTTCCATGGCATAAATCGCTTGGCAATGGGGGACCGGTTCATACGTGGGGCTTGAAGTCCCGCTTTGCTCACCTTGTGGTTGCGAGAGAGGCTTCAAGCTATGACGGTGCCTCCGATATCTTTCAGTCCGTGGACCTTTGCTCAGCGACCTTTGGTTTTGGAGATCGATCAATCTGAGTGGGAGAGGGGATGGCCAGGCTTGGCACGCATCACATCCGTTGGTGGGTTCCTCATTGGAAGATTGTGAGACCAGGAGGGCCTTTCAGGAAGGTTCCATGTTGTCAGGGTTCCGGGGCTATCTCAGTCTTCTTTCTACATCCCGTTTCTCATTTCTCGGCAGTTTGGGATGAGGCAGGAGCCTTTGCTGGGTTGGAATGACATCGCCACTATGGAAGTAGATTCTTTCTCTATGACAGACCCAAATGCTTTCCTTCTCTTTCTGAGGATATGGAAGTATTCTGCTCTTCCTCTTAGGGTATTCCTTAGGCACCGGGAGAGTATTTTTCTGACTACTGAGTACTTGGATTGGTACGAGCAGCATCTGGGATAGGCTCAAATGATTCTGGGGAGCAGGCGCGAGGCAATTCTGGGGCCGGGCTGCCGTTCCAGTTACAACCTTCGAAGTGCAGAAGTTTGGGTTAACCCTTGAGATATCACAGGGGATATTTTGTTTGACTACGAGACTAGAGTTGACAGACTGGCAGAGAGAGGTCCCCGTTTACAGACTCGTAGGGAGGAGATCCGAGCCGAGGCACGGGCGAACGATGCTATGAGAGCGACCGGATTGTTTGACATGACGGGAGGACTCCTGATCTAGGAAGGAGGGAGACAGAAATAGTTCCTGTGGAACAAAAAAAGACTCGCCGGGGGCGAGGGAAGAAAGGAAAGAATGAGAAGGGACAAGCGCGAGCGGCATGGAATGACCTTCTGAAACTCTGAGTATTCATTCATTGTCATTGCAGACATATTAATTACTAGATGTTTTATACTATCTTAGCATGTTGTGAGTCGAGAGTAGACCGTGCTTGAACTCATTTAGCATGTTTTAACTGTAATGATTTGTGATTTACTTTAAAGTTTTATCTGTTGTAGTAATGCCTTAGGCTTTAGTTATGTTTAACTTAAAACCGTTATGTATCGTCTTTATCATTAAGCATATTATTTGATTATTATATATTTTGCATATTTATTGTAATAATCTCCGTCCCTAATTATTAAGAGAATAATTAGTATAATTGTCAATGGATAATCATATAATGATTATATGCATAGAGATGCACATTGAAATTATGGGTACTTGTTAGTGAACAAGTGACTGGACTTGACCCGTATGAGATTTATGTCATGGTCAAATGTCATAATTAAATCTCATATGGTCACTTCATTTAGTCCCTAGACCTGAGATTATCATGACCTTACATATGATGAAAGTCATGTTTGATTTTAGTCAAACGATATCTTAACACGATATTTATAAAGGCTATCTTTGGCATGATCGGATTCATGATGGGAAGGATGATAAGTCAAGATGGAATTTGTCCCTCGAAAGAGAGATGTTTTGCTTGGGCCCCTCGATGAGTGATAATGATGAAAGAGTGTGGCCACACCCCAATACGATTGGATTATCATTATACTCATGATCGAGAAAGCATTGAACAAATACAAGTTGACGATGACCATGACTTGTGTTCAATATAACATCGTGAGACAAAGGGAGAAATGGAAGTGTACTATTGGAAATGTGAACTCTTACGTTATATTGTTTGGGTAGACATAATGGCTTGCTAGAGTCCGCTTATGTCTTATGAGGTCGATATGATCGAGCTCATTGTCAACATAATATAATCCTATTGGGTCACACACAATTAGAATGAATTGGTTAAACCAAGGAAGAATGATTGAGATTCCTGCATATGGCTTTGCTTGGTCGTGCGACTAATCTTGCCATATGATGTTCTGGGTCGTGCGACACAACATGCCCATGGGCTGCTTGTGGTCGTGCGACGCATTAAAGCCAGAGGCATTTGACAGACTTTCCTAATACGATTAGGAAACAAATACCTATACTAATGTAGTATAAATATTAGAGTCTGTAAACCCTAAAGAGAGCTAGCCGAAATTTTCCAAGGGAAAAATCACACTAAAAGGTTTCTCAAATTTCTTCCAAGGGTTTAAGCATCTAGCAATTCACAAGAAACTGTTCTTGGTTCATTCTTACGTGTGGATACAACAATAGAGGGTCTTCGCTCGTTTGACGATCAAGGCCTAGAGTTCCAATCCGAAGATTAAAGGGTTTTGAAGATCGATGATTGTGATTCAAATTCACACCGACAAATTGTTCGATAGCTCAAGACCGAAAAGCGATAAAGGTTGGTAAATTCTATCTCATAGGAATTCAATTTAATCGTATAGAACGGATCTTAGGGCTTGGGTTTTGTGTTATTTAGATGCTAATTCCGCTGCGCATGGACCCATAAAACCCAACAGTGGTATCAGAGCCCCGTTCGTATGGTTAAGTTTGAATTAACATGCTAAGATTAAGATATAAATTGTTTATATGCTTATTGCATGTTTTGTATGCGGTAGAATGTTTATTGTTTATGTGAAATAATGTGTAAATCGTTTTCTGATTATGATGAATTAAATCTGCAAAAGGGTTGTTTTATATGATTTAATTGCTTCATGATTGGAATTGATAAGAGCTGGAAAAATCTGCAAATTTGGTAACTATCTGTCACGCGACATAGTTGGCCTATGTCACGCGACAGATCTGGTCTGATGGCATAGTAGGGTCGTGCGACAGATCAGGTCTTCTGAAGGCTTCTGTCACGCGACATACTTTGCCTGATCAGAGCAGTTTCAATTTGTTAATCTTTCCTTGCTAATCTGTGATTATGTTTATAATCTGATATGTTTTTGTCTTAATCTGGATACTATAAATTTCTGGAAATTAAATTTATAGGGCTATGCTAGATTAATTCATTGTTTATGCATGCTTAATTAATTTAAATGTGTTTTATTAATTGTTGCGATGCATAAATTATTTGTTCTTAAGTGTTAAGAATTTTATTAGATGTTTAGTTGAAACATTGAATTGTGATTTCCTAAATGTTTAGTTGAAACATTAAAATTTGATTTTCTGATTGTTTATGAGAAACAAGTCAGTTTACGCAAAATTTGAAGAAATCTGATTGTTTATGAGAAACAAATCAGTTTATGAGTCTGATTGTTTAAGAGAAACAAGTCAGTATACAAAGTATTGATTATGTTGCATTCAAATTGGTATTATAATTGTGCATGACTAGGAAAGTTCTGTCGAAGGAAGATTTGGTACTTAAGCAGTCCTTGTGGCTCACCTATTTTCTTGGGAACTTACCTGGTGTACATTGTGATTATCTTTGTTGATATGCTTATAATCTGCTTTAAAGAACCTTCATTTAACTTTTAAGTTCTTTATGCCAATCCATGATTAAAACACTTGAGACCACTCGGATAGTTTTGGGTGGGCTTGCCATAGCAAGGTGCTTTGATTCTATTCGTTTGCGAGCAAGATGAGGAAATGGTGGTTCCTATACGTTTAAAGTGGATGAACTTAATTGGGTTATCAAAATGGTTTTCGACCCAAGGCATAAGATGAGATTAAAATATGCTTAGACATATGATGTCTTAAATAAATCTCATAAAAGATCTAAGAGTCATATACGATATGATTGATGTTTTCTACCTAATTAATTTAATCTTGAGCGGTGCGCCATAGCGTACTTGAGATTAAATTAAAGTTGGATCTTAGCCCATTAAATGCATATTATGCTTATTTGCATTGGAAGGTGTATGATTTAGTGTGAGTATTTGTGAAATACATTATTTGCTTTTAAATGATAAATGTGTTGATATTGATATGTGTTCATATAATTTGTATATTTTGTTGTAGAAGTAGCATCACATAATGATAATTGCGATTCGCCCTTATGAAGGACAAAGTTCGAAAGGAACGATACAAATAATTCTGATTAGATCAGAAGCCTAAAGAATGGTTCTTAGGTAAATGTGCACGTTCTTGACGAATCCGTTCCTACTCAACGCACTGCAAATGTTGCAAAGGGCAAATAAGGAGCAACATTAGAAACATGTTGATGATTCAAATAGCATTGCTTGCCTTATACTTGCCACCATGTTTAAAGGCTCTTATGAAGAACCTTGAACACATGGAAACTGCTTTTGTTCTGGCACACCGCACAAAGGAAATGTTCCAAGTGCAAGCTAGGTAAAAGATGTATGTTGTGGTTCAGGCTTTTAATGCATAAGATGCAAAAGGAGCAATCCGCAAGTGTGTTAATGGTTAACACAAGAAAGGGGTTCAAAAGGAAAGGAAAAGTAGGTAAAGCAAAGGTTGCTGAACCTAGGGCAAAAGTTGCAAAGCCGAAGAGGCTAAACCCAAAGTGTCTCAAAAGGATGCATTTTGCTACCATTGTAATGATATTGTCATTGAAAGCAAAGTTGCAAGGCTTATTAGGAAGGCCAAAAAAGTGAAGAAGGGCAATATGATTGCTATTACTTCAAGTATCTATATGATAGATATTTTCCTTTCGAATTCTTGTTCTTGGGTATATGATACTGAATTTGATCCCACATTTGTTTAAATGTGCAAGGAATAAAGAACAGAAAGCTACTCAAATAAGATAAATTAAACCTATGCATGGGAATGGAGCAAGAGTTGCAACATTAGCCATAAGGGACTTATGAAGTCACTTTACCTTGAGGACTAGTACTTGTTTGAACAAGTATGACTACGTTCCGGATTTGGGTAGGAGTATTATTTTCGTTTCTTATATAAATGATGAAGGATATAATTTTCTTATTGAAAAATAAGTAGTTTTATATTTATTTAATGATAAGCCTTATTGTATTGCATATGTCATTGAATGGTCTTCATATCCTTGATATTAAGAAACAAAATAATATTGAAGATATCTATAATATAAATGGGAGATCTAAACCGAATAATATGAACAACGCGATCATATGGCATTGCCAGCTTGGTCAGATAAATAAGAAACATATATCTAAACTCCATTAACATGGACTTTTAGACTCATATGACGATGAATCATTTGAGGAATGTGGATCTTGTTTATTGAGATTATTGACCAAACCACCCTACACTAAAGAGTAGTGGGAGGGCTAGTGATTTATTGGTCATTATACATAAGATGTATGTGGACTATTAAGTAGCATTGCTAGGGAAGACTTCGATATTTCATCACATTTCACTAAAGACTTATCTAGATATGACTATGTCTATCTGATGAAGTCCAAAGGTGAATTGTTTGAGATGTTTCGAACATTTCAAGATGAAATACAAAACAACTTGGTAAAACTATTAAGTACTTCGATTGGATCGAGGTGGTGAATATTTGAACCAAGAGTTTGACAATCATCTCAAAAACTATGAAATCGTTTCAAGAGTTGACTCCACCCGAAAACCACATTGTATGGTGTGTCTGAGAGGAGGAATTGAACCTTGTAGGACATGGTTCATTCGATGATGTGTCAAGTTGACTTTCCTAATTCCTTTTGAGGATATGCATTAGAAATAATGCGGTTACACTGAATCGAGTCCCTACTAAATCGGTTCCTAAGGCCCCACATGAGATGTGGCATGGAAGGAAACTTAGTTTGTCTTTCATGAAGATTTGGGGTTGCGAATCTTATGTAAAGAGACTTGTCTCTTATAAGTTAGCACCAAATCTGACTAGGGTATTTTCGAAAATTAATCTTACAACCGCAAAGAGAACAAAACGTTTGTTACTCCATACGATTCGTTTCTTGAGAAATAGTTTTTCAATAAAGAATCTAGTGGAAGTAAAATTAATCTTGAAAGAAGTTCAAAAACCCGAAAACAATATGGAACCAAGAGTAGAGACGGAACCAAGTTCACAATGAGTTGTGGAACCGGTTCAAGATGCACAAGTCCATCGTAAACTTGATAGGTTACTATCCGAACTCAAGAAATATTGATTTCTCGTATCGGAAAGTAATGAGGTGGAAGTCATTGAAAATGACGATCCTACTTCCTATCTTGAGGCGATGTCCACTCCTAATTTGGATAAATGGTTAGGAACCATGGAATCCGAATTATAATCCATGTTTGATGATCAAGTTTGGAACTTGATTGAGCTCGACATGGATGTGAAGGTGCGTATTTTCATGACCAAGGATTGTAGCAAAGGGATTTAGGTTAATTCGTAGTATTGACTATGTTGAAACATTTTCGCCAGTTACAATGTCAAAGTCTATTGGAATTTCAATTGCCATGATCACATATTATGACTGTGTGATATGACAAATGGATGTCAAACAACTTTCTTAAGGATGTGTATAGTACACAACCCGAAGTTGTCAATCCGAAAAATTCTAATAAAGTATGCATGTTGCAAAAATCCATGAGATGGATTGAAGCAAGCTTCAAGGAATTGGAATCTTCATTTTGAAGTATCGGTCAAAAGTTTGACTTCATCAAGTACGAAGATGAACCTTGTGTATGCATGCAATTCAGTGGGAGCATAGTATTGTTTCTATTGTCTTATTACAATGATATCTTACTCATTGGAAAAACGAAGTTCCGACACTTAAGACTGTAAGTCTTGGTCAAGGAAAGGTTTCTCAATGAAAGGTATGGGTGAAGCCGCTTACATCCTTGGCATCAAGATCTATAGAGATAGATCTAGAAGGATAAATTGGTTTGAGTCAAAGTACTCACATTGATAAGGTTCTTAGAAGAGTCTGAGAAAAGTGGCTTGTCAATGGGTCATGGTATTTCTCTTAGCAATACTCATTGTCCTATGACAATTGATGAGCAAAAGGGAATGAATGAAGTTCCATATGCTCCGGCATTTGGATCTGTCATGTACGCCATGATTTGTACTAGACCCGACGTCTCGTATGCTCTAAGCATGATGAGTCGATACCAATCTGATCCTGTTGAGAACCATTGGATGGCAGTCAAGATGATCCTTAAGTACTTAAGAAGAACTAAGGATATGTTCTTGGAATTTGAAAGATTGGAAGTTAATCTTGTTGTAAGAGTTACATAGATGCTAGCTTCCAAACTGACAAAGTTAAATTTAAAATCGCAATTAGTATTTGTGTTTATGCTTATTAGAGGTGCGGTTTTGTTGGAAGAGTTCCAAATAGAAAATCGTAGCCAATTCTACTACTAAGGCCGAATTTTAGCAACATATGATGTGGCTAAAAGAGGCAGTTTGGATCAAAAGTTCATTAGTGTTTTGGAAATATTCCAAGTATCACTAATCGATGAAACTTTTGTTGTGACAATTGTGGTGCCATTTGTGCTAACAATGGAACTAAGATCACAACAGCGATCCAAACACTCACTTAGACGTTTTTCAAGATTTCATAAAAAATGAGAAACACGTTAAGATATGCAAAGTATCAACCGATGATGATATTAAGGATTCACTTACAAAGATCCTCGCACAGGCAGAAGCATGATGGTCATGTTAGATTCATGAGTATTCGATACATAAATGGAGCCTAGTGCAAGTGGGAGACTGTTGGTGTAATGGATAATCATATAATGATTATATGCATAGAGATGCACATTGAAATTATGGGTACTTGTTAGTGAACAAGTGACTGGACTTGACCCGTATGAGATTTATGTCATGGTCAAATGTCATAATTAAATTTCATATGGTCACTTCATTTAGTCCCTAGACCTGAGATTATCATGACCTTACATGAAAGTCATGTTTGATTTTAGTCAAACGATATCTTAACATGATATTTATAAAGGCTATCTTTGGCAAGATCAGATTCATGATGGGAATGATGATAAGTCAAGATGGAATTTGTCCCTCGAAAGAGAGATGTTTTGCTTGGGCCCCTCGATGAGTGATAATGATGAAAGAGTGTGGCCACACCCCAATACGATTGGATTATCATTATACTCATGATCGAGAAAGCATTGAACAAATACAAGTTGACGAGAACCATGACTTGTGTTCAATATAACATCGTGAGACAAAGGGAGAAATGGAAGTGTACCATTGGAAACGTGAACTCTTACGTTATATTGTTTGGGTAGACATAATGGCTTGCTAGAGTCCGCTTATGTCTTATGAGGTCGATATGATCGAGCTCATTGTCAACATAATATAATCCTATTGGGTCACACACAATTAGAATGAATTGGTTAAACCAAGAAAGAATGATTGAGATTCCTGCATATGGCTTTGCTTGGTCGTGCGACTAATCTTGCCATATGATGTTCTGGGTCGTGCCACACAACATGCCCATGGGCTGCTTGTGGTCGTGCGACACATTAAAGCCAGAGGCGTTTGACAGACTTTCCTAATACGATTAGGAAACAAATACCTATACTAATGTAGTATAAATATTAGAGTCTGTAAACCCTAAAGAGAGCTAGCCGAAATTTTCCAAGGGAAAAATCACACTAAAAGGTTTCTCAAATTTCTTCCAAGGATTTAAGAATCTAGCAATTCACAAGAACTGTTCTTGGTTCATTCTTACGTGTGGATACAACAATAGAGGGTCTTCGCTCGTTTGACGATCAAGGCCTAGAGTTCCAATCCGAAGATTAAAGGGTTTTGAAGATCGAAGATTGTGATTCAAAATCACACCGACAAATTGTTCGATAGCTCAAGACCGGAAAGCGATAAAGGTTGATAAATTCTATCTCATAGGAATTCAATTTAATCGTATAGAACGGATCTTAGGGCTTGGGTTTTGTGTTATTTAGATGCTAATTTCGCTGCGCATGGACCCATAAAACCCAACATTATCGAGACGCAAAATCTCTTGCTAGCTATTTGTCTGAGCCTTAATGGCGTCCAATTTTTGAAATTTTGTGTGTTTTTTAGACCGAACCAATGAAGGCTGCCTACGTTCCCCTCGGACTAAGGGGCTCAGGTATCCGTAGTTCGACCTTCTTTTGTGAGAGAAGGGGTGACAGAAAAGGGGGAGAATGGTATATCCCTGATTTTGCCTAGAATGCCCTTTTAGGGTTTTCAATCTAGTTGGGTATGTTCTTCAACACCTTTGTATTCTTATTTTTTGTTTTTTTTTAGAGTGTAGAGGGGGAGAAGAAGACTCGATATTCGTTAGGTGAAATATTGCCGGAGTTTGCTTCCGTTGATCGAGTTCATGAAAGGGTTTCCGTCCAGGTCTATTAGCTTCATTGCACCTCCTGAGAAGATTTTCTGAACCACGAACGAGCCGATCCATGTTGGTTCCTATTTCCTAAGCGGGTTGATTCGAGTGGGTGGCTTTTCCTTGAGCACCAAGTCACCTTCTCTGATGTTTCGAGATTTGACCTTCTTGTTGAAGGCTCTAGCCATCCGGGGTAGGCTCGAATGTGCTTCATGGCCATTAGTCGGCGTTCATCCAGTAGGGCCAATTCGTCGTGATGGCTTCGGAGTCATTCCACTTCATTGACTTCATTTTCCAACAGCACTCGAATTGAAGGGATCTCTAATTCTATGGGCAATACTGCTTCTATCCCATAAGTTAGAGCGAATGGGGTTTCGCCTGTGGCAGTCCTGACTGACGTTCGGTAGCCCCAAAGTGCCAAATGTAGCTTTTTTTGCCAATCTCTGTTGGATTTTGGGGTAACATGCACAGCGGAATATTAAGCATAATTACTAACATGAATAGATTAAAAATATGAATATAGATTTACTAACCTTTGTTGCGAGGTTGTCTTTCGCACACGAATTGTAATATACCTTGAGTTGTGGACGAAACTTTGATCTTCTTTCTTGTTCTTCCTTGTGATAAATCAACAATGCTAGGCCTTCAAGCTTTAGGTGATAAAGCAATCACCCTCTAAATGTAATCCACACGCGAACGAATCAAGATCGAATCTTGTTGGATTGCTAGATGATCCCCGATTGTTGAAACTCTTTTCAACAATCTATAGCTAATATGGAATTGAATCTAGGGTGTTTTGATCTTTGATTCGTAATCAAAATCAAGAGATTTGTGTTTCTCAAACCCTAAAATTCGTGTGTCTTGACCGAGGCAAAAGGGTATATTTATACTTTATAAATATCCCTAACACTTAGGGAGGAAAACCCTAATCCTAGCCAAAAACGGACCTTCAGCAACGAGGCACGACTCGTGCCTATGGGCACGACTCGTGATCACGAGTCATTCCTGCCTATTCTTGAATATCCTCGTCCCCTCATCCTTCTTTTAGAAATGGCCAGAACATGGAGTCATACCCCCAATGTCATCTATGGTTATCATATCAAAAAATTTAGGGTTTATCGACGATTTGATGGACCGTGGCTGTTGGTGAACTTGATGGAGATTGGGGAAATGTTGACGAGGTACAGATGCCCTAGGGAAGACATACGTTACCCAAGTAAGAATAGGATTGACCCTGTAGATGAAGGATCCTCCAACATCGTAGTGTTCCACAGATGGAACTAGGTGATTGACCATGTCAATTTGTATTATCTGATGTCGAACCATTTGGAGCGTCCTCCATTGTTGGGTAAGGTTCCCTCCTAGGCCTTAATCTATACGACGAGGAGGGATAGTCCTCTTCTTCCTCGTATTTCCTGTGCCTTTGGACAATTTTGATAATCCTTTGTTTCCTTGGTTTTGTAGATATGGCCGGACGAGGAAGTGCTGCTAGTACGAGTGGTCCCTCGACGTCGCCAAATATTGTTGATGCGTTTGACGAGGAAGAAAATGCTGGAGGCCGAGGGAGAGTTGGCCGAGGTAGGGTGTATGTTAGACCCATTAAGGCTGGTGAGCCCATGCTAGAAGAGTTGTACTCTAAGTATGGTATGTCGAGGGATGAATTTAAGATGAGTTACTTCCCTGGTACAAAAGTAGTAGATGATGACGACGTGGATAAATTCTATTATAACTTGAACCATGTAAACTTCTACTTCAAACAGTTCCAGTTAGGTCTTAGGCTTTCCCCTAGATCCCTTCATAAATGAGTTCCTCGGAGATATGCTAGCCGTCCCGGCCATGCTAGGAGCCAACGCTGTGAGGTACCTCACTAGTTTTATTGTACTTTGCCGTAGCTTGGGTTTTGAGCCCTGTTAGTCTGCTTTCCACCATTTCTTCATCGTAGGATACATTAAGGATTCCAAGCTGGTGGTGATAAGGAGTGATTCCAAAAAGCCCAAGATAATCCATCCTGTCTCTAGTAAGGTGTCGGGTTGGAACAACCATGTGATCAGGGTGGAAAGCCGTCAAGGCTGGGAGTTCCCTGCTCCTTCGGAATTACCAGGTGTGCCCACGGCGGTGTGGCGACCTGATTGGAGGGAGGCGTTGATAGATCGTCTAACACAATTTGCCAAGGTGGGTACCTTGTGTTGGTCGAGCTTGGAGGCTGACTCTAGATATTACGTTCAGGCTGGCATTATGCCCAGGCCTAGAGTCGGGTTAATGCCCCTCGTCCCCGTCATCAGGGGCAATAGGTTTCTTGATTGGAGAGTCCACCCCGGCCTATCTTCCATCAGGATTGTACCATTTGCCAACAGAATGACAACCAGTGCTTAACGAAAGATGGTGTAGCCGGTTGTAATGCTTCCATCTCATCCTATCTTTTATACTTGTAAATTTTTATCTTTGCTTTTTCTTTCCTTGTCATGTATGCTAATTTTTTCTTTCTCGTCTGTTGTTCTAACCGACGAGCAAGAGCTGGATATGTCTAGCCAAACTACTGATCCCCAAGTCCTGGCCAGGCTGAGGAGGAGAGCTTCTCGGAGCTCGGCCATAGACAAGAGGCAGTCTGATGCCACTCAATGTCAGGCTGTCTTGTCGACCCAGGATGCAGTGGCTGTCCCGTTGAAGTCGGTGGGGGGAAATGAGGAAGATGTCGAGGTGGCACATGCTGAGGGAGGCAACCAGACTGAGATGGGGACTCCCCAAAGATCAACTCCTCAAGGCGAGGTGGCCCTGGGTGCCGGCCAGGCTCAAGCCAAGGAGGTCAATACCGGGGTGAGGAACTCAGCACCCAAGCCCCCAAGGGAGGTTGAGGAGGGTGGTCCCTCATAAAAGCGGCCACTACTTCCTCTACCAGACTTTCTGCTTGGCATATTAAAACATATGCTAAGGCCGAGCAGTTTGTTCAGGAGGCCAAGGAGGCGCCAATCCTTAAAGGCATGGATCGCCTCGCTCGCCAAGGGGGGAATCAGAGGGTTGGCCGAGCTGTCATATGCAGGTCCTTCGACGAGGACTATGTGGACCAGTTGAAAACGGCCAAACCTTCCGTCGACCATCTCACTAACAGGAAGGGCCTTCTGTTAGCCGAGTTAGCTCCTTCGTCGTCATTTCCTTTTCTTTTCGCACTTACAATACTTGTGATTTTACTGAAAACTTTTTCTTTCCTTTGTTGTGTAGCTTGCTTCGATTGCGGCATATGAGGCAGTCAAATTCAAGGCAATTGAAGCTCATGACAAAAAGCTTGAGGAACAAGAGCTTAAGGATAAAGACTCTCTGAAAAAGGCGGTGGATCTCCTTAAGCAACTCCGGGCTGATGCAGAGGCTTTTAAGGCGGCCAGGGATAGTGCCGAGGAGGAAAGACGAGTTGCCAAAGAGGCATTAACTCGTGCTGAAGAAGCCATCCAGCTGAAGGAGGCCGAGGTGGACAAGCTGAAGAGGGAGAAGGAGGAGGTTGTTAAGGAAGCCGAGGAGGCGGCGGCTGCCCGTCTACAAGAGTTGGAGGCAAGTATCCCCTCCATGGAGGAGAATGTCATTGCTCGTTAGAAAGCCAGCTCGGCTTTTAACGAAGCAGTGGATGAGAAGATGGCCACCATGTATATGGATGGTTACATGCATCTGGCCAGGAGGGCCATGGCTGACACGTCTATCTCCTTCGACCTGGAGAGGATTACTCGGTGGATATGCCAAGATTCCTATGACGATGAAGCCCGCAAGCTGCACTTTCCCTTACTCTGAAAATGCCCTTCAAGTGATTCCCGCCATAAATGCTCAGGCTGGCCGACCTGCTTGGGTTCCTCCTCATGTTGATCCTCAAAATATTAATGTTATCATTTTGAGGATCGAGGACGAGGTCATTGGCATGGAGGAAGATGAGGCAATTGACGTCGAGGAGCCTAGGGTCGAGGGGACTCAAGCAGGGGAGGAGCAGAACGTCGCTCCTCGCGATGCTGAAACGGAGGCCTTCCTCAAAGACCCTTTTGTAGATGAGCAGACTTAGGTTTTTTCATGTTTTTGATGTAATAGTGTAGGGACCATGTACTTCGATTTAATATCAATGGAATATCATCTCAATTTCAAGTCGTGTTTCTTTATTGCTTTGATATATGAACTGCCTTGCTTGTTTGGATTGTATTGCCAAGTACAGAATCAACTTGGGAAGGCGAGGAAGGTCTCCTCGTACTTCAACGTTTGATTGTTCAAAATCGAGGAATCTCGTTCAGTTTTAAACACTTGGCTATTTTGCCCACTTTTGGTCATTAGGCCTAGGAAGGTTCCTCGGCATGACTCTTGGATTTATCCTTCTTTTTATCTACCTATGTCGAGGAAGGTGACTCGTACATGGGTTCTTAGATGTTTTCGCTGATGAGTTCGTTTGACCGAGGGGTTTCTTCGGTCTGACGCTCAGGCTATTTTTGCAAATTAGGTCATTAGGCCGAGGTGAGTTTCCTCGACATGACACTTAGGATTTTCCTTCTTTTCATCTACCTATGCCGAGGAAGATGACTCATACATAGGTTTCAGATGTTTTTTGCCGATGGAGTCATTAAGCCAAGGGGTTTCCTTGGCTTGACATTTGGCTTATCCTTCTTTTATCTACCCATGCCGAGGAAAGGTGACTCGTACACGGGTCTTAGATGATTTTTTGTTGGGAATTTATCCCTTAATTGCCGAGGAGGGAGCTCCTCGTCTGATGCCTTGCTAGTCGTTCGTTTGATGAAGATTGAATTTTTATTAATTGAACTGATTACATCAAACTGCAATCCTATCTTTCTTAAAAAAGGAAAAGACTACCAAGTACTATTACATAAAATTTAAACTAACACTAATGATAGTACTTTCGTAGTTTGTCTGTATGCCACGGATGCTTGAGCTCTTTCCCATCTTTAGTCTTCATTTTGTAGGTCCCTTCTCTGATAACTTGGGTGATGATGTAGGGACCTTCCCAATTTGGGGAGAGCTTGTTTTGTTCAGCCTTCCTGCCAGTAGCTTCAATCATTCTAAGTACCCAATCACCAACTTGGAATACTCTCTTGTTGACTCTTTTGTCATGGTAGGCTTTCGTCCTTTGCTTGTAGTTCACCATTCTCATTTGAGCAGGTAGTCTTCTTTCATCCATTAGGTCTAGGTCTAGGAGCCTATTGACCTTGTTGACTTGGTCATCATAGTTGAAATTTCTCATAGTAGGAATAGCCATTTCAGCTGGTGCCATTCTCCGGTACTTAGTCAGTCTGTCACATGTTGTTTTTTTGGTTGACCTAAACCATCAAACAATCATAGTGCCCTCTGGGCGAGGTTGGAATCTGGGGCCTGTCTGCCTTTATGATGTTTTCCACTATGAGTTGCTCTCTCTTGGACACCGCGACTTGAGTTCGAGCAGGGAGGTTGACCGATTTGCCTAGTTTTGTGTTTTTGCCCCGTGCCTGATCGAGCTGATTTTATTTGTTCATTGATCTACCCCCTAGTTCGAACTCGGATGTCTTTGATCTTTTAATCTGTCTCTCCTCGACCCATTGAAGTCGATATCTTTGGGTTGGATTTGGAGCCCAGACACCGTAGCAAGGAGGTTCTGATTGTGCTGGAACATTGCTCTTGGCTTGTCTTATTTGCTGGTTTGTGACTGCTTGCACTTTCCAGTTTCGATCGCGCTCAGCAATGGAGAGCATTGTGGACACCTGGTCAATACTTCTGGAGAACGACAGTATGTAGCATTTGTTGGAGAGTTTGATCCTTTCATGACGAGCTGTCTTAAGTGTGTATGGCCACGTGCTGCCTGACTTTTGCTTGGGCAAACTGTTAAGTTTGCTCGAAAGCCCTTTCGTCTTTTCGGCGTTGGCCTGCTTGGTTTTAACATGCTGCTCACCATGTATAGCTTGTGGGTGGATGACTCCATTATTTTCTGTCATATTGTTGTTCCGTGCGTTTAGCATGCATTGACCTCACCCACAAATTCATTGTAGCAACATATCATGAAAGAAAAATGGTGCCATTAATTAATTGCATGATAGTAGCATAGTAATACTACTTTAAAAACTAATAAGTATCTAGAAGCAAGTCAAGGTAATCAACGAAGTTTTAAGATTGCTGACTAGATTCACAACCAAGATTTAAATCATAGATTTTTCTTTCGATGTTGCATATAAGCAATTCGACTGCATGACTCATAGCAATATATGTGCAAAACGATATCGATCGTAGTAATTATATATGCATACATTTTTTACAGATTTAATTAAGGAACTTGTTGAAAAGTTAATGCATGTTTTGATCAGTTTCAATAATGTTAAGAGTCATGGTTAGTAATTTTAGTAAGTCAGTTTAGGGAAGTTGAAATGATAAGTCTTGAGTCTAAATAAATGAAGTCCTAGAATGTACTAGACTGATGTATGAAGCCTATAAATAGGCATTGCTGTAATCTGCTGGTGTGTGAAAAATAATAGACTCCTCCATTTTCTATTTCTCTTGTTTTTCCCTTAACACCTATAATCTCTTCTCACAAATCATCAGTGGTATCAGAGCTGTGTTTCGATCCCGCTTGGGGCGAAATATCAGAGTTGTTCTATCATCATGTCAGATCCTAATCTTTCTCTTGTTCCGATCTTCGCTGGAGATAACTATGATTTTTGGAGCATCAAATTGAGGACATATTTTTTGTCTCAAGAATTATGGGAGGTTGTCGAAGATGGCTTTGAAGAGCCCGAAAATGCAGGCGCACTGCCCACTGCACAAAAAAATGCACTGGCTCAGTCAAGGAAAAAGAATGCAGGCGCTTTGTACATCATCCAACGTGCAGTGGCAGACACAATATTTCCAAGAATCATGGGTGCGGATACAGCGAAGGAGGCTTGGGACATTTTGAAAGATGAATTTCAAGGCAATCCTAAGGCACGCTCCATTAAATTTTTCATCTTGTGAGAAGAGATCTTGAGAATGTCAAAATGAAAGAGTCTGAGATGGCCCAAGAATATTACTCCAGAATTTCAGAAATAGTCAATCAATTGAAGGTCTATGGTGAGAGAATTGATGACAGGAGAATCATCGAGAAAATACTTATCAGTCTAACTGACAAGTATGATCCTGTTGTTACTGCCATTGAAGAGTCAAAAGATATTTCGACTCTTTCTGTGACAGAAGTAATGGGTTCACTGGAGGCGCATGAAAAGAGGCTAAGCAGACGGACGGAAGGCTCAATTGAGAATGCGTTTCAGTCCAAATTGAACCTAAAGTCTCATAGTTCTAAAGTGGGTAATAAATCTGGAGGGTCTTCTCAAGGAGGAGACAAAGCAAACACGTGGGAAAATAAGAAAGAATGGCAAAAGAAGACTTATCCACCGTGCAGTACCTGTAAGAAGACAAACCATGCTGAGAAAGATTGTTGGTTCCGTGGGAAGACAAAATGCAGGATATGTCATAAGTTTGGCCATCTGGATAGAAATTGCAGGTTCAAGAAAAACCAGCAAGCAAATTATACAGAAGCAAATAGTTCAGACAACCAAGCTGAGGAGTTGTTTTATGCTTGTCATGCAGCATCAGTGGAGAGAACCGATGATACGTGGTATATTGATAGCGGATGCAGCAATCATATGTCCGGAGATGAGAGTATTTTTCGGAGCATAGACACGTCCGTTACATCCCAAGTGAAGTTGGGGAATGGTGCGTTGGTACAAGCAAAAGGCAAAGGTACGATAGCTATCCATACAATGAAAGGCACAAAATACATTCATGATGTTCTTCTAGTTCCATCTTTGAAACAAAATCTGTTAAGTGTTGGACAAATGATTGAGAATGGTTATACCTTATCATTTGTTAGTAATACTTGCACAATTTATGATAAGATAAATAAAGAGCAGGTAATTACTCAAGTGAAGATGGAGAATCGGAATTTTCCGATTCGTTGGCAATATGATTCAGCTATGAAGGCTGAAGTTGATGACAATTGGCTTTGGCATAGGAGATTTGGCCATTACAATTTTTCAGCTCTCAGGGTCCTGTACAGGAAGGACATGATGCGTGATATGCCAAATATAAGAGTGGTCGATGATACGTGTGAAGGGTGTCTACTTGGCAAGCAACATCGCAAACCATTTTCTACTGGGACAGCATGGAGAGCAGAGCAAGTGTTGGGGTTAGTCCACACGGATATATGTGGACCAATGAGAACTCCATCTCAAAATCAATCGAGGTACTTCATTCTTTTTATAGATGATTTTACTCGAATGACATGGATCTATTTTATGCGTGATAGATCAGAAGTCTTCAATGTTTTCAAGAAGTTCAAGAATCTCGTGGAGAAACAAAGTGGCCAGTTTATCAAAGCACTTAGAAGCGACAGAGGAAAGGAGTATACCTCTAAAATGTTTGACAAATTCTGTGAAGATGAAGGAGTCGAACATCAGCTTACAGTTGGCTATGCACCTGAACAGAATGGAGTATCGGAGAGAAAAAATAGAACCGTAATGGAGATGGCCAGATCGATGCTGTACGAGAAGGGGATGCCGAAAAAATTCTGGGCTGAAGCTGTTTACACAGCTGTATATTTGCTAAATCGATGCCCAACAGCTGCTGTTCGTGATAGAACTCCGATCGAGGCTTGGAGCGGTCGGAAGCCTTCAGCTAGACATCTCAGAATATTTGGTTGCATATGTTATGTGCATATTCCAGCAGAAAAAAGGCATAAGCTGGAAAAGAAGACAGAGAAAGGAGTATTTTTGGGTTACAGCTCACAGTCGAAAGGCTATCGTGTGTATAATCTCCAAACGGAGAAAATCATGATCAGCCGTGATGTTGAGTTCGACGAAAAAGCCTTATGGAATTGGGACTTAGAAAAGGTTGAAAAAGTTTCAGCTCTAGTACCTCAGATTCAGAAGGAACTTTCTACTCACCAAGTGCAAGAGACAAGAGATGAAGGTGAAACATCCGCTAGCGCAATTCCATCAGTTGCCTCACCTCAATCAGATTCATCTCAAGTGCAATCATCACCTGAGACAACACCAATGAGGGTTAGAACACTAGCAAGTCTATATGAGACATGCAATTTTAGTGTGCTAGAACCTGAATCCTTTGAAGTTGGCAAATCAGGAAGTTTGGGTGAAAGCTATGGAGGAAGAGATCAAGATGATCAAGAGAAATGACACATGGGATTTGGTAGAACGTCCATCAAACAAGGAAGTCATTGGAGTAAAATGGGTTTATAAAACTAAGGTGAACCCAGATGGCTCGATTCAGAAGCATAAAGCACGTTTGGTAGCTAAGGGTTACTCTCAAAGAACCAGGCATTGATTATACAGAGACTTTCGCGCCGTAGCACGACCGGATACCATACGAACCCTTGTAGCTCTTGCAGCTCAAAGGAAGTGGGAGATTCATCGGCTTGACGTGAAATCGCATTCCTAAATGGGGTGCTTGAAGAGGAAATTTTTGTTGAAAGCACCACAAGGATTTATCGTCGAAGGAGGAGAAGAGAAAGTACTACGGCTTAAGAAGGCATTATATGGTTTAAAACGGGCACCACGTGCCTGGTACGCCGCATCGATAAGTATTTTATTGATGCTGGATTTAAAAGAAGTAGTAGTGAGCCAACTCTCTACATCAAAAGCCAAGGTGAAGACGGAATTCTAATTGTTTCTCTATATGTAGATGATCTAATCTACACGGGAAATAATGGAAAGATTGTTCAGGAGTTTAAAAAGGATATGATGAAGACGTTCGAAATGACAGACCTTGGGTTGATGCATCATTTTCTTGGCATTGAAATCAGTCAAGAGAATGAGGGTGTTTTCATATGCCAAAGAAAATATACCGAGAATCTTCTGAAGAAGTTCAATATGTATGGTTGCAAGACAAAAGCCACTCCGCTAGTTGTTAATGAGAAGATGAAGAAAGAAGATGGAACGGGCAAAGCTGATGCGTCGCTGTACATAAGTTTAATTGGAAGTTTACTATATCTTAGTGCCACTCGGCCTGATATAATGTATGCCACGAGCCTACTTTCCAGGTTCATGCAAAGTCCAAGTCAGGTGCACTTTGGAGCAGCAAAAAGAATTCTGAGGTATTTACAGGGAACCGTTGACTACGGTATTTGGTACAAAAAGTCTACTTCAGATCCAACGCTTGTTGGCTACACGGATAGTGATTGGGCTGGTTCAGTAGATGATATGAAAAGTACTTCAGGTTATGCATTCTCATTCGGATCAGGAGTTTTTTCATGGGCATCTAAAAAGCAAGATAGTGTGGCACAATCGTCTGCTGAAGCGGAGTATATAGCAGCAGCAGAATCAGCTCGCCAAGCTATTTGGCTAAGAAGAATCTTCGTAGATATGGAGGAGCAGCAAACTATGGCTACAATTATTTTCTGTGACAACAAGTCCGCAATAGCAATGGCGAAAAATCCAGTATTTCATAGCCGGTCAAAACACATTGCAATCAAACATCACTTTCTGCGTGAAGCATCAAACAGCGGAGAAATTGAGCTAAAGTATTGCAAGACAGATGAGCAAATAGCTGACATATTCACGAAGGCACTTCCAAGACAGAGGTTTGAATTACTTCGTGATATGCTTGGAGTAACTCAAAAATGCATTAAGGAGGAGTGTTGAAAAGTTAATGCATGTTTTGATCAGTTTCAATAATGTTAAGAGTCATGGTTAGTAATTTTAGTAAGTCAGTTTAGGGAAGTTGAAATGATAAGTCTTGAGTCTAAATAAATGAAGTCCTAGAATGTACTAGACTGATGTATGAAGCCTATAAATAGGCATTGCTGTAATCTGCTGGTGTGTGAAAAATAATAGACTCCTCCATTTTCTATTTCTCTTGTTTTTCCCTTAACACCTATAATCTCTTCTCACAAATCATCAGAACTTCCATTGTGTTTCCGCGGTACAACGTGTGTGTGATTACGTAATTATCTCGTATTATGCTTGCGAGTGCACATATGCACAACATAATAGTCTTCCAAGCATGTAATATTTCAAATTAAAAGTCCCAACTAATATAAGAGAACACCTATTCTACACCTTTTTATCTAGGCATTACATTTATATATAGTACACTCTAGCAATGCTAAAAATATGGAGAGATTACTTAAATGGAAAGAAATCACCTGGTCAATGAAGAAGGTCGTGGCCCAATCAAGAACTGGTCACAAATTGCCCTTCTGAACAATTTTTTTTTTCCTGGGGCTCTTCCCTCTTTCGTTTTTTGGCAGCCAAAAACTGTTGTTGATAGAGTTTTGGTATAAATCAACCTCTGTTTGCAACCTTTTTCATCGGAAAAGGTCTATTTGAGGTAGATCTAAGTCCTTCATAAATTATTGTATTATTGTTTATGCCCTTGCCTACATGGGGAAACGGAGGGGACGTTTGACCTAAATTGGGATCCACTCCTACTCATCTGGGTTTTATGATAGTTCGTAGTTCATAACTTTTTTGTTTGTATTCCATCCAAGGTAAGGAAGAAAAATTTTCGGCTATTCAATGGGTATAACGATCGTTTTCCGGCAATTTAACCAAACTGATAATGCCAAAAACGACGGATCAGCTCAAATCCAGTGTTTAAGATATTTCAACTGATTTGAATAAAAGATGAACAAACATGTAAACTAAGCCGGGATTTCATCGACGAATGCCCTCCGGCGTGAGAGTAAGTAATGATATTTTATGAGAGCAAATCAATTGACAAAAATTTAGAGTCAAAGTATGCGTTAGCAGAAAATTGTGATTTATGTCTTATATTTATTACTGTAGGAGATAGTATCCTGATTTAGATAGAAAGTTAGGAGAGATAAGGAGTCAAATCCTACTCATATCCTAATTCCATATATACTTATTGAAGTAGGATTATAAGTATTCTTTACGTATACCGAGAAGACCTGCTCCTCAACATACATAGTGTCTTATGACGAGGAGAGTAAGGTGAACATAGGTAACGAAGCCCATTTCATATGTCGTATTTAGGACTTATAATGTTTTCCATTGGGCTCAATCCATTGGACCTTGCCCCATGTTCGTACTCGGTTTATGCCGTTCAACACGGAATATTAAAAAGAGGTATTATGTAACAATACAAGTATTTATAAAAATAATCTGCAGTTAACTATACACATACATACACACCAATTATTCTGATAAATTCCTTTAGAATTCCAAATGCAATAAAGGTTTTCTGTAAATCCTGCATTGCTTATATCCTCCTCCTCTAAGGCTCCGTTTGTTTAGCGTAAAACATTTTCCGGAAAATGATTTCCTGCAAAATGTTTTCCGGAAAATGAAAATGTTATCCGGAAAATGAGATAAACATGTTTAGCGTAAAATATTTTCTCCATTTTCTGGTGCGAAACAAACACCGGAAAATGGGGAAAATGTTTTCCGGAAAACATTTTCCCCCAAACAAACGGAGCCATAAATGTCCGCACTAATTACATATTTGCAGTAAATAACTAAAATAAGTATGAACCTCACCATGCGTATGTCGCCTTTGTCACACCAAAAGTCACTGCCATCACAGCCAAAGCAGCCTGCACATATTTAAATGAGGTGACTTATCAATGGGTGCTAACTAAATAAATAAAAATACAAGTCCAGTTTGAAGGACCAAGCATATAGTCACGTAAAAATTTATACCAATGTGTTCTTCATAGTTATTGGAATGCAATTTCACTTGTGCAGAATATGAATACTTAGAAAGAAAAGGATCATGTTCGTGTAAATATCACACGAGTAAGACCCTGAACCGTAATATGTATTCAGCTAAAGAAAGTACCAATATCTATTTAATTCTTATGGGAGTTTAAATATGAAATTTTGATCTTATGTTTCCCCATGACATTCTACCTCTGAACCCTCAGACATCAAATAACAACTCGGATCTCCAAGTAAAATTCTGTGATAATAATGACTTCTTCGGCTAGTAGTAGTTCAGTCCCAAAAATGTATCGAAATTTCAAACAAGGATTTTTGAAGTAGACAGGGAGCATATCATTTGCGATTGACTGTATCCGGAAAAAAAAGACCAAAAAATTGAACTCAATAGGACTTGTTCAGTTAAATTCTACAGTACATCAACTAGGCCTGCATTGCTATATGAGTGGATGGCCATGAAACAGTGTCACGTTTATAAAATAAATGTGACATAGATGCGTATGCAACGGATGTGGGGAATAAAAGAAAGGATCAGATGAGGAACGGAGTGATTAGGGAGAAAGTAGAAATTGCACCTATTGAAAAATATACCTATTACGAGAGAGAATCGGATAAGGTTCAGTCATATGAGAAGGGACCCATATGACGTACCGGTAAAGAGAAAAAGTGGAGAAGTTATAAGATGGTCAGGGGTAGGAAAAGACCTAAGTAAATGTGAATAAGAGTGATCGAAAACGAAATAATTTTACTTGTGATCGAATAAAATATGACGTTAAAAAGAACGATGAAGACAAAATTTTATGTGAATGATGGGGTTTGATTTTTTATTTCCGCTTTCATAGTTTTTTCATTTTTTTTTCCAAATATTTCTTCTCACCTATTTCTACTTTAAATTTCTTCAAAATACTTTATTATTTACAATTAACAATTCCTTATAAAAATTCATGTTAGCCAATCTCAAATCATTTTGATACTAAGAATTTGTTGTTTTGTTATGTCATATTTCTTCAATAGAACATCCATTTTGTTGTTCAATCTGGTTATGTGTCATGCTGACATCGTTATTTTTGCTTATTTGACGTTGACTAAGCACCCGCATCACAAGTTGTTGGTGTAGTGGAAGTGTAAATTTTGATAAATAAAACTATCTTAGTAGTTTTGTTAAAAATTCATTCATCATCACCCCATCTTAACACCACGGCTACCTCATACTTACAACAAAACAAAAATAAGGCAAAATTGCAATTAAATTGCATGAGTTTTACACTTTGTTGCAATTAGTTATCCAATATGTAAATGTTCAAATCTGATTCCCAAGTTTGTAAAACCGTCGCAATGTGATGTAAATTTGGACGGGGTGTTAAAAAACTATGACAACTAAATATATATACTTACTGGTCACCAACACCTTTTATTGTTCATTTCGATCACTAACCTACCTACTTAATGTTCTATATCAAATTCTTCCATTCATGTTCCGTCAAAAGCAACGTTAAAATTGCATTAAAGTATAATTTGAATTATTGCTATATAAAAATGGGGAAAATATGAAATATAATTTTTTACATTTATTATTTACATGTTTTTTAATAAAAAATACATATTCTTTCTTTTGTAATGAGAAAGGAATTAACAGTTGCACTCTCTATCAATTATTTGAAATTGCAAAAAAATATCGAATCAGGGATTAAGAAATGATACTTTATATCCAAATATAATAATAATGTAACCAGTTAGATTAGGGAGCATTAAAGGGATTAATTTTTGCCAAAATCTCACAAAAAAACAGTTTTTCCTGAACAATAGGAAAAACGGGTTTTGAAATAACGCGCGCCAACTCCGTCGTCGTGTTTCACCCGTTTTCTCAAAAGAATGTCCATGCCCCGCCGCTGGTTCAGCGGGTTCGTTGATTAGTCTCTCCCCTCTCCCTTCCATTTACACCTCCCATAAAAAGCTCTGATTTTCGATTCAGCCTGATATCGTTGCCCCAACTGTTCGATTAGGGCTTAGGAAAAATTGTGGCATTGGGAGATTTGATGGTGTCTAGGTTTTCTCAGTCATCAGTTGTGGTGGCGGTTTCCAATCACTTGGATGAGTATACAAACAATCATGAAGGTGCTGTTGTCGATAGGAATTTGGTATCAGTTGGCTTGCAAAGAAGGGATGTTAGGGATAGGGATTCCGAGACTGCCGTTGGAGATGATGCCCGTAAGGATTAGAATTTAAGAGTGGCAGCAGTTGTTTAAATAATTGCCAGGGTTATGGTAAAAATGTACCAGTGCCAGTTAAAAGCTTTCTTTGTCCAGAAACTCAATGCCAGTGCATGTGCAACAAAGTGTCAGTGCATGTGCAACAAAGTGCCAGTGTTAGTGTAAAAGAGTGACAAGCATCCAAGAATGGGCGCGATCGCTCCATTTGTCCAGAAACTCAGTGCCAGTGCATGTGTAACAAAGTGCCAGTGCATGTGTAACAAAGTGCCAGTGCATGTGTAACAAAGTGCCAGTGTAAAAAGCGTCAGTGCCAGTTTTTACCAAAGTGCCAGTGTTAGTGTACTGGCACTTTGTTAAACTGGCACTGACACATTTTACACTGGCACTTGTTACACATGCACTGGCACTTTGTCACACTGGCACTTTGTTAAACTGGCACTGGCACAAACGGGAAAAACAAAACACGTTTTTTCTAGGTGCCAGGAAAAACGCGTTTTTTGTAAGACCAACTCTTAATTTTTTAGATAAAAATGATAACGCATTATTACCTCTTTCTCTCTCCAACATTGCTACCCACCACCAATTCACACCACCGGTCACCACCACGGTTGAAATATCCACCGCCACACCACCATCAAAACGACCACCACAATCTCCACCACCGTCACCACCTCACCATTTCCGTTCATAAAGAAAAGGTAGATATAGAACAATAATCCCAAAATACACACCCACATGCCCGATCGATCACACACGCAAGCACAAACACCCACACACTGAGATCTAACACACGAATGCAAACACATCCAGATCTGGTTTACATTTAATATAAGAAAAGATCTATATCAAATCTGGCCACATTCCGGCCATAAACCATAGCGGCGACCGTCGTTGCTTATAAAATGGGAGGCTGCAGAGAAGGGGTATTGGGGTAGGGAAAAGGGAAGGGGAGGTAGGATAAGAGAGGACGTGGTGGCGTAGGGAGAAGGGGTGGCATCGCGGCGGGGTGGGTAGAAGGGGTAGTGACTGGTGAGGAAGGTGGAAGGAAAGTGGGGAAGGGGTAAGTCCCTTGAACAGAATAGAGAGAGAAAAGAGGGAGGGGATAAGGTTTTTAAAATAGGGATGAGATATTTTTTGTGTGGCGTGAATTTAATTAGGCTATTTATGGAATATTTAATAGGAGGGTTTAATTTATAAAAATTAATATTTATATTTTAAATTATTATGTTTTACTTTGTACACATTTATCCCTTTATTTTCTTCAGGTTAGCATCAAAGTTTTCACGAAAGAATGACATAGAACATTAAATAGATAGGTTAGTGATCAAAATGAACAAAAACAGGTGTTATGACCAATACGTTATACTCTCTTCATCCCACCTCAAACCGGACATTTTATCATTTTCGTCCGTCCCACCTCAAATCGGAATTTCCAAAATGGCAAATAAACTTTACTATACCTCCAACTCATTTTCTATCATACTTTACTTTTTATACTCACAACACCAATAAATTTACTATTCATTCCAATCATTCTATTTCCTATTTTACTTTTTCTTAATCATTGTGCCCAAAAGTTAGTCCGATTTGAGCCGGCGAGAAGGGAGTATATTTTAGTTGTCCATCATTAGTTTTTTAACAGCCCATCCAAATTTACATCACATTGCAATGGTTTTACAAACTTGAGAATCAGATTTGAACATTTACATATTGGATAACCAATTGCAACAAAGTGTACTACTCAAATTGCAATTTGCCTCAAAAATAAATCAACCCTTGTTACTACCCCTGCCACAAAATCCTAGTTATTATGCTTTCCACTTATTCACCCATTCCCACATTCCAAGGAATCAAAAAGAAAAGAGGAACAAAATTAGCAAGAAAATATGAAAAACACAGAGTTTTTTCCTTCCTCCGCCCCCAATATGATCCCCTATCCTTATCTTCTCCCTTAAACTCAGTTCATCTTCAAGAAAAATCCAAACTTTAACAGAAATTTGACAAAAACAAAGAAGAGGGCCATACTTTTAATTTGACACAAACCCAGTTCAATTTTCATTTTCTCTGCCCCATCCTTTGCCTCCCTGGAACTTTTAATATTTATCTTTAGAAATTAATGGGCATTTTCGGCTATCTATAACAGCTGATACAAATGGAGGGGAAGGGGGAGCGACATGTGCCCATAATGATATCAGATCATGATGAGCCCAGACATTTCAGACCGGTCCCAAAGCTCGATCTGATACAAAGGTCAAGCATCACGAGGCATATCTTAGACCACCAAAGTTAAGACCGCGATCTCCTATACTGCCAGTGTCAAAACCACTAGAGTCAAGAACGCGGACAGATAAAGCGCTAGAGTCAATACCGCGATCTACTAAAACCGTCCGAGTCAATACCTCGGACAGCTACACTGTCAGCAAGGTGACCGCGGTTGTCATAATCGCGATATCTATGACCGCGCCAACCACATTTACCGCGCTCAACGTATTGACCGCGCTCAACATATTGACCGCGGTCTTATATCAGACTCTCTGTTATTTTACTAGACTCCCGGTTAAAGCCAAATCTAGTCAGATCAAAGCTTGTACCTACGCTGACACCAATAAGCCGGCTTGTCGATCATTAAATGGTGGGGACCACTACGCAAATAAGGTGCAGCGCCAACTAGCGTCTGTTTCCTCCGTATTTGTTCATTCAGCAACATCACTCTACAGTAAATCCTGCTTTATTATACGAGTCCACCAAACACGTGTCCTAGGTTAAATACAAAGATATCCTGCAGGGCTTGACATCATCAATCAGCTCCCTCTTACTATAAATACCTTTGTCCCCATGTACAAGTTAAGTGCAAAATCGTTATTTGTAAACCAAATTGTCTAAACCCTAAACACACAACTCACTAATACATTCCAAGTATTATTTCTAGTTATAAACCCTCAGAGATCTTATTCTCACACCAAAGGCATGAACTGGATTAAACTCCGTCTTGTTATCTAACGGTGCTTATTGTTTTTGTTGTGTTATAGGTATAAACCAATATACAAGCTAGATATCGGAAAATCGTGGCGTAATCAGTGGTTTCATTGCCGGAAAACGTCTAGTTTTTTCTCTTATAATCTTGTGTCTTTGTCGAAAACAAACACCTTGTCCAAACACTTGCTTCCAAAAAATAACTTTTCAGCTTTTCTCCGTCGAGAAAATGACTGATATTGCTTTTCAAAACGCTGGTTTTCTTACTCCCCAAGGTAATAACCAAGCTTCTCTCTCTCAACTAAATCCTACCAGACCAAGCACCTCGGTCTTTAATAGGTTGGGTGGCCGTTCTCGCAGTATAGGGTCTTTTACTCCTCAAATAGACCTTAGGAAAAAACTTGAGGCTGCCCGTAAGGATAAATCCCCCCAAAATTCAAGTCCAAAAAACCACACCTCTCCTATCACTCATGAGTTGATACTCAAAATAAACCAAGCATAGCCAAGTTTTGTGACTACCACAACGATCACGGTCACAATACTAAGGATTGCTTACCGATGAAAAGGATTATTAAACAAAAAATCAATAATGGCGAGCTGGCCAAGTGGGTACAAGGTGATAATAGCAACAACGCTAACACCCATAAAGCGCGACCTCAGAGTGGCCCAGAGAGAAGAGAGAGAGATAACAATGATGATGATGAGCAAGTGACCTATGATATCAATTTCATTGGAATAGAGGCTCCATACAATAAACAGCTCTCCAAACAGATCAAGACTTTAGAAAAGATCTTATTGATTCCCCCCTTGGCTCCAGAAGAAGAGCAAGAAATAGGATTCAAGCGGAGTGAACTAGCCTACACTCTCTTCCATTCCACCCAGCCTCTCACCGTCAGAGAATGAGGATTTCGCGGGCAAATATTAGTAGAGTCCTCATTGACACCGGCGCGACTAGAGACATTCTCTACTATCATACCTTGGTGGAGATTAAAATATCTGAAGCTCATCTAACTCCTTACGCCGGTTTGCTCGAGGGATTCACTAATCACATTGTCCGCGTGAAAGGGATGATAGACTTTGAAGTAACCCTAGGAAAAAAACCCATACAAAAGACTGCTAAGGTTACTTTAATGGTCATAGATCTACAATTCCAATAAAACGCCATACTCGGCGTAACTGCTCAGGCCGCATTGGGAATCGTAGCATCTATCCCCCATCAAAGGGTGAAGTTCAACACTACGGGTGAAATCGCGATCATCAAAAACCAGCACGAGAGATTTCTCCGGACATTGGAGGAGAAAAGGAAGAAGAAAAGTCAAGCATCCTGCTCGTAATTGGATGAGGAAGCAAAGCGGAACAAATGTAAAGACAAATGCCCGCTTACCGAGTTTGTGGGTATACTCCTTCCATTTCACCAAAATAGAGCTCAAAAAGAGCAGGAAAACGAAAAGGATGGCTCCATTGACGGAGGTTATGTGGATATGGGAATCTTGGGAGACTTACACCGAAAAATCAGTTATTCCATGTCCGCTCTCCATGGAGAAAGCTCCGCCCCACCACCAATCATTATTGACTCTTTCAATAACCGTGAAATTAGCGATCTCCGCCCTAACGACAAGCTCGAGGAGGTGGTAATTAATATCCACTATCCCGAGCAAACAGTTAAGGTTGGTATGGAAATTCACCATGAGGAAAGAAAGATCTTGATCGAATTCCTCATAACTAATTGTGATGTGTTCGAATGGAGAGTGCAGGATATGCAAGGCATAAGCAAGGACGTGATCGTCCATAAGCTAAATGATGACTCCACCTTCAAACGCATCCACCAAAAATCAAGATACTTTTCTGCTGAAAAAGAGAGCGCGATCAAGTAAGAGGTAGAGAAGCTAATAAAAGCGGGGATAATTAAAGAAAAATCATATCCTAATTTGGCTAGCCAATGTTGTTATGGTGAAAAAATCCAATGAAAAGTGGAGGATGTGTGTTGACTTCACAGGCCTCAACAAAGCTCTTCCCAAAGATTGTTTTCCTCTTTCACGAATTGATCGTTTGGTAGACTCTATAGCCGGGCACAGAGTTCTGAGCTTCATCGATACATATTCTGGTTACCACCAGATCAAAATGGCTCCCGAAGTTTTGCCTCCGTAGCTTTCATCGCCGCGGGTAAAATATACCGTTATACAATGATGCCCTTCAGGCTAAAAAACGCAGGAGCCACCTATCAAAGTATGGGTAATATCGTCTTCAGAGACCAGTTGGGCAGAAATCTTGAGGCATACATAAATGATATGGTCATAAAGACAAAGAAGAATGCCCACGAGCTCGACGTGGCAGAAACTTTCTCCAACTTGCGCCACAATAACATGAAGCTTAACCCCCTCAAATGTGCCTTTGGGGTAAAAGCGGGCAAGTTTCTATAATTCTTAGTCAATCAGGGAGAAATAGAGGTGAAACCCGAAAAAATCCAAGCGCTTTTAGACATGAAACCTCCTGCGTGCGTAAAAGATGTGTAAAAGCTCAATGGGCGCATCACCGCACTTGGCCGCTTCATATCGCGGTCTGAAGAGAGGTGCCTCCCCTTTTTCAAAACTCTTAAAGGGGGGAAGAAAGCTAACGAGTTCGTATGAAATGAGGACTGTGATCTAACTTTTGAAAAAGTCAATTAATACCTCGGGCAGCCCCCTCTCCTCAGCAACCTGGTGCCCGGGGAATAACTTTTTATGTTTTTATGTTTTTAGCAGCCACTGAACTGGCAGTAGCTGTTGTTCTTGTAAGGGAGGAAAATAACTCCCAAAAACCAGTGTACTATGTATCAAAGGCGTTGTCCGCCGTAGAAAGTTATTATCTTAATATAGAGAAGTTAGCTTATGTCTTGCTTTTAGCTGCTCGAAAATTACGAGCTTACTTTTCTGCATACCCAATAATTGTATTCACATAAGCAACGCTTAGAAAGGTTTTACATAAACCAGAGTCCTCAGGGAGGATGCTAGCATGGTCTATAGAGCTCACTGAGTTCCAGATCACCTACTCCCCCAAAAGGACAATCAAAGCGCAAGCATTAGCTGATTTTGTGGCAGAAACATCATTTAACCTTGCGGACAGCGAGCTGGGGAAAATAAAGAGGGTAGAACCCCAAGAAACCCAAGAAAATTCAGAGTTAAATACAGATCTAACTAAAGAGCGACCACAAGAAGTATGTACTCTATTCATTGACAGATCTGCGAGCAATCTATTAAACGGCGCGGGCATACTACTGATCGCTTCATGTGGGGAGAAATTCGAAAGAGGCTTGAGATTCAAATTTGAAGCATCAAACAATCAGGTCGAATATGAAGCAATCATAGCAGGCATGGAGTTGGCTAGAGATATGGGGGTCCCAATTATTGAAATAAATAGTGACTCTCAACTCATAGTAAATCAGATAAAAGGAGAATGACACAAATAACCCAGTTCTAGCCAAGTACTGCAGTCTAACAAAATCCCTTCTCAAAAACTTCGAATACTATAAGCTAAACCAAATTATGAGGGAAGGCAATACAGAAGCAGACCTCCTCTCCAGAATTACCGAGCAAGAGATAAAAGATCTAAACCCGAACTGGCAAATCGAATTCGTAGAAACGCCTGCCATAGATCGGATTCAGATTAACAACATTGAGGACCAAGAAAGGGACTAGGTAGATGAAATCCGAGATTAAATCGAGAAAGAAGCCCTCCCTGAGCATCAAGCAAAGGCTAGACTCATCAAAAAGATGGTCGCAAAATACAGGATCATTGACTGAGTGCTATATCGGCGATCATTCACCAAACCTTTGCTCAAATGTGTAAAACCTCACATGGTAACCAATTTACTCTATAAAGTCCATGAATTAGTTTGTGGCGGCCACCCGGGTGCTCGCACCCTCTCGGACAAAATTAAATTTCAAGGGTTATATTGGCCAAACATGAGAAAGGACGCTGAGTAATACGTAAGAAAATGTGACGAGTGTCAGCGGTTTGCGGACATCCCTAGACTCCTATCAACAGAGCAAACTTTGGTTATACCATCGTGGCCGTTTGTTACTTGGGGGATTGATCTAATAGGACCGTTCCCAACCGCTAGAGTAACCATCAAATACGTAGTAGTGGCTGTGGATTATTTCACAAAATTGACGGAAGCCAGAGCCTTGGCCACTATCTCCGAGGAAAATGTCATCAATTTCGTCCACGATCACATCTGGTGCCGATTTGGAGTAACAAGAGCAATAGTTTCGGACAATGGCACTCAATTCGCAGCAAAATTCACAGCTGAATGTGAAATAATGAAAGTCAAACACCGCCGGTCCGCAGTAGTCTATCCTCAAGGGAACGGTTAGACTTAGGCCGCGAACAAGTTAGTCCTTACTGCCTTAAAGAAAAATTTAGAAGGACGAGGAGGACGCTGGTTGGACGAGCTCCAGACCGCGCTATGGGTAGTCCGCACTACTATCAGAAACTCAACCGAATAAACTCCTTTCTCGCTCCCTTATGGCTCAGAAGCAGTAGCCCAAGTAGAAGTATCCCTCCTTTCATACAGAGTCGCTAACTTCGATGAGACACGAAATAAGGCCGACAGAAGGGGCGATCTAGATGATATCGAACAGAAGAGAATGCGGAGAAGAGAAAAAATGATTAAATACAAGCAAAAGGCCAAAAAGCATCATGACAAAAGAGTTAGCAAAAGAATCTTATCAGTAGGAGATTGGGTGTTAAAGAGATTTTGAGATATAAGGGACACAACCCGGCTTTCATAAACTCTCCCCAAAATGGGAAGTTCCGTATCAAGTTATCTAAATCATCAAAGAGGGAATCTAATTGTAAAAGGATGATAGAGGAAACAAATGTATAAAAAGCAAGACATTTTTTGCATACTATTGTAACTTAGAAAAACACGAAAGTGATATCCTCACTACCGAAGCTGCAGAAGTGAATGCCCGAAAAAAAAAAAAAAGCGGATGTCAGCCACGCGGTCTTAAACCTGCTGATGTGCAGTGATCCTCTCGTAATCGCAGACCGCATGCCCGCAAGAATGCCAGCACACGGTCACAAACCTAATGATGCGCGAATGCCTCATCGGCTGTTGACTGCACGCCTATACATACAAAGGCCAAAATTGAGCCCGTACTCGTTCACCACAATACTCATACAGTCCAAACGCGTGAATCATCAAAATAATAGATATAGAAGCCAACACGGCCCAAAACCTGCTGATGCGCGTAGGCCTTATTAGCTGTTGATCGCATTTCCGTATGTATAAAGGCCAAAATGGAGCCCGTACACCATCGACACAAGACTCGATAAGTCCAAAAAGCGTGAACCATCAACAAATGGATATGGAAGCCAGCACCGGTTACGCATGTTGATACGCGGACTAGCCTCACGGCCACATTCTGCATGCCCGCATGAAAGTAGCTTGCCTTGGCTCTTTCAAAATATGCCACGTACTTAAAAAATCCAGACAAGCGTACATCACTAAGAGTGAATGGACGAGATTGATGCGCAGTAAAAGCCCACAAGACATACCGAGGTTAAAAACTCGAAGTCAAAAAAGGCCACAATAAAATGTGATCATAGAGAAAAAGGTTAACTCAAACGATTAAAACTCGCGAAGGGTTTTTTAAACAAGAGTTACTAACTCGTAAATGCGGTCAGCAGGCATTACATTGCCCACGACCAAAGTATTGAGTTTTCAAAATTTATTCTCAAAGTTATACAAACTTTCCAGTCTTATAAAAAGCGTTCGAACATTACTAAAGACTCATAAGTAAAAAGACAGTAGTTGGATCAAATTTTCGATTAATAGATAAATAGATTACATAAAATCCTAAAATCTATTACAAAGAAAAAAGCAAAAGGAAAATCCTAAAAAAATTGGTTGAGCACTCTATAGCAACTTGGGCTTCAGGGGCAAGAGTAGGAGAATGGAGAGCATCAATCGGAGCAGTCTTGTGCCGGAGCAGTAGTTGACCGCGACATAAATAGCTCGCTGACCGCAGACCCAATGGGAAATATGCGGACAGTAGCGACGTCTAGAGACAACTACTCTTCACCAAATCTTAGAGCATCAATCTGGTAGATGAGGCTAGGGGCAATGACCGCGGCAACTGGAGGCAAGGTTGAGGCTGCTGCTGTGTCCAGATTATCAATATCTTCCTGAGCCAGAGGGACCAGAGCATGCCCGACCAGGCAATCCAAATCAGTGGCAGTCAAAGAGCCAATTATAACCAATTGTTCCACAGAGAACGTGTCAGCAAAGTTCCTTAGCTGCGTCTTGCTATCAGCCTCAAACTGAGCGGTGCACTACGCCAAGAGTTCATCCTATACTATTGGAAGTTCTTAAACTCTTCAGCACCTTCCTTGCGAGCAGCAGCAAGTTGGGCATACTTTTCAAGCTGGAACTGCCTCACATGAAGCAGCTTTTCAGAAATTTTATATACCTGAGCCTCCAAGGCCAAGATTTGTTTTTTGGAGGCCTCCAACTTGCTCGCAGTTCTCATCCCTTGCACCCTTGGCCTTCTCCAAGGATTTGAGCGCGTCATCATGCTTTTGGCAAAAATGTTTGAGGTCACTCTCTTTCTCCCTCAAAGAGAGGGTCAATGACTTGTTCTACTCCGTGGTCTTCCCTAAAGCCTTTGTTCTCTCCGTCAAAGCAACAAATGCCTCGTCAGAAATCTCCCTGAGGCTTATGGAATCATTGGCCATCTGCAAGAGAAAAAATCTCAATTAGCGAAGAAGCGGTCATCAAAAGGGAAGTATAGAAAAATAAAGAAAAGGAATAAGAAGTTACCTCCGTGGTCATTAAGCCAATATTGCCTGCAAAAGCAGAGGCATTCAGCTTGGACCCTACGTTCCCGTAGAAGTCGGGAGCATAGAGCCTGTTCAAAAGTCAAATCCCTATTACCGAGTTATACCCTCTACGGGAATATAAATCCAACCCTTGAACCGGAGGCACCTCCCCGAGCTTATTGCTCAAAATTCACGCAACTTCGCGAACATCAAAGGGCGCAACTGGATAAGAGTTGGAGCAGATTGACCCCACTCTAGTTGGTGAGTTAGGAGGGGTAGGAGTGATGACCGCATCACACCGCTGGACCCGTTGTTTATCTTTCCAAGCGCCCTTAGCCTCTGAGCCATGCGGCCTCTTCTTTGATCGATCAGGAGGGGTGAAGTTTTGCGATCAGTAACGGGGCTGCAATCACGGGTAGATTGCGATTTGGGGGGCAGCTCCCTACTCGCGGGAACCCCGCGTAAATCGGACAACAGATTGCCCGTATTCTTGTCCACCACGGGCAACGAAACTCCGGAGGCAGAAGTCTTATTCAAGGCATCTTGCCTGGCCTTATTATCCGCTGCCACCTGGCGCGCTTTGGCCGCCTTAATAGCATTCTGGGATGGCTTGGGGACCATGGTAAGATCTGCTGGATCTAAATTGAAAGAGAGAAGCAACTGATTATACCGCAATTCAAAGAAAATCAACAAAACAGAACAAAAATAAGAAAAGTTTAGCAAGGACAAAAATAGAGATCGATCCAAGTTGGAGGCTTGCACATCGCGCCCATCATGCACGTCCCACACTTGGACTCAAAATCAAAAAACTCATAAACCCTCCAATCGGGATCACGGAGTTGGGGCTCAATAATAACCCTGGGGGCATAGTCCCTCCGCGAAGATCAGCAATGGCTCGCTGTCTATAATCGCGCTCACATCAAAAACGGGCTGAGCCCTCTCGGTCACGAACTGAGCCAGGTATCTAGCAACGGAAATTTTAAGGGCCTCAGATTCGGACGGGCTAGGGTATGAGCCGGAAGAAACCCTAATGAGAGCCGCACCCTCCGGCCTTGAAAAATTCCACCCAAATCTACTCTCAATAACCAGAATATTCTTCTGGTTCCATTGGTCAAACTTATTTGTTGGTGGGGAAAAGGTTCGGGCAGAATTAATTTTTGTTTTTAGGCCAAGATAGCCATTGTTTATTTGGTTGGAATAGGAGTAAAGCCCAGAAAGTGAGGGTTCAAAGCCAAGAATCCTACAAACCACGATAAAAGAGACTAAGGATAGAATAGTATTTGGGGTTAGGTGCATAGGGAGGCATGTGTTGAAGCCAAGAAATTGGGCAATGAAGGGGTAAAGAGGAAGCCTCAGTCCATTCTCAAACTGGACCCCAAAAAATATGCAAGCTTTATTGTCCCCGCGGACATCGGCCATAGTTTCTGGCCGCAATTTTCCTTTCACCTCCACCTCCTGCAGCTCGCGGACATGGAAGGAACTAGGGTCAACACCATAAGTGGTGCACAGTTCCATCTCCTAATCCGGGCAGGGCGTACTCTTCTTTTTCTTCTGGCCGCGTCCGGAAGTTGAGGCTCCAGCATGACTCTTGCCGCGGGCAGCAGCATTCTCCTCCGGTACTTCATCAAAGGCATTGACTATCTCAAATGCCTGTTGTGATGTGCCCACCGCCGATCTAAATTCTCGCGATCATCAACCTCGGTCTCCGAGCCATCAGAGCCAAAGAGATCGGTAAATGATCCCGGTGATAGCTCCGCTTCCCTTCCAGCTTCATCCACATCCATATTAATAAGCTCATCATCACTACTCTCTAGGTTCACCACCGTTATGGGTTGAGCCTCTATTTGGGTATCAGGGGCAACTGCGGTTAAAGGTTCTATCTCCATACTCATTCAGGTCAACTGTGGGCACGTAAGTGGCATCAGGGGCCACGTTCGACTCGGTCTCATCCATCAAAGTAATCTTTTCACAGTCAGTTATCACTCGGGCAGTAGGGTCTACGATAGCTCTCCTCACCAGTTCAACAGCTCGATCGGCGGGGTCACGATCACGTTGAAACCTGTTCAAAACCCCTATCACAAAGTTTCTTAAACGATTATGGTCACCCAAAACCAGCATATCACCGGACATACATATCCTTTTCTTGGTCTCCAACAACAGGGGTGGGACCCAATTTCCCCCGTCATATCATACCTGACCGAGAAATATTTATAAGCCTATAGGGATAACCTAATCCAAGAGGTGGCCATCTTCCTATAGATACCACCCGATTTATTGCAAACGGCGAAGGTATATGAAGTGGTGTCATTACCCAACTCTAAAGGGTGGTCAATCCTATAAGTCATCCTAGAAACAGTAGGAGCAAAGAGATGAAAAGGAAAAGGAAAAGAAAATAAAAATCACTTGAGAAAAAGGATTGAAGGAAGAAATCGCTTAGAAAAGCTGAGCAAGTATTTCTCTCTAAAGGCGATGTCAAGCTCTGAAGGTGATCAAAGAATATGAAGGGAGAGGGGTTTGATATTTATAGGCCTACCTATACGGGTCGACCCGTATTAATAAGCCCACAAACAGCCTCTCTCGAATCACGAACCGGCGCAAATGGTTTAAATTTTGAATTATTGTCGGTTGGCATTTATGGCGCCCCTTAATATTCGGACACGTCGTTTCCGTACCTGACACACGCTGGCGTTTCAACAGTCAAGGGGTCCACCCAAGATTAACCGGGAAGCAGCCTAAAAGCTTCTACCAACTTCTACCAAACTCCCCTCACGTCACATGTGCCATACGCAAGGGAGTCTAAATAAAGAAAAGCGAAAAAACACAACACTTGTGACCGCAGAACCGATCTGACCGCGGACCAAGCTTAGCATATATAGCTCCTCGCTCAGACCATAAATAAATCCTCGCTCAAAGCTAGGGGCCACTGATAAGCCCGGACCTTTCAGACCAGACCCAAAGCTCGATATGGTCCAAAGGCCAAATATAACGTGGCATATCCTAAACCGCTAGAGTCACGACCGCGATCTCCTAGACCGCCAGAGTCAAAACCGCGATCTCCTAAGAACGCTAGAGTTAAGACCGCGGACAGCTAGAGCGCAAGAGTTAATAATACGATCTCCTAATACCGTCCGAGTCAAAACCGCGGACAGCTAGACCGTAAGCAAGGTGACCGCGGCTGTCATAACCACGATATCTATTGCCGCACTCAACGTATTGACCGCGCTCAACATATTGACCGCGGTCTTATATCAGACTCCCGGTTATTTCACTAGACTCCCGGTTAAAGCCAAAGCTAGTCAGACCAAAGCCTGTACCTACGCTGACACCAAGAATTCGGCTTGTCCCCATCGCATTGAATGGTGGCTCAGGCGCCCACTACTCAAATAAGGCGCGGTGCCAACTAGCGTTTGTTTCCTCTGTATCTTGTAACTGTCCATTCAGCGACATCCTTGTGCAGTAAATCCTGCTTTATTGTACGAGTCCACCAGGCGCGTACGCGTGTCCTATGTCAAAGACAAAGATATCATATAAAGGGCTGATATCATCAAGCAGCTCCCTCTTAATATAAATATCAACCTTTGTCCCCATGGACAAGTTAAGTGCAAAATCATTATTTGTAATGCGCATTATCTAAACTGTAAACACACAACTCACTAAGACATTCCAAGTCTTATTTCTCGATTATAAACCCTCAGAGATTTTACTCTCACAATCGAGGGCCTGAGTTGGATTAAACTTCGGCTTAGTCTCTAACGGTGCTTATTGTCTTTGTTGTGTTCTAGGTACTAACCAATATACAAGCCAGATATCCCTATCACAGTGAGACCCCGAAAATCGTGACATCATCAGATCAATACGTAGAGAGAGAGGGGGAGGGTGCCGGATCTGTAGATGTGAATCTAGATTGGGCGCTCATGGGGGGACGGTGCAGAGGCTAGGGCAGAGGTGCCCTACGAAGTAGGGAAAGAGACGAAGACATCACAGGCAATGATGGGGGAACGAGGAGAGGCACTAGTGTTGACGAACATGGGGTTTGGGGAGGTAGAATGGGCATGAGGAGGGAATGACCATGGTGGAAAAAAAGAAAAGAAAACAAATGATGGAAGGGACTGATAGGAAGAAAAGAAGGGGACTGAATAGGACGTAAAGTGGAAGATCAGGTTATGAATAAGAAGTAAATGAATGCTCAATGAAAGTGAGGTGTTTTTTGTTTGTCTTTGGCCGCTGATATGTGTTTTTTGTTTGTCTTTGGCCGCTGATATATAACACGGACAGCAAAAAGAACTTAAGAAAATAAAAAAAGGAGTGATGGATGTGTTTTTATGTATCTAAAGTATATTATCATATTACGCGACTTTCTCCTTTCATTACCTGTATTTATAAATACTTCAAAAAGCAATAAAAAACACCCAATGCTAGGAATCAAATAAAAACGATATGTGGCACATCCCAATCGTAGTCCGTATTAAAAAGTTATAACATCCGGAAAATTGCCGAAAAAGTAGGGAACACCAAACAAGAGGGCGACTGCCCAAATGGTCAGAGAGTTAGGCGGCCGCACCCCCCATTTAGGGCGGTGCTCACCCCATTTCCGTGGCAAAATCCGTGGCTAAAGTCAAAATCCTATTCCGTGGCAAAATTTCGACAGCTTTCCAACTCTTTTTCAGTTTGGATTTTGACCTAGTTTACTAATTTTTTACCATACTCCTTCACCCTAGTATATAAAAAACATCTCTAGCCATATTTTTGTATCTTTTTTACAATCCTTTACAACTTTGTAAATATTTTTATTCTTTTTTTTTTTAGTTGTAAACAATATCATAGTTTTTAGTTCAAGAATTTCATTAAAGGTTTATGCAATTTATTAAAAGTTTGTTGATGTTTTTCGTGGACATGACCGACTAATTCTTTATTTCTACGGATTGGAGATAATGTATATCAATCATTTATGCTTTAATTAATCTTGTGATCAATCAAATGTTGGGTTTATCAAAAGTATTCTTAAATTAGGGTTTCTAAGCTAAAATTACATGTATAGATTTGACTGGCTTTTAAACTAAATTTGTAAGTGGTGATTGACAAGTGATTGCTTAATCCATATAAAGGCAAACTTTTAAATAAATATAAATTAGGTTCTGACAAGTGATTGCAAACCAAAATTGTAGGTTCTTGATTGTTAGGGTTTTAATGGGTTTTTGAATATTATGTGAACTTTGCAGAAAATATGATATTTTGAGAAAACTAAATTGTGGACGTGTGAACGCCCAATTTTACTAAAGAGAAAAAACCCCCAAATATGATTGATTGTATTATTAAATTGTATATTGGTGAGATATATATGAATCCATTCCGTAGAACTTTCTTGTTTGTTTGTAAATTCTTTTCTTAGTCGTTTAATTGATTGAAAAGTTAATTAAAGCCAAAATCCCAATATTTAATTTATTGTTTAATTGTTGAAAGTCGAATTGTAGATACACAATTTCCTATGGATTCGACCCTTACAAAAGTAAAAAAGTGGTACACACACCCAAATACCTTCAGCGTCACTTGCAGTGATTTCTTTGTTGAGTTCGTTGATCGCAGTTGTCGCAGAGTGGCGATCGACATCACAAGGTGGAGGCTGATTTCATCTTCTTGTTCTATTTTTTTTTATTTTTCATAGAAGATTTCTTCTTACTCTATGTTTGCGAGAAAATAGGGCTTTTGTTTTACTCTTTCTCGTTTTCCGGCCATACTTGCCAAAACGACGCATTTAATTGTCGAAAAACAAAACGACAGTAAAAACGCAGCCTTGTGCACCTTCAAGGAAAGGCGTCGCCTTTTCGCCTGTATCAGATTGCAAAATAGCGTACGCTTCTCGCATAAAGGATAAAGGATAACATCCGTCCGCCAGAAAGCCAAAAAAGCGGCCTGCCCCCAAAGGCATCAAGCAGCCGATGTGGACGGACTCCTTTGACAATTATGGTATTGTGTGTTTTGAAGGCCCTTATGATCACCCCTATTTATAGAGGGAAATGATAGACTTTAAGGAGCCTGATCAGATAAAATATTTAACAGGATTCTCGAACATTTATCAGGTTCAATGATTTACCCCTAACCTTTCGGGTTAAAAACTTACAGGAATAAGGCAGGCAAATTAAAGCTGAATCCTGCCTCTTCCTAGGCTTTCTTAGAGACCAAGAAAATTTATAATAAAATAGTAAAATAGATAAGGGAGTGACAGACTGGAAATTAGAAGTCAACTAATGGTTGTTGCTGGGGATGGCAATGGGTCGGGTACGGGAGGTTTGGGGTTTATCGAACCCGACCCGCATATATTCTGCCAACCCGGACCCGCACCGACCCGGGTTATGTAAACCCGGATATAATCCGACCCAACCCGCTTGACAAAGTGCCAACATCAGTTAGACCTAGAAATTAAATTCCCATTGAAGAAAAGTTGAAACCCCTTTGTCTTCTCTTTGCCGGATCAAAAGAAAATTGATACTATATATAACATGGATTCATGAGTTGGACTGTTGAAGGCATGACAAGGTATAAAATTTAATTTTTATCATTTTTGCATAAATACAAATGAGCTCAGTTAGATTCCTTTTGCCATAACCCATCCCCCTCCTTCAATCCCGCCTAACAAGCACCAACTGACTGCAACCCCCCCCCCTTTCCGACGGTGCATTTACCAAATTGTCCGCTTTGCCCATTTTCATAGAGAAGATGAAGTGGGAATAAGAGGAGTTTCGGATGCAAGAGAGAGAGAGACTGACTGATGGTTCTGGTGGGAACTGGTGAAGAAAAGAGGAAATCGGATGCAAGAGACAGAGAGACTGACTGATTGGTTTAGGTGGGAACTGGTGAAGAAAAGAGGAAATCGACCGGCTAAGAACCCGGGAGAGCACGGGAGAAGAAAAACTGATGATTTGGAAATCATATTCTCTCAAAGAAACCCCTAGAACCCAAATATATATATGGGAGTAAAACTATTCATCAAATAAGGGTCGGGTCGGGGTGATGCAGGTTTGAATGTCTAACGGAACTCGACAGGTTTTAAAGATTGCTTACCAAACCCGCCCCGTCTGGGCCGGATGTCCCCGGATACGGATCGGGTTCGGCCAAATTGCCATCTCTAGTTGTTGCAACCATGAAGGTGTGTAGTCTCTGAGAAACATAGAAGTCAGAAGTCATTTTATCTCCAGAACTTCTAAGTGGCCAAGCCAAAATACACCTCATCAGATCTGACTACTATGAGAATCTAAACAGCAATATAGAAACAGTTCCAGAAAAATACATGCACATGGAGGGAGAAGGGAGTAAGTGACGGTGGGAATTCAGAAGTAATTACAATCGAGAAGTAGACTAAGTAGAAGGAATGTAATGGAGTAAATAATAGTTTCTTTTTTATGCTATATTCATTGAATAGACGATTATGGTTCTTATCTTTATTTGACAATTTGAGCACCGTGTAATTCACACATGTAAAGGAGCCTAGGGCTGATGAAGGTGATAGGCACGCTCAATAAAAAGCAAGGTACAGGTTTTCTGGATGTTTTCCTAGACAAGGAGTTCACTTTAAGACGGAGTCAGTAGACAAAAAGAAAGTGACAGTGTCAAAAAGACACAGGGGATAGTGCCTTTTGCTATAGCCTTAATAATAGGTCATCACAGTAGAGTACGCCAAAAAAAAAAAAAGAGGCCATGTTTAAAAGGCCTATCAAGCAATAAGTGGTAACCATGTGGAGTTTTCTAGGGGCGGCTAAAGTTCTTTATATATAATAAAATGAGCAAAAGGAGCAGTCGGTGGTGTCCAGTCATAAAGAGGGAAAAGAATCCACATCACGACATCCAAGAAGAAATTAAACAACTTTCCAGCTTCTATGCTTATGTGAATTCTACTATCCAATAAAAAGAGCCATGAATTACTTGGGGTATCAATATCAATAAGGCCAACACTCAACTGTAGCAACTAGACAACCAGAAACAACTTGAATGATGTGTTGATTAAGAATACGACACAACCACTGAACATATAGTAATGATAATACTTACAGCAATTAGGCATGCAACAAGTCCTGGCTTCTCTCTGTAATCGACCCGTACGCACAGAAGAATTAAGGCTCCAATGTACCAGGGGATGGCACCAAAGATGAAACCAATAATAAATCTAGCCAAGCAAAGTCAAATCATTACACACCATTCAACTATAGATGACGAATCAATTTATTGTGTTAGAAGCAGAATAATGTGTACATATGTTATCAAATGGTCAAACAAGTTCTGGCCATTGATATTTATATACTCCATATTTTTTTTCTTGGTAAACACAAATAAAGCAATGCCAGAGCGGCATAATTCATTTATTAGAGAATTATACGAACACGCAGATTATCAAACAGGATCACTATCTCCTCCTATACAAGGGAAACTGCCGTTGCAAGGATTTTGTTTTTATTTTAATCGTTTAATAAATATCGAACTTGACCACTATCTCCTCAGCTATAGATGACGAATCAATTTATTGTGTTAGGAATTCACTGGTCAAAACTTACAAAAACCATCCAAACCCGCAACCACAGCAAGGAAGACGGTGCTCTAATATAGGTCTTCCATGAGCAACAGCATAACCTGAAGCAATATTGTGAATATATCAAAAAGAAACACATGCATGCATAAAATATTGAGAAGGAATGTCACAAAGTTCACTATTTCATTCAATGTTTCTTTAAATCAACAGCACTTGATCAAGAAACTTCTAATAAAATTTAATTATGGCTGTAATTTGCAAATGCCAAAAACCAGAAAGATAATTACCATCGCCTTTCTAGCATCCCGATTAACTATATTTCCGTTTAGGATCCTAGTGAGGGTAGCAAATAGGCTTGAAGATGTAGTTAAGATCATTAGTAGCATGGAAGAATGTTTCTTGTCCCAAGGAGGAAGGAGGATGTGGTCTTGAAATCTGACATGTAGAAGAGTTTGTGCTTTTCATGATTCCTGTTTGAATCCAACAACCTTTGTTGAAGTGTTCAGAAGTTGTAACCACAACAGAAGCCATTTTTTGCAATAGCGTACAAAATTTATTTCGATTACACCATAGGGATGCTAGGAATTTCCAAACACCATTTGAAATGAATATATTTATTGGGTCAATTGCAATTTGGTGACCTAAGTTTTACACATACTTGCAATACGGCAGCCAAGAGTGTAATTTAGTCAATCAATGCCCTAAGTTTGCAATTTTTAGCAAATTGGTATAAAAACTAACAAAATCGTTAAATAAAATAACAATCGTTAAAAAGAAAACAAAAAAAAATAAAAAACTGGGCAACTCTTCTTCTTCTTCTAGATCTGAAAACTCCATTCCCAGCCACGCCTTTCTTCAACCATGGGTCGGTCGGAACGGCGCCGGAAAAGAGGTTTCTGAAATTGAGGACAATTGATGGAGATCTAAAATTTTGAAATCTCAGTTCGTGGGTGTATCTGTGGACAATTCATGGAGAGGGGAGGGAATTGAGGTGCCGAATGAAGGTTGGAGAGAGGGGATGACGGTCGGTGGGTTTGGGGTTGGGTTCATGGCCGATTTGCATAATGAAATTGGTGGAAATCGAGGGAGGTGGTCGACGGAGAGGGGACGGATGGGTCGCCGAAATTCAGGTGGGGAAGGTGGTCGTCGGATCTGAGATAGGGAAGAAACGGTGGATGGAGGTGGGAAAGAATAAAAAGATAGAAAGGAGAGGGATGGAGTGTCGTGTATGTGAGGAAAAGGAGGGGAAGGTGGTCGCCGGAGGAGGGGAAGGTGGTCGCCGGAATTTATGAAGTGGGAGGCCGGAATTTATGAAAGAGATGAAGGTAGAAGACGGTGGTTTTTCTTTTTCTTTTATTTTTGGGTAAAAAAATAATTTTATTTTATTATTATTACTATTTAATTATTATTTTATTATTATTACTATTTTATTATTTTTATTATTATTTTATTATTATTACTATTTTATTATTATTTTATTATTATTACTTATTTATTATAATTATTATTATTATTATTTTATTATTATTACTATTTTATTATTATTACTATTTTATTATTATTTTGTTATTATTACTATTTTATTATTATTATTATTTTATTATTATTACTATTTTATTATTATTACTATTTTATTATTATTTGCCAAAAACTTGTAAAAAACGCGTTTTTTTTAACCTTAACAAAAAACGTGTTTTTCACCCGTCGCGCTCGGGCTCTCTCTCTACTCTCTATCTAAACGCAAACAGAGTTCCTCACCATTATCGGCTCCCTCAATCGTCTTCTTCATTGTTTTCTCTAGAAATCAGTTCGCCGGCGATTCATGAATCTTGAAAGGACCCAATTTCCTTCGACCATTAATGGCGATTCATGAATCTGGACTCCGGGTAAACGAGGGCGACTGAAAGTAGAGAGAGAAATTGGAATGAAACCTTTTGTCAATTGAGAAGATACTGCCATTGTTGATGCTCTCTTGTACGTGGATTCGATTCATTTTCTTGGCTTCCTTCGAATTGATCTTGCCTTTTTCTTGCTCACTGTTCCCAAATCCTTTTTGCCAGTTGCAATTTTAATTCCAATTTCAGATGCCAGTCCATGTGTTTTGAAGTGCCAGTCCATGTGTTTTCAAATGCCAGTCCATGTGTTTTTGAATGCCAGTTAGTTCCAATTTTAATTCCAATTTCAGATGCCAGTCCATGTGTTTTGAAGTGCCAGTCCATGTGTTTTCAAATGCCAGTCCATGTGTTTTTGAATGTCAGTGCTTGTGTTTTTGAGAGCCAGCAAAAATAATTACCAGTGTTTTTTAGTGCCAGTGTATGTGTTTTTGAGTGCCAGTGTATGTGTTTTCAAATGCCAGTCCATGTGTTTTTGAATGCCAGTGTGAAAAAGTGCTAGTGCATGTATAATTGTATATTAAGTGACTTTATAAACTAACACTGGCACTTGGTTACACTAACACTGGCACTTTGTTAAACTAACACTGGCACTTGTTTTACACTAACACCAGCACTTTGATACACTAACACTGGCACTTTATTACACTAACACTGGCACTTTTTTACACTGGCACTGGCACTTTGTTACACATGCACTGGCACTAAGTTTCTGGACAAAGAGAGCTTTTAACCGGCACTTTTTTAGACGTGCACTGGTACATTTTTATCATAACCCTGGCAATTATTTATACAACTACTGGCAATTATTTAGAACAAATTCACATAATTCCCAATTGAATTGACCCAAACTTCAGCAAATTAAATCCTTTATCCACACCATTGAAGGACATTCTGTTTATCCAACGAAAAAACGAAGAGCTATGGAATCAAATCACACAGTTATCTCCAATTAATTATGTACCAATCAATAAAGTACCAATCAATTATGTAACGAAGCAGAGTTGACAATGGACATTAATGGCAGAACTAGGGCACGAATTGTAGGTTACAAAATACTCAAACTGAGTGAACGCCGGAGAACGATCGGAGCTTGGGATGGCCAGAGAAGATGATCGGAGCTTGGGATGGCACGAATTTGTAATATTAACACGGACATTTATCATGGTTGCCAGTAATTACAAAAATGCCACCGTTTGTTTTGAAAACACGTTTTTCCTTATCTTAAGAAAAAACTAGTTTTTTATAAGACCAACTCTTATTATTTTGTTATTATTACTATTTTATTATTATTATTATTTTATTATTATTACTACTTTATTATTATTACTATTTTATTATTGTTATTATTATTATTATTTTATTATTATTACTATTTTATTATTATTTTATTATTGCTATTATTATTATTATTATTATTTTATTATTATTACTATTTTATTATTATTTTATTATTATTACTATTTTATTATTATTATTATTATTTTATTACTATTACTATTTTATTATTTTTTTTATTACCTGCCTTGCACATTATCCATGAAATGACGAAATTACCCTTTACATACTCACGTAAAAGGTACATGGAATTTATCCCGTCAAAAAATTAACGATTTCGTTAGTTTTTATACCAATTTGCTAAAAATTGCAAACTTAGGACATTGATTGACTAAATTGCACTCTTGGCTGCCGTATTGCAAGTATGTGTAAAACTTAGGTCACCAAATTGCAATTGACCCTATATTTATTTTATTTTAATCGAAAAGGGCATTGCCCCCTAAATTTTATTGAATTTAAAATAAAAGCATAAATAATGGTGATGGGGAACTCGACCTTACCATCATAATACGCTCGTGCCAAACGGTGAACGTCAGATCCGAGATGACACAGTCGTGCAGAACAAAGGGCACGGCCGTGCTAACCTGAGTTGCACAACCGTGCAGGTCAGAGTGCACGACCGTGTCGTCGAGATTTGGGCCTTGGGCCAGCCGAATTCAGAGAAAACCCTATAGGGTTAGGAATAGGGCTGTATAAATACTCCCCTATTCCCTAACAATCAGAATGAATTCTAGTGCGACAAAGATCTATAATTCTAGGGTTCAGAAGTTCAATTGCTCGTCTGTTTCTCTAAATTAGGGTTTGCACAGAGAGTAATTCTTGTGATCAAGAATCCGTGCAACATAATTAGAGATTGTAATCTGTGATTTCAAAAGTGATAATAATATTCTCTCCCTTTACACGTGTACGTAGCCAAGTTGGTGAAACAGATATATCATTGTGTTGTGTGATTGATGTTTGATTGCTATTTTCTATTGACTATGTTCTAACAAACTGGTATCAGAGATGGTTGGTTAAGAAAGGTATTGGGTATTCCGCTACATAAGAAAATGGGATCAGGAATAAAATCACCAATTGACAAATTCGAGGGGAAGAATAGTTTTAGTATTTGGCAAATCAAGATAAAAGCCTTGTTGACATACAAGGGTTTGTGGGCTCCCGTGGCTGCTGCAATCAGGGGTCGGAATGATACAAAGGGCAAAGCATAAGTCGTTCGCACAGGTGTCGTTGCGACTGCAACAACAGGAAGTTCGGAGAATGACAAGAAGACAGCTGAGAAGGAAGCAGCATAACTGATCGCGATATATGAAACGTCCCACTCTAAAATCATAAGGTGTATAGATGATGAAATTCTAGCGTATATTGCAAATACTGATTACAGAGGTGTTTTATGGCTTGCGTTGGAATACATGTTTTTTACACGATTATTGACCAACAAGTTGTATCTAAAACAAAAGTTGTATTCTTTTCTTCGAACGAAGGAAGGTATGCCAATTAGGGATCACCTAAATAGATTTGCATCTCTATTACTTGAACTTCGTAACATAAATGCTAAAGTTAAGGATGAGGATGTTGCATTAATGCTTTTTCTTTCATTGTCTTTATTATTCGCGCACTATGTTGATTCTAGTATCAATGGTAAAGAGACGACCATTCTAGAGGAGGTGAAAACTTCGCTCAATACTAGAGAGTTGCATCGAAAGGCAAGTGGTAGTAGTAGTACACCGGTTAGCAGGTTTAGTTGCGAAAAGCAGCAAGGGTTCTTGTCCAGAAGGGTCCGAAACCCGTGGATGTTTGTAACTATTGCAAGGAAAAGGGACATCGGAAGATCGATTATACTTGGAAGAAGCGAGGCGAGCCTCCTATCCGTTCTGAAGCTAATGCTGCTGCAGTGGATAGTAGCGGTTCGAGTATTATGCTTTAGTAACAGAAGAATCTGCAAGACAATCAAATGCGTAAATTCTTGACTCTGGAACTTCTTACCATATTAGTCCGAGTAGAGAGTGGTTTACAACTTATGAGCAGTTAGATGGAGGTAATATTCATATGGCGAACAGTGTTACTTGCAAGGTAGTTGGTATTGGCTCTATCAAGCTGCGGACTCATGATGGCAAGTTCTGCACTTTGGATGATGTGACACACGTTGCACTTATAACGAAGAATCTGATTTCTCTTAGTCGGTTAGACAACAAAGGGTAAAGTTTTAAAGGTAAAGGTGGAGCATTTTGTGTTTGCAAAGCTTTTGAAGTGGTTCTGTGAGAGACCTTAAACGGGGCTCCTTGTATTTTCTATAAGGTAGAATACTTTCTGGGTCAGTATTGATTGCATCATCTGAGGTGATCAAGGAGGATATGACAAAGATGTGGCATATTAGGATTGGGCACATGAGCACCAGAGGGATGCAGATACTGACGAATCATGTTCATCTTTGTGGCCATAAGATAAAGAGACTCTGGACAGATAATGGGTTGGAGTTTTGCAATACTGAGTTCGATGAGTTCTGTAAAGAAAAGGAATTTCTAGACATCTCACTATCAGGGGCACACCATATCAGAATGGTGTCGCAAAGTGAATGAATCAGACATGTTGGCTAGAGCAAGGTGCATGCTTGCAGGGTTGTCTGGGCAGAAGCAGTTAGTACAGCATATTACTTAATAAATCGCGGACCTCACACAGGTATCAACCTCAAATTTCCCAATAAGGTATGGTCGGATAAACCTGTTGATTATCCTAATTTAAGAGTTTTTTGTTGTACTGGTTATTATCATGTGTATGACGGGAAGTTAGAGACGAGGGTCAAAAAAGGAGTTTTAATGGATTATAGAGATGGTGTCGAGAGATACCGAATTTGATCTCCATCATCAAAGGATAGGGTTATTATAAGCAGAAATGTTGTGGGTTATTATAAGCAGGAATGTTGTATTTAATGAAAATTATGTGCTTAATCCTATTATAAGATCTGCAATTATACTAGGTATTGGTAGTGTTGATAAACAAGTAGAGCTACAAGATACTACAATATAGAGTTAAGCAGTCCACAGTCAGATGTTAATCAGGTTCTACCTACAGAGACAGAAGCGCCAGAAGTTCATCACCTATTTCTGAATAACATGGTTTGGCTCAAGGAATGTCTAGAAGAGCAAATTTCGGGAGGCCTCCTGATAGGTATGGTTTTGAAGACATAGCGTCTTATGCACTTCAGGTTGCCGAGGAAGTGTAGCCCGACCTTACAAAGCCAACTACTTTCAAGGAAGCAGCTACATGTTCAGAGTCTGCCCAGTGGCATGCAGCTATGGGAGACAAAATAGATCTTGCACATGATACGTTCATGGGGAATACTGGTAAGGAACATTAGCAGGCAGTGGAGAGGATCTTCAGGTACCTCAGGGGTACGTCTGATGTTGGTCTAATTTAAAATGATGTGGTACCGAATGTACAGTTGATTGTTGTTGTGACTCACACTACTATGCGGATGTTAATACGAGAAGATCTATTAATGGGTATGTATTTACTCTAGTGGGTCAGTTGTCAATTGAAAGGCTACTTTGCAATCTACAGTGACTTTGTTAACTACACAAGCGGAGTACATGGCATTGACAGAAGCTGCTAACTAGGGAAAGGATTTGATCAGACCTCTGTTTACATCAGGATTAGGCTACAATATTTTGTGACAGTTTGAGTGCAATATGTTTGGCCAAGGATCAAGTTCATCATAAGAGGATCAAGCGCATAGAAGTGAGATACCATTTTCTAAAAAGTGAGAAGCTGATTAAGGTGAAGAAAGTGGGTACCAGTGACATGTTCACGAAGTCCGTTCTGGTTAACAAGTTCCAACATTGTTTGGACTTACTAACTGTTCGCAGCTATTAGACAGCATCTGAGCCAAAGGGAGAATTCTGGTTATTGATTTGGGAGCTCAAAGTAAAGGTGGAAATTTGTTGAATTTGATGCCTTTGTGAATTGGGGACGCCTAATCATTGGTCAAGACAAGCAAATATGTAATCCCGGGGATTTTGAGCAGTGGCACGACCGTGTTGAATTTGGCATGATCGTGCAGAAGTTGCACGACTGTGCCAGCCTCAATGCACGATCGTGGTGAACGTCAGATCCGAGATAACACGGTGTGCAGAACAAGGGGCACGATCGTGCTAACCTAAGTTGCACGACCGTGCAGGTCAGAGTGCACGACCGTGCCGTCAAGATTTGGGCTTAAGGCCGACCAAATTAAGAGCAGGATTGAAAAACCCTGCAGGGTTAGGAATAGTGTTGTATAAATATCCCATATCCCATAACAATCAGAATTAATCCTAGTGTGACAGATATCTATAATTCTAGAGTTCAAAAGTTCAATTGTTCGTATGTTTCTCTAGATTAGGGTCTACACAACCAGGAATTCTTGTGATCAAGAATTCGTGCAACATAATTAGAGATTATAATCTGTGATTTCCAGTGATAATAATATTCTCTCCCCCTGTCCAAAAACGTATCCAAGTTGGTGAACCACTTATATCATTGTGTTGTGTGATTGTTGTTTGATTGATATTTTCTATTGACTTTGTTCTAACACCAACTTTAAAGGTATGCCTTTTTTTGCTGGTATGAATCCATCATCTTCATCATAGTTTTCAAAAGACTGATCATCGGCCCTTGGCGCCCAAGGCGAGACATCTACCCCCCTACCATACCCCCATAAAGACGAGCATCCCCATGTGGGGAAGGGGATGTTTCAAAAGAATAGAATCATACTTTTTCTTGATAGTTAAATTTGATAGGGAAGCACAGTATCAAGGAGATTCTGAGAATGAATAAATGGAGTGGCCATTGGATTCATATGAACTTCTAAAGTTGGTGGACTTTGCTGCTCAACCATTATTGAATTCGTGACAACCGTAGAGGTTTCAAGCGCGGGATTAAAATATTTGGGATTTGTCTCTCTAAGGCGAGGCGGTGAGATAGCTTGTGGTACATGTAATTGAACTACGGACACAACTGTCTTTTCCACATTTATCGATTTTTCCGAATTTGAGGGATTCAAATTTGTGGCAGACCCAAAATTTGAGGTAAGCATGTCAATAGCCACTAATTGTGAACCATGATCGCCATCTACAAAAGACCTACCAACTAAATCTTCAACCACTTCGTTGACCAGGACCCTACCAGATTCTCCTTCATTATCTACACATTCCAAAACACCTCCAGCAATACCTTCCAAAGTGGTGGTTTTTGAAAATTGAAAACCTTCCCCATTAATTGCCTCAATAAGCGCATGAATTCCCACAGCCATAGGGTCAGTTATTTTGAAATTACTATCTTGATGAAAAGTTAAAATGTTAATCCCCTAATCTACCTCAACGTTAATCCCTCCAATCTCGGCATGACAACCTACACTTTCCTTATCTTTTACGTTTGGTGAAATCAAGGTGGTAATATCACTAACAATCGGGACTAATAGTGCGGTTTTTGAAAAGGTTATATCACCCTCCTCAATATCCTCAATAGTAACTGTATTAAAATCCAACGGATGCAGACTCCCAAATTAGCCACGGCATAAAGATTAAACATAACTAGGATTTTTTTAGAGTGATCTCCCATTACTAAACAACTATTAGCTTAGTAAATCTATTTTCCAATTCTAGGTAAGAAAATAAATAATACTCCATCCCAATAATAAGAGTCCTACTTTCCTATTTGAGACGTCCGAGACTAAGAGTCCTATCTTGCTTTATTTCCAAAATGGCAAATGATGAATCGAGCTTTAGACATTTATATCCTCTTTACTTTTATAGAATTACAAAAAAATCACTACTTATTATCCTACTTTTTACCCACTTCAAACATCAATAGTGTTTTGGACAATTATTTATTCAACTCACTTGCACATGTTTACTCATCTCTTCATGTTTTCTTAATAAGCATGCAAACTCTTGCTAGAACTCTTAGTCCGAGAGGAGGTAGTACAATATAACTTCCATCCATTCTATAACATACCTCGTTGCACGGGTACTAGGGATCACCAAACACCATTTGGAATGAACATTAAGACTTAAACATAACTAAGAATTTTAAGAGTGATCTCTCATTGCTGAACAACTATTATCCTAGAAAATCATTTTCTTGTTAATGTTTTTTCAATTTTTCTTTTTTGTGTATTTTGATGTAAAGCTTGTCTGTGGCTTAATATTCTTCTCTTCAATCTAATATACGTCTTTTCTTATAAAAAAAAAAATCAATATAACCTCCCCCTTTTTAAAGCACACTCAGTTCACTACTGTATATCATCTAGCTTTCATGTCTAAAACCCAACAAGTCATTGGTTTTCTTAGTGCTGTAAAATGGAAACTAAGCGTAGAAAACATTTCTGGGAGAGAGCCACAAAGACAAACAAAATTACAGTGATTTCATTCTTATAGGGGAATCTGTCAATGATGCTTTCTTCTTTAACACAAGCAGCCTGTTCTAGATGACATTAAATTTTTGGAAGCAAGAACCAAAGGTTTTAATATTCTTGCATCCCAATCAATATCACTCTTCCTTTTTCTTTCTGTTCCGGAAAATAAGTATTCACTTTTAAAAGGAACACACTCTTCGGCTCCACCTTTCCGTATGTACAATAACTAAAAGGAGTGTGCATAAATTCCTCTTCACTATTAAATGAAGTCAAACTCTTAACATCTAAAGTACAGATAATGTTCATGTGCATCTTAATTGTTTTACTCAATTTGCTGCGTAAGGAGAAATATTTGCCTTTTCAGTTTCCATTAATGGACTTCATTATTGACCATGGCAACCTTATGCCTATAATATCAAAGATTACTACAACAATCCTTGTCCAAGTACATCTCAAGTACCTCAATTGAAAGATATTTTATGAATTAGGATATCATAGTGCCAGTCTATGCATCAGAATAACATATTTTACATCTAGCAAAGACCAGCAAGTCGTCTTCTCCGGTGTTCCTTTTCATGACTACTCAAGCTGTTAGACGTCATTCACCAAATCTATAATGCTTACTAGCATAATTTCATATCCCGGTGGTAGACCTGGGCGTATACAGTTCCAAGCATAGATGTAGTGGGCTTGCGTCGAATGTTGGCAGCTCTTGGACGTTCAAAAGCACGTTCGAAATACACAACCACTTCATTCCTCTCGTTTGAAAGCACGTTTGAAATGCACGACCACTTCATTCCTCTTTACTGAAGCTTTCTACACCGACGGTTGGCAAAGGAAAGATATCTACTTTGCTGACAAAGGATATTGTCCGTCATAAATGTCCATCCTCTTCCTAAATAAAACTTTCTTGTAGTATATTGTTTCTTCTCAGCTCTCATGCCATGTTTTGACAGGTAGTAACTGGATAGCTTTGTCCCAACTGAGTTCCTGAACGCTGCTACCTTCTTCCTTCAAATTGAAGGCAGGTTTTGAACAGATTCAATACGGCAAACTCGAAAAGATGTGATCTTATTTAGTTTTAAAATAAATGACCACTTCCTAAGGAAGTAGTTATTGACTTCACATCAGTGTTCTAAAAGACCCCGCCTAAGGGCGCCTAGGCCCCGCCTAGTCGCTAGGCCCCTTTCCAACGTCTAGTTCTAAACCCCGCCTAGGTCCCGACTAATCCCGCCTAGGCGCTAGGCCCGGCTCCGCCGCCAGCATCTGCCTAGCGCTTTTTAGAACATTGCTTCACATTGATATTAACATTTAAGAATGTGTTATGAAGCTAGCTTCTATTGGTCGAGCAAGCTAATGGCATCATTTAATTTAATTGTTTGACAAAAAAAAAAAATATATATATATATATATATATATATATATATATATATATATATATATATATATATATATATATATATATATATATAGAACCAGAAGAGTAATTTGAATTTCATGGAATTAGTGTTGTTGTTCCAATTCCAAATCTGAGGATTGAAATTAAGTTATCAAACATACCATAATTCATAATTGTAACAAAAAGTCATAATTTTAACCAAGCAACCCTAATTAGAGGGAAAGAAACAATACCTGGAACGGTTTGATAGCCATAATGATAGTAGTGTGTATTGCCTGGAGGGGGTGTTGGCTGAGGAAACACAACGTTAGGCTGAGTTTCATAATTCGCCACCCCTTGAAAAGTTCCATAGTAATAAGGTTGCGGTTGCGGTTGCGGTTGCGGTTGCGATGACGCAGATGGATTAACGCTTTCGCTGGCGAACGTAACGCCTCTGCTCTTCCCTTCTTCGCTCATTTTTCTAATCTCCAGAAAAAGTTAGGGCTTCCGATTTCAGAACAAAGTCGTCGGGTTCGGGTTTGTTTCCCTTTCTTTCTCGTCGTAACCAATCTTAATCCACACGTACTTTGCGGGGACGGTTATATGCAAGGCACACTATTTGCGAGGCACGAAAAATAGACAAAATTGTCCTTCTGTACGCGAACGTTTCGTGTAATTTTATACGACATTGTCAGATACGTTTTGTATAAACATACACGAATTGTATTGAGTTATTTCGTGTATATTCACACGAAATATTATCAAATGTTTCGTGTATTTTCATACGAAATATATCTGACAAAGTCGTGTATAATAACACGAAATAAATAGTCTGAATAATTCATACTTCCAAACATAAAAACTGGAAAATTCAAGGACCAATACAGCTTTCTTGAAAAAAAAAATCATAAAAATGGTATATTTTGCCATATTTCACATCACACATCCAAACTTCCAAACAGTTTTTAATGATTCATACATACAAATAAAAAAGGCTCAATAAGTCAAATGATACACTCATACTATGGCCTATTTCTTGAAACTCTTTCTTCGTTCGACGCAATTGAGAGTCGGTTGAATGTCTCTATCCGAGCTCTGTATGGCATGACCAAGTTACTTGCGCTTGCATCACGATGAGCCTCCCAATATAACGCTGGCGATGGCATTGGGTAATCATTATCTAACATGTGCAAAGAATATAAAATGGTTTCCAATGTGTCCAAGCACAAGTGCTCAGGTGGTCCTACTCCTTGTGGTACAGCCACGGAAGGCATGTGAAGCCACCGGTTAGCGTGTACGAGATTTAACACCACATTATACCTCGCGCAATGATGTGCCCTAGCTGCGGGAGGGTCATATAATAATACTCGGGAGCGGGGAGGAATAGTAAGCAATGCGATCGTAGAGCTCGTCCATACTAGTCCAAGATATAACTATCTCGATAAAGCTCGCGTTGACTATGCAGCTCAAGGCAACAATGTGCGGACTTGAGGCCACATGTCCTCATCTCCGTATATCTCGCAGCCTACGCTCTATAGCCACAATGTCCATCACCCCTCACATCTCGTGATGCCTTCAATAAATGGGACCATGAAAGGCATTAATGACATAGTATACCCGTAAGTATGTAGACTAGTGACTTTGACTTGTCCATTTCCCTTTCCACGACCCCCGACTCCGACCCCGTCCCCGTCCTCGTCCCTCGACCTCGTCCTCTCCCACGAGTTGAAGAAGCTAGTGGTGGAAGAGACGTAGGAGTAGTAGGGCTTTAGATGGTGTAGTGTTTGAAGCTACTTTCGGATTGGGCGTGGACTTCAAAGAGTTTCGAGTCCCACGACATCATACTCGATTGGGTTGATGCAATTAATGTAGATCTAGACTGCCGCCCGTGGAGGGTGGTGTAGTGGGGACTCCAAAATATCTGTCTCGTATGCTCCCAATCTCGAAAGTATTCTCGAACCGGCGGTCCGGGGTTTATTTGCCTTTGAAATATGAGGTGGCTCGAATTATCTCTCGGTTTGTGGATGTAGCTCTTCATTTATCGTTTGGAATAACTTTCTCTTGATCGGTTCAGTGCGTTACGTACTTCGTTCCACACAAAGAACAAAAGAATTTTCATTGATCGAAGACCTAGTTGGACAAGTACTGGCTCAATGTCCAACTTCTTCCAAAAAGCATGAATCGAAGACAACCCAATCCGTCCCCAGAGCTCAGTATGCGTGCAATCTCGTGATCGCATGGAAGTCCATGTGTTCGCCTAACATAACACCCACATTCCGAGGGATCCATGACATTATCCCCACTACGAGACCGCTCTTTTTGATGATGTCCAAGGCTACATTTGACACTCGCCCCAATATGTCGTGATACAGATTACAAGTCTTCATATCAACTCGGAATTCTCGCTCTTTGCCATCTCCATGCTAGCTTTGATTTTTATTATTTGAATTTCCATGATCTCGTGAGCAACTTTGAAAATTGTGTCAAAAGTAGAAGAAGTACTTCCCAACGCATGCTTCAACTCCGCTATGCTCACTCTCGGATCTGTTCGTGGAGTGGGTTCCGAAGTGTAGCAACGTATCCGTATGCATGAACATAATATTTTGAGAGTATGGAGTAATCCATGTATCGCGGAGATAGCTCAATAAAGCAGGATAAGCAGCAAAACGTTTAGAAAACCGTTGCCAACGGTGTTCCATTCTCCGGAAGTAGCGGCCGATATTGCTTTGCATTGAATTTATTCATGAATGCTTTTGCGAATTCCGGGTTCCCAGATGAGCCAACGCCCTCTTTCGAACATTGACTTCTATATGCCTTCGACACAAATGATGTGCGGTATCGAAATTCTGCAGACAGCATTAATGAAAGCCAAGTCTCGATCAGTGAAGAAAACTGTTGGCATGTTGGGAGGATGAAAAAGACTACGCAAATTCTTGAGTGCCCATGCAAAATTATCGGTCTTCTCATTTTGGAGAAACGCATATGCAATTGTGAAATTCTTCCCCGTGGAAGTAAAATTCCAAAATATGTAGGAATGGCAGTCCATAGCAGTTGGTGTTGTAAGTGCAATCACCTAGTAGGATTTTAAAGAGAAACAGAGTCAGACAACAGTCACAGAATTACATTTCGTGTACTTATATACGAAATTGTACATTTTATGTCGTGTATTTTTACACGACATAAATGATACCATTTCGTGTATAAACACACGAAATATAGTCTTAAAATTATATATCACTTTTCGTGTAGTTTTATACGAAATATGAACATATGTTTCGTATAAAAATACACGAACTTGTAAGCATAATTTCGTGTATAACCACACGAAATGAAGTCCGAATGCATCGTATGTACAGTAATGCAGTAAAAACACATTGAAAAAAATTCACAAAAATTTACCTCGGACTACGTATGGAAAGCAACAGCATATGCGATGCTAGTGGGTGAGAGAAGAATATGTCGCCGATGATGTCACTGTCCTTGGCTTTCCTCGTGAATACAATATATTGCTTATCGTCGAGTAATTTCATGAATTGTTGCAGCGGTGATCTCCCTTCTCGTTCCCTTGCTTTGAACTTCACGATGGCATTATAGACGTGTGTCTGAGTACTCACATTCTTCTTATCCTTCTTCTTTAACATTGTGAGAATGTTATTCGGACGCATGGACGATTGAGTTGCGGTACACACCTCCTCATATTCATCTTGTGACAATTTCCCGAGCGGATGACCTTCCGAATACGTTGGAAAGTCATGATTATGAGAACCATGCTTGACAACATAACCCCATAACCCAGCACCCATATCTTTGGCCCGAAGTTCAAACTTGCACCCAATCCTTGCCGCTAGTTAGCCTCTCGATTTTTAGATTTGCCAGGCCTATACTTGCCACCAAAATGACATATAATCTTTGCGTAGCCTTGGATATTCCCACTAGTCTTTCTCGAATCTTGTATAACAAGTGTTATATTTTGAAGGGCCGCAATACTCCGTACGTGTTTTAGAAGTTCATCTCTGTTTACAAATAATTGTGATGTCGTGAATTGATCACTCAAATCCGGATATTGACCCTGCAAATTATAGTTGCATAAATTACTAATCAAGCAAAAATTTCAAGATTGGATTTTTATTCGAATGTGTATTTCAAGATTGCATTTTTATTCTAATGTGTATATGGAACATTGCCAATAGAATCCACATATGACAAAGATAAGATAGTAGTATATGAACTTACTTCATTGGAGCTTGGATTTTGATTTTGATGCGGAGAAGGTGATGAAGGTTGTGGAGAATCTTGATTTGGTGCCCTTTCGTCTTCTTCTTCAAAGATAAATTCTATATCATCAAGGTTAATATCATCGTAACAATGTGAGGAATCCATAATATGATTGTAAGAACTTGAATAATGTGTGTTATTGAATGGTGAATGGGGCTGCTGGTTTAACGCTGCTGGTTGCGTTTCGTAATAGCTGCTGGGACGAAAATATGATTGACGGCGTTTAATAGCTCCTGGTTAACTCGTTTCGTGTATAAATACACAAAACAAACTCCGCATTGTCGTGTCATAATACACGAGATACTAACATGGTTTTCGTATAATAACACACGAAATATGAAGCAATAACTCGTGTATTGTAATACGAAATTAATTTGAGCAATATATTTCATCCATTTATTTTTTTTTTATTTTTTTCTAGATTCTAGATGACATTTAAAGTGTTTTTCATCTACATGAGTTTCCTCAAAATCCAAATGGAAATTGAGTTACAAATATTTTCCATTATTTAGGGTTTTCAGGGTTTTATGTGTCCCGATCTTGTGAAAAATGGTATACGGCTACCTCATTTATTTTTTTTTTAATTTTTTTCTAGATTCTAGATGACATTTAAAGTGTTTTTCATCTACATGAGTTTCCTCAAAATCCAAATGGAAATTGAGTTACAAATATTTGCCATTATTTAGGGTTTTTAGGGTTTTATGTGTCTCGATCTTGTGAAAAATGGTATACGGCTACCTCGTTTATTTTTTTTTAATTTTTTTCTAGATTCTAGATGACATTTAAAGTGTTTTTCATCTACATGAGTTTCCTCAAAATCCAAATGGAAATTGAGTTACAAATATTTGCCATTATTTAGGGTTTTTAGGGTTTTATGTGTCCCGATCTTGTGAAAAATGGTATACGGATACCTCGTTTATTTTTTTTTTCTAGATTCTAGATGATATTTAAAGTGTTTTTCATCATCATGAGTTTCCTCAAAATACAAATGGAAATTGAGTTACAAATATTTTCCATTATTTAGGGTTTTTAGGGTTTTATGTGTCCCGATCTTGTGAAAAAAGGTATACGGCTACCTCGTTTTTTTTTTTTTTTCTAGATTCTAGATGACATTTAAAGTGTTTTTCATCTACATGAGTTTCCTCAAAATCCAAATGGAAATTGAGTTACAAATATTTGCCATTATTTAGGGTTTTTAGGGTTTTATGTGTCCCGATCTTGTGAAAAATGGTATACGGCTACCTCGTTTATTTTTTTTTTAATTTTTTCTAGATTCTAGATGACATTTAAAGTGTTTTTCATATACATGAGTTTCCTCAAAATCCAAATGGAAATTGAGTTACAAATATTTGCCATTATTTAGGGTTTTTAGGGTTTTGTGTCCCGATCTTGTGAAAAATGGTATACGGCTACCTCGTTTATTTTTTATTTTTTTTCTAGATTCTAGATGACATTTAAAGTGTTTTTCATCTACATGAGTTTCCTCAAAATCCAAATGGAATTTGAGTTACAAATATTTGTCATTATTTAGGGTTTTTAGGGTTTTATGTGTCCCGATCTTGTGAAAAATGGTATACGGATACCTCGTTTATTTTTTTTTTATTTTTTTCTAGATTCTAGATGACATTTAAAGTGTTTTTCATCTACATGAGTTTCCTCAAAATCCAAATGGAAATTGAGTTACAAATATTTTCCATTATTTAGGGTTTTTAGGGTTTTATGTGTCCCGATCTTGTGAAAAATGGTATACGGCTACCTCGTTTATTTTTTTCTAGATTATAGATGACATTTAAAGTGTTTTTCATCTACATGAGTTTCCTCAAAATCCAAATGGAAATTGAGTTACAAATATTTGCCATTATTTAGGGTTTTTAGGGTTTTATTTGTCCCGATCTTGTGAAAAATGGTATACGGCTACCTCGTTTATTTTTTTTTAATTTTTTTCTAGATTATAGATGACATTTAAAGTGTTTTTCATCTATATGAGTTTCCTCAAAATCCAAATGGAAATTGAGTTACAAATATTTGCCATTATTTAGGATTTTTAGGGTTTTGTGTCCCGATCTTGAGAAAAATGGTATAAGGCTACCTTGTTTATTTTTTTTTTAATTTTTTTCTAGATTCTAGATGACATTTAAAGTGTTTTTCATCTACATGAGTTTCCTCAAAATCCAAATGGAAATTGAGTTACAAATATTTGCCATTATTTAGGGTTTTAGGGTTTTATGTTTCCCGATCTTGTGAAAAATGGTATACGGATACCTCGTTTATTTTTTTTTATTTTTTTCTAGATTCTAGATGACATTTAAAGTGTTTTTCATCTACATGAGTTTCCTCAAAATCCAAATGGAAATTGAGTTACAAATATTTTCCATTATTTAGGGTTTTTAGGGTTTTATGTGTCCCGATCTTGTGAAAAATGGTATACGGATACCTCGTTTATTTTTTTTTTAATTTTTTTCTATATTCTAGATGACATTTAAAGTGTTTTTCATCTACATGAGTTTCCTCAAAATCCAAATGGAAATTGAGTTACAAATATTTGCCATTATTTAGGGTTTTTAGGGTTTTATGTGTCCCGATCTTGTGAAAAATGGTATACGGCTACCTCGTTTATTTTTTTTTAA